>LR812535.1:4427243-4539743 GCA_903798195.1 Danio kyathit
AAAGTGACATGAAAGTGTGGACTTTTATCATTACATGGGATTTGAATGGACAGTGTGACCTTGCTGTTTCACATCGTCTTTTTTATGATCATGTTTTACAATATAAATGATCCTTTTGTAAATGTGTGCAATATTGGTTGTGTTTTTTGGTTAATTTTGCAGTCATTGTGCAAATGTGTTTCTTTATATATATACGTTTTTCTGATGACTTGCCAAATTAACCTAATTGGCCTCATCTAATTAACCTAAACCTTTAAATATCACTTTAAGCAAAATACTAGTATTCTGCAAAACATCTAGTGAATATTATGTACTGTCATCATGGCAAAGACAAGATATTAGTTATTAGAATAGTTAGTTATCAAAAATATCGGGGTCTATTTTAACAGTCTAGGCGCAAAGTCTAAAGTGCATGGCGCAAAAGCATTAAGGTTATGTCTGAATCCAATTTCACTATTTTAAAGGCAAGAAAAATACAATCTGTGCCACAGCACATGGTCTAACAAGGTTGTGTCACACCATGGCGCATTTGCTATTTACATGACAGACTTTGTAAGTGGAAAAACTGAACTCTTCACTTGTGAGAAAACCGTTAAACAGAGCATCTCCAGCGCAAGGATAAAGATCGAGCCTCCCCCAATCGGCCTCTTTAATTTCTCTTTACTTTTACTCTTTACTTTACTCCTTTACTTTGGTGGATAAGGAAACAGTGGAAACTCACTCCACTGAAGACATTCATTAGCCTACACCAGGGCTATTCAATTAGTTTGTCACGGGGGCCAGTTCATGAAAAGCATCCCAAACGAAGGGCCGGAGAGATATGACTTGCAATATAAATGATGACACAACTGCATTTAAGAGCCAATTATGTATTTTTGCTCTTTTAGACACCCACGTTGTATTTGTCTACATTAAAATGTTAATATATATTGTATTTTGAAACTATATAATATCACTGCATTGTACAATAAGTTTTTTTTAACAAACATTCAAATGTATTTCACAGCACAACAAAATCAGTGCATTGCTTAAGTCGGCTTCTTCTACATTCAGATACGTTCATATGTTCTGTTTAGAACTGCATAACAATTGTGGATGCAAAAATTATAGATTTTGGTTGTACGATTATATAGTGTGAAGAATAATCAGGGTTTCACGATTATCACGTCTAATGTAAATTTAAGCTTTATATTAGCAAGATTTAGATCTGGACATCCCTAACTAATATTAAAAACCTTTAAAAGGCATTTTCATTAGTAATAGTTTTTATGCTGAAGGTTTTTCTGTGCTTATAGGGCTACACAATTTAATTATGTGTGTGTTTATAGAGAGGAACGGGAGAAAATAATATAATAATAATTGTTATGAAGGTCGGCGCCAATATTTAGATTAACTGTTGTTATCATCTGCGTTCATACATACATAATCATTGTAATAATAGTTCGTCTAACATGTCTTTTGTTTACATTGCACTGAAAGCTAAGCACAACTCTCACCGCTACAGCATGAGATGTTTTCTACTGCGTGCGCCCAGACTGCAGCGAGCGCGTTGCTCCGCTTGCGCCCGCATATTGGCATATATTCTTATGACATAACAAACTTGCGCGCGGGAAAGACGTGATATAGGAACGGCCCGCGGCTATAGTTATTACAGTGTGCGTGCGTATTAGCTTCGGTGGACAAGCTCGGAACTTTAAACTAGCGCACAGTTGGCAACTTGGCGTAACTTTGTTCAGCAGTTTCGTTTCGTGCCGCAGAACAGAAATGCAGAAATGCGGCTTAGAGAAGCCTTTACGATTAATTAACCATGACGAATTAAAGCGCAGTTAATAGTGAAATCGCTTAATCGTTGCATCCCTAATAACGATATCAGTGCATTGTACAAAAGACCTTTTCTACAAACATATTCAAATGTATTCGGCTGCTCTCGCCACTGTCAGGTGACTCACAATAGCGGCCGTTTTTTGACTGAACTAAATTTATTCTTGATGTCTTGGTCACACTATTTGGAGGGCCAGAACAAATTGCCTCGGGGGCCAGGTTTGGCCCGCGGGCCGCCAATTGAATAGCCCTGGCCTACATATTTAATTTTGTTTAAGTGCAAAGATTTCTTTCAAAACTATTTGCAAATTAACTATTTCCAAAGCTATAATGCAAATGTAAACACGGCCTGGCATTAATATCAGCCTCTGCATAAACGTATGAGTTTAATAAAGTGTATTGATTTCTGCCACTCCAGAGAAATTGCAGAGCTGATAAGACACGATGCTTAAATGTGCATTAAACACAATACTAGTCAGTCTGCGTGTGTTTATCTCAGATTACAATCATATCTAGCAAATTTCACAATAAAAATGATAAATTAACAAAAGATACAAATAAACATACCTAATGCCTCTTCATGATGGTACTGATTGAATTTTTAATCTGTATATCCTGCATTTTGCATCCTGACGAGCTCTAGTGTGGGCTGGTTGAGTCTGTGCTTAGTATCTTAAAAAATAAACTGGTGCTGCTAGCTTTGACTTTGATGCATCTGCCATTTTCAGAATAAGAGTCCCACATACATGGCCAGTTTAATATTAACTTAAAAATAAGGAAGGAAGTCGGCGCCAGTGGTGCAGTGGTTAGTGTGTCGACACATGCACTCTGGTGTTCTGAATGGCCTTTTTTTCCTCAGGGGTTGTTACACTCCTGGGATTTACATGAGAAACAATGATGTCTGAGGCTCGTGGGATATCCATTTACATGTACTGAACTCTTATTATTTGACTATGCTGTAGATATACCTAGATTTTCTTTACACTGTAAAAAAATAACGATAGTTATTTTAAGTTAACTAGAGTAAACCTATGAGCCTCGGACATCATTATTTCCTCGTTCACATGTAAATTCCGCAAGTTAAAACCCCAGTGGAAAACAAGCCAATCTGAACACAAAGCAGACTGTTGCGTGACTCACACAGTTAAATCAACTAAAAACACAAGTAAACCTTAAGTAAACTCAACTTATCTCTTTTAAGGCTACGGTTTTTTTTTTTTTTAAGTAAAGTAAATCACTTTATACAGTGTGTAGGCATCTTTGAAATGTACTGCGGATGGTCTTTCAGCTCGACTTGTTCTCTTGGTTAACTTGCTGTGCTGCTGTAGTTCATGTTTAGAAGGGTAAATAATGATTATGGATCACTCGGCTTTACTCTTCGCTCAGATTCCACCTGCTTGAAAGATTTGTGGCCGATACGCTGCTGTCTACAACAGCGCAGGTGAGATTCCCTGCAGAGAAGCTGATGAGAATCCATTGGGTTTATTAGGGCCTGCAGCTCGACGGAGGCTATCAGGGTAATTTGATTGATCCACACGCCATCCGCTGCCACTTTCTGGATAATCAGAGCGGCTGCTGTTTTACACACCTCTCACTTCAAGTATTACTCTGCGATCGGGATGTTCCTGATATGAGAATCATCAAAATATACCAGATGGTGCTGTTAGAATTTATAATGAGACAGATTTTTGCAGCAGGGTTGTTATATTAGAAAACTTGTCACACTTTAAAATAAGTTTCCATTAGATCATAATTGGCTAATGTGAACTAATAATGAAAAATGCTTTTAATACAGAATTTAGCAATCATAGTGTAACTTTTTAATTTACTGATGCATTATTAAAATCCAATGTTTGTTAATGCACTGTGAGTTAGGTCAGTGCATCTTTTGGCCATTGGATTTTCATTTTAGAAACAGTTATTGAAAAACGAAAAACGTGCTGTTTTTTGATTTTCTTTTTAAAATAAAAAAAAAAAAAAACGAAAATTAAAACACAATGCATTTTTGATTTTCGTTTTTGAATGCTAAAATGAAAATCAAAAAAACAGCTCGTTTTTCGTTTTTCAAGATCTGTTTCTAAAATGAAAATCCAATGGCCAAAAGACACACTGACCACAAACACCCCGATAAGCATCCCGTGTCTTTTAAAAACGGACTATCACCCCGCTACAGTGGGTCTATCCATAATTTCATATAGCCATGTGCAAATACAGTTGTGTTCAAAATTATTCAACCCCCTGAATTATTAGCCCCCCTGTTTATTTTTTTCCCCAATTTCTTTTTAACGGAGAGAAGATTTTTTCAACACATTTCTAATCATAATAGTTTTAATAACTCATCTCTTATCACTGATATATTTTATCTTTGCCATGATGACAGTAAATAATATTAGACTAGATATTCTTCAAGACACTTCTATACAGCTTAAAGTGGCATTCAAAGGCTTAACTAGGGTAATTAGGGTAACTAGGCAGGTTAGGGTAATCAGGCAAGTTATTGTATAATGATGGTTTGTTCTGTAGACTATAGAATAAAAAATTAGCTTAAAGGGGCTAAAAATTTTGTCCTTAAAATGGTTCTTTAAAAATTAAAAACTGCTTTTATTCTAGCCGAAATAAAACAAATAAGACTTTCTCCAGAAGAAAAAATATTATCAGACATACTGTGAAAATTTCCTTGCTCTGTTAAACATCATTTAGGAAATATTTAAAAAAGGAAAAAAAAAATCAAAGGGGGTTCAATAATTCTGATTGCAACTGTATAGCAGCAGATTTTGTAATGATTAAAAAATAGCCTACTGCTAATATATATAACTATAACACGGAGAGATGAGCAATGATTCCAAACGAATGTCCAATGTTATTGTCACTCCTGAAGTAGAAGTGATTTTAACAATAAACTTTATTTTCAGAAAACTGTTCAGCAATGCAAATAATGCATATATCATCATGTTGTTCCATATAACCGGCTTCAATGAGGAAAATATGTAAAATCCTGTTACCACAAGAAAATACCTTTTATACCATTATTAAGTGGGAAAAAATAATAGCCTATAGTAGGCTAGCCTGTGTGTCTTTATTCGTTTTTGTTTTCTGATGATTTTATTTTTTGTTATTTGAAATAAAAAATGAAAATCAAATCATTTTTTTAAATTTTGCTTTTCCGTTTTTCACCATGAAAAAGAAAAACGAGCAATTTTTTTTTCGTTTTAAAATTCAAAAACAAAAATCAAAAAACGCATTGCATTTCAATTTTCGTTTTTTATTTTTATTTTTTAAACGAAAATTAAAAAACGACTTGTTTTTCATTTTTCAACATCTGTTTCTAAAATGAAAATTCAATGGCCAAAAGATACCCTGACCGAGTTAGCGATCTAACAATGGCTGCATTTTCTTTAGCTAATGTTAATTACAGGGTTCGTACGGGTGCTGGAAATCCTGGAAAATGCTTGATTTTTTAATATAGTGTTTTCAAGGTTAGAAAAGTGCTTGGATTTTGGACAAAGTGCTTGAACCTGCTTGAATTTGAAATTGCAGGACTCGAAATTACGACCACTTTGGTCGCATATGCGGGCGAAATTTTATCTATGCAAGCTTCACGCAGAATGCACTTAACGCCAAACGCAGCGCTCAGGTATAGTTTAAAACAGTCGTCATGTCAACTTGCTGCAGTAAACAATGCTGCCTGTCCCGCCTTAAAGCTCTTCTGATTGGCCCACTGCTCTTGAACTGAACGCGAATGGATTGGTTAATATCAGGTGTCAATCACTCCGTTCAGATGACAGAGAGCTACAGCCGCGAACCGCGAATGTAAAGGTCTGGATACGAGAGAATGAAAATAACACTGTCAGATAACACTCAATGTAAGCTCATTTTTGAGATATCAACTTTAGAAAGAAAGAGACCAAACTTAAAAAAAAAATGCTTCATCCAATAACTGAACTTTTTTCTATCTATGCTCTATTCTCCAAAGAGAATTTAAGTTGAAATGCCATATTGAGTTTTATTAAAATAGCACAATGTATTTAAATGTGGAAAAAGTACATACAGCATATATAAATGCAATTTACCGCGGTTGTTAGGTGCTGGAAAAGCATAAAAATGCACCTTGAAAGTGCTTGAAAAGTGCTGGAATTTGAAGTTGGAAAAGGTGTAAGAACCCTGTAATAAAGATGAATATGTACTTTAGTAAATGTGTTATTCAATGTTTGATCATGTTAGTAAGTATATTAGCCAATATTACAAATACAAACCTATTGTATAGTCTTATATAAGAAAAATAAAAACATGAATGGAAATTAGATAAATAAAGAGCTAGCTGCCATATTTCATTAAAATAAAAGAAATAAAGATATCTTAAAAAAATAAAAATGACAAAAAAAAAACAAATTGAAGTAAAATAAAGCACATCAATATAGGATATAACCATTAATAGTTTGAATTAATTTTTTTTATAATACATAACTGTAGGATATAAAAATGCAAAACAGTTAAAATTATGATTATATCTGAGGAATTCTAAAAATACATAAATATAAGATATAAGATATAAAAAAAATCAATCAACTTACACTCACAATATATATATATATATATATATATATATATATATATACATATATATATATACATACACATACACAACACTTTAAATACAGCAATATTTGCACAGTTGCTATTTCCGCACTGCTCTGTACAACATTTCTACCTCAGTGATAAATGTTTACATATACAGTATTTATATCTGCTCCACTTGCACAACATCTGTAGTGTACTGGTCGGGATTACGGTTTTCTGTCCTCTCCGTCCTGTCTTATTTGCACTAAATGTTGCACAAACCGCACTTTGCGCTCTTATTCATACTCTTATTCATAGTCTTATTTTAGTTATTTTTAATTTTAGTTTATCTTATTTTATTTCATTTCGTAGATTTTTATAGTAGTGCACAGTCCTGTGTCATGTTGTCAATTTATGTTGTATGATGTAGCACCTTGGTCCTGGAAGAACATTGTTTCGTTTCACTGTATACTGCACCGTATATTGTTGAATTGACAATAAAAGCCAACTTGACTTGAGATTAGGGCTGTACGATAACACGGTATTTGATTGTGGACGATCAAAATTACTGCACGATCCACTTCTTCAGAACAATCTTTGTATCGCCATAGGGCTTAAAAATGAAAAAAAAATGATCCATTTGGTTCACTTCGAGCAGAATTGATATTTTTTTTCGTTTCTGTTCTTGTATTTTTTTCTAGAAAACCGTTTTCGGAATGTTTTGTTTAATAAGAAACGCCAGTTAATAACGTTATTTTATTACAAAGTATTGCAGGGCTCTAGAGTGCCCTGATTTCTTAATGGTGCAACTAAAAAAATTCTATTCGAGAGGTAAAATTAAATGAATTTTCGATAAGTATTGTTAATGAAATATTTATAATATGAACTTGCTTTTGGTTATATCTATACTGGCTTTGCGCACTTATGCGCGCTCTCCCTCACCAGCAGCAGTTGATTGACACATCTGCTTAAAGGCGCTACACACAGCCCCATCTACTTAATCCAGTGGCAAGTGCTGAAACGCGCAACTAGTTTTATTTGTTGCCGATTTGCATGTTGTTCCTTTTTTAAAATGTCTTATTTTTTAAATCTCTCAAATTATACATAATCTCCCTCTGAGATTTCTAGTTCAATAGCATTATGTGCTGTAGGCTATTGAGCAACATCCCCTGTATACAGTTTACACACTGCAGGTCTACAGTTCGGATGTGTTATGAATTACATGTTAAATGACAATGAGACATGCTATATTTAGTTTTTTATTGTAAAATATACATTATAACCCAGTACAAAGTAAAATAATAGTTAATAATAGCCTATTGGCAGCGTATAGCTGTTAAGCTTAAATAGTCTATAAGCATGTTTTTTTTTTTAATTAATATTAAAACTAATTGGAAACTAGCCACCTTTTGATTTTATTTCGTTTCCGTATATTTTTATCAAACGAAAAATGCAATTAATTGTATTTTGGTTTTAATTTTATTAGAAATTTAATAGCCGTTTAGGCAACACTACTTATACATCACATTGGCTCTGATTGCGTTTTTACAGATATCCTACTGATAGACTTTTTGGCTGAAAGACATTACCTGTTAATTTCAGTGCTGTATTTTGACATTTCGCAAGGGCTTCAGCTGGTACCGGCCTCAGTTTCGCGACTTGACGTTTATGTGGCGTCTACGTATCGATGTCTGGATGAGAGCGAGATGAGACCTCAGATTCAATGTGTGGCTGCACTTCACAGTTTCTTTACACAGTTTCTGCAAATTTTGACAATAGGCTCATCTAAATTGGTTTTTCATTCGATTGAAAGCCGAAATATTGCCAGACAGATGAAGTAACTTTCGGTTTTGGAAGAGAGCGGCTTCAGTAATGAAAGATACAGTTGGTGGAAACACACCCACCCACCCACACACACACACACACACACAGGATACACTTATAGGCCTATTCATTATTGATTTATTTAACATGAAATGCACAGTAATTAAGAGTAAAAAAGAAAGGCATAACTTCGGAAAAAGTGCTCACTGGGATTTCCGATGTCAGTGGTGCGGCATTGCTAAATCACTTTTGTTTTAATCAGAGAATAAGATTATATAGCCTATTTTAGTTATTTAGCGTAATTTATAGTTATTTAGTTTAATTAGTGTAATTTATAAATATATAAATGATTTAGTGCTTTTTGAATTTAGGTCGAATATAAAGCTTAATTTTACTTGTAAATATAAAAGATTATGCGGTTAAGGTTTTTTTTGATGGCACTTTATTGCATGTTGAATGCTACAATTACAAAGATTTTTATTAAACAAGTGCATGCCACAAGATATTTTTGTTGGTGTAAAAATATAAAAAGTATCACTCATATTTTCTCACATAAAATTGTATGCATTCATTGCAATGCGTGGTGCACCTAAGAAAAAAAAGACACACCAAGGCAAAAAGTTAGTCTATAGCCCTGTATTGGATAGATTAATTGATAGATTGTTAATATCATTGCCATTACTTTTACAATTGATTAAACTAGGGATGCTAAAGATTACTCAATGATCGATTTATTGTCGGTAACCCATTAAAACCGATAGACCTTATCGATGACCGATTAAGCATGGACATTTAATAAGTTTTGCTTTGCGCTGTGAGAAGCGTCCCTGATTTCACACGTTACATAATCAAGTGTGTGCAGTTTACTTTACCTTATGGAGTCATGCACTCTCTTGACTTTGCATATTGGGGACCCATAAAACCCTGTTATGCACAGATCTCGTTTATGTCCGCTGGTGCTGCCATTAATCCGCGGGTCAAGTAATCAAAAAGTAGGCTACATGACGTCTAATTATGGGTAGCAGGTTAATAAGACCAAACATTGGTTGTGCAAACTTTACATACTTCCTCTAAAATAATAAAGTGTTTCAAGCTATATTATCTTCTTATAGACTGGCATAAATGCGCATCACGGCCAGACTTTTATAGTTTATTTTTATAGTTTATAGTTGCGGATCATATTGCATATTCGGTTAATACTTCAGTAGCCTTGTAAATAATGGATTTTATTAATGGATTGTTTGTAAGGACTAAGCTATTAATTACTGTAATTCTCCGAATGGAAAATGCTTGGGTGGTTTGATAATATATCATTCAAAACTTTATCTGTCATGTTTATGATCTGCCCCTCATCCTTCAATATTACAGCTCCATTTATAAGATGATTTGTCATAAGAGAAATAATAGCAAAAGGATTTTCTTTATAGAGACCCATATAAAAACAATCGACAATCAATAATTCATTTGGTATGAATACAAGTTTTAATAGCATTAACTTAAACCGAAACATACCTTTGTACATGAAAGAGCAGGTTCTCGGTAACCTTTAAGACAAGCTCGTCGCATCAGAAACGACTCCATCTTATGATGTATGCTTCGCGGGCATTTCACGTTGTATACGCCACCGTCGCATTTGTTCATGTGCTTTAAATGAATGCTTTTTGTCTCCCAAATTCATATAATAAAGAGGATGATAAAATAACGTTATTAACCGGTTAACTGTAAACGTTTCTGTTCAGAACGATTCAAGTTGATCTTGTTTTTATTTTTTTGTTTCTGTTTCTGCAAAATGTCATTCGTTTCCTTTCCTTTAACCGGTTCAGAGCCCTGATTAAAATATTCTTTAACATACATGGTAAGAGTATATTTTTATATGGGAACATTAGTTTGGTTGTATTTTACCTTTGTAATTTGCAAAATAGTCTTAAAAAACCAACTTTAAAAAAAAATTGCGATAAAAATCGTGAATCGTGATTTCCCCAGAAAAAATCGTGATATGACAAGGTTTCCGCTACATTCATTCTACCATGGCAGGGGCGCCACGGCTACATTACAGCTTCTCATTCAAAACATTGTTGTTGTTTTTAAATAGCGGGTTATAATCGCACCAAAACGTATTAAAAGGTAAGTGAATTATAACAGCGCAAACTTTTCTGTAACCGTAGTAGTGCTGTGGGTCATTTGTTTAACCCTTTAAGGTGACATGCTGACTGACTGACTGACTGACTGACAGGTGCGTGAGGCCAGCAAACACGAAGTATAGCTTTCAGTTAGGATGAAAACGGTTTCCATAATTATACTTTATTTATAGATGAAGGTCTATCAGAATTATTCAACCCCCTTTGATTTTTTTTTTTCCTTTTTTTTAAATATTTCCTAAATGATGTTTAACAGAGCAAGGAAATTTTCACAGTATGTCTGATAATGTTTTTTCTTCTGGAGAAAGTCTTATTTGTTTTATTTTGGCTAGAATAAAAGCAGTTTTTAATTTTTAAAGAGCCATTTTAAGGACAAAATTTTTAGCCCCTTTAAGCAAATTTTTTATTCGATAGTCTACAGAACAAACCATCATTATACAATAACTTGCCTAATTACCCTAACCTGCCTATTTACCCTAATTAACCTAGTTAAGCCTTTAAATGTCACTTTAAGCTGTATAGAAGTGTCTTGAAAAATATCTAGTAAAATATTATTTACTGTCATCATGGCAAAGATAAAATAAATCAGTTATTAAAAATGAGTTATTAAAACTATTATGACTAGAAATGTGTTGAAAAAATCTTCTCTCCGTTAAACAGAAATTAGGGAAAAAAAAATAAATGGGGGCTAATAATTCAGGCGGTTGAATAATTTTGAACACAACTGTATATAATTTTTTATTTAATTTTTTTTTTTGCAAATCATGCCTCCTTGCAGTGTTATTTGAAGAATCCTGAGCAGATGTTTTCTTTTTAAATGCTTTTTATGATTCCAAGACTTTAAATCTTCAGTTTAAAGCATCAAATATGTGGTCTGGTCATCTGGGGACAAAGACCATGTCTGTGCGCTGGAGACCCCTGCGGCGCTGCAATATTATCGCTGTGATCTGATCTCCAGACAGCGCTTGACCTTCATTCTTCTTCTAATTATTATCTTGATTGAAGCAGTCCAGTGCCTCTCGCCCGCCTTTCTAGTGAATTCAAATTAGAGCCAATATTTCACAATTACAGCGGCAAACAGTTAAAAGTAATCATCGTTTGAAGCAGATAATTGACCTTAAAGGCGTTTAAAATCACAGATCTAACAAATCTGGCTTTTGTCACTTGATAAGGTCATTTTCAGACAACCGTAGATAACGGTGAACGGCAGAAATGAAGTTTTCTATTGTGCTATGAGGAATCCTGGATCGCTTTTAATACAGCTTGTTTTTGCTTGATATTGAATGAAAAATGGTTTAAGTAGCCATCTGGATATTGCTGTTTTTGTTCCTTCTCTCCTGTTTTGTGAACTTGGTGGATGCAAAATGAACACTGTAAAAAAATGCTTAAGTGAACTTAATCGTTTTACAAATTTAAGTAGATTTGAACATTAAAACAAATCAAGTTGTCCCCCAAAAACCGAGAGAATTGTGTTGTTTTGATTCATTTCAAGTAGTTTGAACAAGCATCAAAAGACAATTTTTGAGTGAAAGAAGAAACGGATTTCTGATATTATATAAACTAGGGCTGTGTATTGGCAAGGGCCTCACGATACGATACATATCGCGATACATGGGTCACGATACAATATATCACGATACAGTAACTATTGTGATATATTGCAGTAGTTTGTATTAGTATGTGTGTCACATTATATTGACAACTTGATAAAGTCGGCAGACAAATTAAAATTCCAATTCCAATTTATTTTCCACCCAATCCAATTCATTAAAACTGCACAGTGTGATTGAACAGAGAACTATGTATATCGCAAAGCTTACAAATGGCATTTATTTTTTGTCTAATTCAGTACTCCCTGGTATAGCGTTTAGGGTTGGGCTATGTTGTCTAATGTGAAACATGGCGATGGACCATGGCATCATCGTCATAGGGGGAGGTGAATTAATTATTTATAAATAATTAATAAATTCATAACCAATTCATTATTTGTAGCCTAACGTTTCAACTACCTGACCCGCATGGCCTTTGTTTTACTCATAACCAAATCATAAATAAATAAATAAAGATAAGTTACACACAAATTACCGCCTGTCAATCACTTTTTTTTTTCCGCGGGACTCTGGCATGACTAGGCAGAGTGAACTGTGCCGTTATGGCGTCCACACACTTGCTTGGTAAAAAAAGGGTGCACAACCAACAGGAACCAACCAACAGTATCTGAGGTTTTCACTAAAATTACTAAGTACAAGCGTGAAAGCAAAAGACTGAAGCAGTGTACTGATGCTGTGACACGTTACCTGATAGAATCAAAATACAGAAGAGTTGTTAGATAGAGACAAGATGAATTAAATATCACGTTTAACAGCTAACTTATAGTGAGATGCGATCCAGCGGTACATCCTTGATAAACTGTCCGTACCAATGACTGTATAAAATATACAGTCCGTACACTGTTTTCTGGAGCTCAGACGAGCGCATGACAGTGTGTGTGTGTGTGTGGTCATGTGATGTGCGTTTTCAGCAGACGGAGGGCTGTTTAGAAATGCCAGATGAAACGCCAGTTTGGATGTGGATCATCTTCGTTCTAAAATGCCATTTTAAAACCAAGCTGTATCAGTGTAAACAGGGCCTGAGTGTGTGTTTTTCACGAGCGGGTTGCAACGGGGGCAGTGCAGAAGATCGGTGATGCCACCTCAGCATCATGATGTCTATAGGCCATCGGCGATGAACGATGGCATCGTCTATCGACCCAACTCTAATAGCGTTAAAACCAAAGTGCAGCCACACGTCAGCTCTAAAAGCTGGAGGCACCTTTATATTTTATGCCATGATCACTCTTGCTTACTTCTGATATCATACTGCTTGGCGTTTTGTTGATCGTGAGTTAGCGACACCTACAGGAGCGGAGAAGGAGGTCATTTAACTTGAATCGATACTTGAGGTTGGACTATCAATACACTATCGTAAAAGAAATTATCGCGATAGTTGGATGCATCGATATTTTTGCACAGCCCTAATATAAACTGTTACAATCTTAAAGATGGCTAGTTAAGGGGGAGGAGAGTAACATTAATTTTGGGTAAAGCACATAAGAAAACACAATATCAACGAGTGAGGGACAAAATACCACGACTAACTAAATGCAATAAAGTGAGTTTTATTTACACAGATAGTGATCATAAGCGCAAAAGATGTATATACAGAACAAGACTTATTTTTACAAAAATATATATTGAAAATCACAGACAATAAACAGGACACCAAATGTTTAAACAGGTAGATGGGAGAGTTGAAGAGATGAGATGCGGGCGGCATCCAAACAATAGAAATAAATAAAACAAGACAAGCTATTCTATTGGCTCAAATTCTACCCTAACTATCCAAAAAGAAAAATATTGAAAAGAAAATCTTACCTCACCTACACTAAGATAAGAGAATAACAAAAGTACAGCAGGTGGAGCTCGCCCCTTACCTAGTGTGTCTAACAAAAGTGATATTCAAAGCTTACGTGTGCACAATGTACAGTTGAAGTCAGAATTATTAGCCCCCCCTGAATTATTAGCCCCCCTGTTTATTTTTTTCCCCAATTTCTGTTTAACGGAGAGAAGATCTTTTCAACACATTTCTAAACATAATAGTTGTAATAACTCATTTCTTATATCCTTTGTCATGATGACAGTAAATAATATTTGACTAGATATTTTTCAAGACACTTCTATACAGCTTAAAGTGACATTTAAAGGCTTAACTAGGGTAATTAGGTTAACTAGGCAGGTTAGGGTAATTAGGCAAGTTATTGTATAACGATGGTTTGTTCTGTAGACTATTGAAAAAAAAATATAGCTTAAAGGGACTAATAATTTTGTACTTAAAATGGTGTTTAAAAAATTAAAATCTGCTTTTATTCTAGCCGAAATAAAACAAATAAGACTTTCTCCAGAAGAAAAAACATTATCAGACATACCAAGGTTTCCGCTACATACAAAATTCATCCAGCCACGGCTACATTACAACTTCTCATTTAAAACATTTAGTCGTGTTTTTTATAGCGGATTATAATCGCACCAAAACATATTAGAGGTACACAGCGCAAACTTTTCTGTAACCGTAGTGCTGTGCGCTATTTGTTCAACCCTTTAAGGTGACATGCTGACTGACTCTCTGACAGACTGACTGACAGGTGCATGAGTCTAGCAAACACGGCATAGCTTTCAGTTAAGATGAACACAGTTTCCATAAGTATACTTTCTTGATAAAGGTCAATGGCTCTGCATACAATGACTTTATCTTGCTGAAGTTTATAGCCGTTTCACTTTACTTTAGGACACGTTAATGTCGTAAAACGCACAAAAACACACTAAATCGCGCTTCAGCAGCGCTTACTGGAGAGCGCACAAGAAGATCTGCACTTGAACGTGTAAATTTGAGTGCGTGCAAGAAGTTCTGTGCACGAACAGAGGAAATCGGCGCGCAAGCAAAGAGATTCGCATGCTTGTATTACATGAATGCTTTCTCGACTTGTAATACTGCGTGTAATATTTGTCTTTGAAATAGTTGGCAGATCTGTGTAAAAAAAGTCCTGCTGCCACAGCTGGAAAAAATCCTAGAGGAAACACCATACCTGCCAACACTCCCGTTTTTCCCGGGAGTCTCCCGTATTTCAGACCCGTCTCCCGGTAAACTCCCGGAATCCCCCCCCATCCGCCCCCAGCTCTTCAGCATTTTGGTACAGTCCGGGCTGAAACCTGGTGCTTGTGCGCGTGCTCTTCCGGTCGCGCGCCTCCATCTCCCCAAATCTCTTACCCCTCCCGCTCCCCGCTCTTCAGTTCGCGCCAGTGTTGCCAACTTAGCGACTTTTCAGACCCCCCTAGCGACAAATTTTCAAAAAAGCGACAAACCTACCGACTTTTTTGTGTGTTACTGGAGATTTTTATAGACTGTCGTTTGTCTATTACTGTACCGTCCCTACCTACTCTTCTCAACGGCAGCCTCTCCCACCTGCTGCCTGACAGCAGATCACCCCTCTGCGTACCGACGGCAAATGATTTAGCACCGGGAGTGTGAAGGTATTTCCCTTGTACAGTCAAACCGATCTGCTTCTCCTTTATTTTAACAATTTGATTTGACGGTTTATTGTTCACAATCAGAGATGTTTTAAGTGAGAGTTTCAGAACTTGTCTGAGTATATTACGTCTGAGAGATTACTGCAAATTCACTACTCCTCTATAATGATATACTGTATTCAATCAGCAATAAATTTAGTTAAATTGACAAGCTTACATAAAGCGTAGTGCAAACATAATACCCCATTTATTTACCATAGGCTGTTAAACAAACAGAAAAGGTAGAATGTGATGACGTCAGTAATATGCAAATTAGTGTATGACGTAACCCCCCCCCCCCCCCCCCCCCCCCCATCTCCCGGAATTTACGAACCAAATGTTGGCAGGTATGGGAAACACTGCATACTGTGAAAATTTTCTTTCCCCGTTAAACATCATTTGGAAAATATTTAAAAAGGAAAAAAAAAATCAAAGGGGGGCTAATAATTCTTCAACTGGTTGTCTCCACCTATTGGTTAAATAATCAGAATCAGTTTTATTGCCAAGTGTGCTTCACACACACAAGGAATTTGTTTTGGCAACAGAAGCTTCCAGTATATATAACGTGACAAGTGACAACACAAAATTAAATATGAGAAAAGAAAAAGGCGATAAACATTAAACAGAGATGCAGTAAGTAAAAAATAAAAAATATCTGAATGTTGAGTTGTATGTACAGATATGCTGTAAATATACAGGATATAAGGTGCTGTGTACCAATGCGAATGGAGAAAGTATTGCATTGTATATTGTTATAAGGTGCTGTGTACAAGTGCGTATGAGAAAGTATTGCTCGTTTATTGCACAGTAGGGGAATATTTAACTGTTCATGAGGTAGATGGCCTGAGGAAAGAAGCTTTTCCTGTGTCTGACTGTTTTTGTGCTTGGTGCTCTGTAGCGCCGACCAGACAGTAACAGTTGGAACAGGTAGTGTGCTGGGTGCGAGGCATCCAGAGTGATTGTGCGAGCCCTTTTACTCACTCTGGAAGAGTACAGTTCTTGAAGTGTAGTAAGGGCAGTGCCAGTGATTCGTTCAGCAGTCCGGATTATTCGCTGTAGTCTACGGAGGTCAGTTTTGGCAGCTGAGCTGAACCAGACGGTGATTGAAGTGCAGAGGATGGATTGGATGACAGCTGAGTAGAACTGTACGAGCAGCTCCTGTGGCAGGTTGAACTTCCTCAGCTGACGAAGGAAGTACAGTCTCTGCTGGGCTTTCTTCACAATAGAGTCTATGTGAATGTCCCACTTCAGATCCTGAGAGATGGTGGTGCCCAGGAACCTGAATGACTGTACTGCAGCCACAGTGCTGTTCATGATGGTGAGTGGGGGGAGTGCAGGGGGGGTTCTCCTAAAGTCCACTATCATCTCCACTGTTTTGAGTGTGTTCAGCTCCAGGTTGTTGCATCTGCACCATAAAGCCAGCCGCTCCACCTCCTGTCTGTATGCAGACTCGTAATGTAATTGTAACATAATCGTAATATAATGTAATTGCTGCCTACAACTTTAATTTTTGAGCGTCGTTAAATGCATATGATGGTGATTGTAATCTTTACCATAAACCTCAGTGGTTTAATCTAAACTATAAACTGTAATCCCAGTACTTCTGTGTTATTTGACTGATCGTAAACTAAAGACTGAATCTCTTTCTTGATTTTTGCATTTTTCAAACACAGATTTGAATGCAGTGATTCGAAGAATTAAAAACATTTGCAAATCACCATCACTTATGATGTATGTTGTGTGGGTGTTGAAATCCCGATATTTTAATGATTAATCGTGCAGCTTACACTGAATGCATTAATGCAGGCTAAACAAATAGTGACCGAAAACACCTTTAATAACCTAAGAAACCCACCACATTCCGAATAACCTACGACAAACAACTTCTTCCGTCATCATTATATTTTACAGGAAAACCTAAATGCTTTCATACATGCGAGTAGTGGAAAATCCTCTCTCGTTTACCAGTTTAATCTGTGCCCGTGAGACTTGTCAACAATCGTGCAGACCGTTTCATATGCTTCAGACCCACAGAGACGCACATTCTTGAGGCTTAAAAAATTTGTCTGGCCTGGGTTTCTAAATTTCCTAAAATGTCCGGAGTTCAACTTTTGATTCGCTTTCTAAAACTTGTATGCGTTTTTGCATTACTCTTTTATTAAAGAAAATACTTTCCGCCTCTTTACAGCTGACAGCACACGCACAGCCACGAGACAAAAAGAGAGAGAAAAAGTAAAAAAAAGTACGACTCCGATAAACTTTACTAAATACTCAGAGAGGATGAAATGACATCTAAACTGGCTGCAAAATATATACACCATTAGTAATGGTTAATCAACGCATTTGCCTTATTTAAAAAAAATCTTGCAATTATGATCATTTTTAGAGATATTATCTGTTTTTATAAAATGTTCTGTCATTTATTTCTCAATTGCTGATTCTTTTAATATTTTGATGTTAATATATTACATAGGCTATTTCATATACATATCTAAAATGCTTTGGGATATAATTTTGCTTTGAACTTGAAAGAGAGAGAGAAGCAGATTTTACCTGTCAGTGGGTGCACATGGCTCCTGAATAGGAAAAAGTATTTATTTTTTATTTCAGTCTTTTTTTTAACAGTCTTTTTTTTTACTTTAACCCATTGAAAAGAAACAGTGTCATAAATACAATTATTATTGAAAATGAGTTTGTCGGACATAGTTAACTATTTATGTGATGTGGGTAAATGGTGTTTCAATCCAGCTACCCCCGCAAGTATATTTCAAACCAGTGGGAAGCACTGGATTTGAATAATGCGAGAGGCGATGTCTCTGTGATCGTTACAAATTTATGCAGATGAATCATGGATCAACCGTGATCCGTTACACCTACTTTTTACTCTTTCCACACATACCATTCAAACAGAGCTTTATTATGAGTCAAAAACAGCACAGAAAACAGACAAGTATTCTAAATCCTGATGTTTTTTTTTTTTTTTTGATAGTTTTTATTTTTATTTTGTAGTGTTCGTTGAGATATATAATGTCTAAGTAGTTCATGACTCTTTTTAAAGTGTTTACAGTATATTGAAAAACTCAGATTGAGGAGATTTTGGCTCTGAGTTTTTCATTTTTTTTTAAAAGTTTGACAGAAATCTCCCCTTTTAAAGTTCCTCCTTGTCTAGTTTTGGATTCGTCCCACTCTGTTTTCACATTTCTCTATGCAAATTTGTCTTTCAGACATGCCACAAGAATACATATATATATATATATATATATATATATATATATATATATATATATATATATATATATATATAATATATATATAATATATACAGTACACTGAACCACTGCAGAATATTTCCACCATTGCTATAAGACTCGCTTTCTATAGGAATTATTCTAGAAGTTACAAAAGCAAGTCTGATTTCAAACACTCATGCGTTTCTCCTGGGCTATTCCTGATTCAACACAGCCTTCAGTGTAGGAGACATGAAAACATACACGGACAAAAGCATCACATGATATACATCCGTTTCCCCCAACGGATCTGCTTTTATTATGCTCAGGCTAGCCGAAATATTGAATGTATCTTCAGTAGTTCCTCTATCGGACGTCACATTTATTCATATTATATCATGCAGAGATTTTCACTGTCATATAGTCTTATAGAAACAGTTTCTTAAAATAAATTTCAGTTTGAAAAGTAAGGGGTTGCCAAATCTAACGTAAGATTTGTCTGTTTCTAATTGGTATTTTGTTAGGCAGATGACTTATGTCTTTTATTATGTTGACTTTTACTTTGACAACGCTGACAAGACCAGCGCTGCTGTTCTCCGTCTTCATTGGTTTACTGTTTCTATGTTATAAAAATTTATTAAATATAAAGAAGTGATGGCGTCATGGTGGCTCAGTGGTTAGTACTGTCGCCTCACAGCAAGAAGGTTGCTGGTTCGAGTCCCAGCTGGGTCAGTTGGCATTTCTGTGTGGAGTTTGCATGTTCTGGCCGTGTTGGTGTGGGTTTCCTTTGGGTGCTCTGGTTTCCCCCACAGTCCAAACACATGGCTATAGGGAAATTACCAACCTTTGTCAGACATGACGTCACACTGGTTCAACCACGCATACCGGTTGCAATAGCTAACATGTTGTGTTGTGCGGTAGGATGCCAAAATCGAAATGCCAAAAACTTAAACTTTACCGTACACCATACTGCTTTTAAAGACAACCGCAGACGTCTTTGGCTATTAGAAGAGCTGAATGGAGTGAGGACTTAATTAAAAATGCTCGGCTCTGCAGTTCTCATTTCATATCAGGCAAGTTCACTCTATTTCTCGTTTTTGATTGCAGCAATGATTTCAGCAAAAACAGTTAAATAAGGTTCATTAAACTGCGGACACTGAATGCTTAGAATGAAATGTAAAAATGTAAGTTCACATACCCTGCCGTACAGGTGCAGTTCGCTGTCAGAATGCAGTTGTTTTGCTTGTTGAGGATTACCAGGCCTTGTACAGCTCTCAGTCTTCTTTCATTGTCTTTGGCTAGGCAGAACCTCGGTTTTAAGCACTATAAAGTTTTGAATCTGGTAATTATGGAACATTATCTCCTGCACATGACCACAGTAGCCATCCATAGACTTGTAGGCCTTTAACTTCTCTCTTGTAAAATCACTTGGAGTTTCAATGAGATAGTTGTATAATGCTTGGCCATTTCGTCTTATCCAATATCCATTGGGTGCTATCACAAATGGACCTGTTAGATGAACGCCGCTTACTTTAATGTTAATTTTGCCAAATAACTGTACTTATCACTGGGTGACAAGCTGTTATAATACGCTGAAAGCATTATGTAAATAATATATATAATATGTAATCAATATAACTTGCCTCTAATACAACAACAAACTCTACCGCATCGGATGTCATTCCCTCACTGTAAATGCTAGCGCTTCTGTTTTTTTTTTTTTCTGCAACGTCGCTGCGTGCGCATCCTGAATGTTTACAAAACTGGTAATTCGCCTATAGGTCAATTGGATGAGCTAAATTGGCCGTAGTGTATGAGTGTGAGTGCGAGAATATATAGGTGTTTCCCAGTAATGCGTTGCGGCAGATAAACAGGTGGTAAATCAAATCAATAAGTCGGCCATCCAAATGCAAAGTATCAAATGAACAAACAGAAATAAAACAAGAAACTAGGGCAAGACTAGGTGCGTTCGACTTCATGCAGCGCTGCGCAGATCGATCGAAATCTGTCTTAAAGCGGTGCATGCTGGTTAGAAAGTTTGTCCGGATTGATGCTGCGCCGATGCCATGTGACTGTCACATGTGGCATCAAAGTACCGCGACAGTGCTCCGAGATCAGACGACTGATTCAGCCGGTGCAGCGTCTGAAGAGCATCTGCACGAGCTCTGATGACGACACCGATATTACACTATTGGCCGAGTTCACAGCACAACAACAACCACGTGTGTTTCGGGTTTATTATTGGACAAATTCCGTCTCACAAATTTCAAAACAAACAATTCACTGTTCATACCCTCTCTATCTTGTACACATCATGCTTATTAAAAGACTACAAATATTTTACTGCAGTAATCATCTTTTGTTAAATAATCTGGTTATAAAGACTAGATTGTCAGGCCTTTTTTTATACAGACTATTTACTGCATTCAGCTCCATGAATGATTTAAATTATATATTTTAGTGAATAACCTAAATATTAACTCAAAATAAGTCTTACAGACTTGAAATAAAATAATTATCATCATTGATCCTGACACCCTAAAGGTTTCTAAACAAATTAAGTTAAAGAACTATTTTATTAAATAATTCTAAAATGATTTTTAGCATTATAATATATATATATATATATATATATATATATATATATATATATATATATATATATATATATATATATATATATATATATATATATATATATATATATATATATGTATATATGTATATGTGTGTGTGTGTGTGTGTGTGTGTTATTTCCTGTCTAGCCGTTTATACCTGCTCTTTTTGGGATACGTCTACTTAAAGTGTAGCTCACTTATTTTAGGAATGTCCTTTTGTTCAATCTTAATCATTGTTTAAGACTTAAACAAAACACCTTGTTTTGGGTTTTACACTAATATCTATTGGAAAGTTTTATATCTATAAATGTAAATAAATGTAAACCCCTTTTTAGCATATTAAACAAGAAGTATTAGCCTAGAGTGATGTTTAAACTCCTAGAGTTTGTGCTTATTGCTTTATTTAATAGGCCTGTTCATTTTTATGTTTATTTTACCCTCTCCTTTCCCCTTAATTCTCTCATGCGTTTGTAATCTATTTAATTCATAAATCCCTTATTGTTTAAAAATGAACTATAGTTTGTAGAGACTATATTACGTTTTATTTGTAAATCTTTTGTTGTTATTAATAAAAAATGATGATGACGCCATGTGATCTGTCATCATGACTGCCGCAACTTTGAACCCCAAAGTGTCCGGCTGTCCGGCTTGACGGCTCCGTTTTCAACTCCGCCCCCGCCTGCGCTCTGCTAATCTCGTTGATCACCGGCTGCAGCTGTCAAGCCGGACACTTCAGGGCTCAAAGTTGCGGCAATCATGATGACCGTTCACATGGTGGGATTATTTATTTATTTATTCATTTATTGCAACAACAACAAAAGATTTACAGTACAAATAAAGCAGAATACAGTCTCTACAAACTATAGTTCATTTTTAAACAATAAGGGAATTATAAATTAAATTAAAGTAGCCTATATAACAAACGCATGAGAAATACACATAAAAAGGAAACAAATATCCATGAATAGGCCTATTAAGCACAAAACAATAAGCACAAATTCTAGGAGTTGAAACATCTGTCTTTAGGCAACTAGATGTTGAATGGGATGTCAATACTACTCCAGTTCTTGTTTGTATGTGCTAAAAAGAGGTTTACATTTATTTACAGATGTAAAACTAAAACAGTGTGTTTTGATTAAGTCTTAAACAATGATTAAGATTATTTTGGATAATGAAAGCATTAAAAAAAGCACTTTAATCCAAAAAGATTGAACAAAAGGGGCAAAATAAATGAGCTTCACTTAGTAGAAATTTCCCAGAAAGAGCAATGTACGTCAATGTCACTTTTAAAATGTCTGCATAAGCGGCTTGACAGGAAATAAAATATTCTATAATCATATAATTTTATATTTAATAAAATATATATTTTTTAATTAATTTGTTAAAAAAAGCTTTATAGGGATGTCGGGGTCAATGATGATAATTATTTTATTTGAGTTGAGTTTGACTTATTTGAGTTAATATTTAGGTTATTTACTAAAATATATAATTTAAATAGTTTATGGAGCTGAATACAGTAGTCTGTAAAAAAAAAGGCAGAATAAACCTCTGCAAACAATCTATGAACAAATTATTTAACAAAAAAATGATACTGCAGTAAAATGTGTAGTCTTTTAATAAGCATGATGTGTACAAGATAGGGTATAAAAAGTTAATTGTTCGTTTTGAAATTTGTGAATCGGAATTTGTTCAATAATAAACCCGAAACACATGTGATTGTTGTCATGCGGTGAACTCAGTAATATCGGTGTCGTCATTGCAGCTCCAGGAGTCGTTCTTCAGATGCTGCACCGGCTGAATCAGTCGTCTGATCTCGGAGTGCTGTCGTGGTACTTTGATGCCACATGTGACAGTCACGAGGCGACGGCGCAGCATCAATTCGGAAAAAAATTCTAACCAGCATGCACCGCTTTAAGACAGATTTCAATCAATCTGCGCAGCGCTGCATGAAGTCGAACGCTCCTAAAGACTCAGTACCGAACGTGTGCAGGGTGTATGTATAGTCCAAACTATTCTTGATGACAGGTTTCAGCTGTGTGAGTGTGATTAGTGGAAAGTGGACACTGATGTGTGTATAGCGGCATGTAGGGATTTGTTGTTCGTCACTGATTTGTAGTTTACCCGCGATCTTTCCTGGTATAGATCACCGGTGAATGTGACTCTTCATGATTATATTATACAATAATAATAAATATAATGTATAATAATAATAATAATAATAATATAATAAGTACTAATAGTTTTATTATTAATAAAAAAATAATAATATTATTAATTATTATAATAAAATAATAATAATTATATTAAAAATGGTATTATTATTATTATTATTATTATTATTATTATTATTATTATTATAATTTTTAATAGAATAATTAGCATATATTTAAATTATTAATTAAAGAATAAATATGATCAATATTATTATTATTATTATTATTATTATTAATAGGTAACCTTCATTGAAGTAAATGTAATCATGTGTTTATTTGTTTATTTTTTATTAGTAATAGTTATTTTAGTACATTTAAGGTAAAATAAACAAACTCAAGTTTATTTATTTATTTTATTTCAACCCTAAAAATGGCCATCTAAAAATAACATTGGCTGAGCACTGGTGAAAACGGCTTCATCATCCAGCGGTGTTGAAGTGCTAGTTGTGTCTTTGCAGGCTGTTTGATGCGGTTTTTGGCAGGGAAACTGTATTTGTCCCAGTGTTTGCCGGAGGGCCGTCATGCAGAGGTGACCCTTAGCCAGATCCTTCAGCCAAATCTGGATTTCAGGCCGTGACCACCAGAGTTGTGGCCTGGAGCGCAGCGTCTAAAGCCCAGAGTCCCCAGAGAATGAAGCTTGCATGTGAGTGTGTGGATCTGTGTATAAATAGCGAGCGGCTCACCTGTAGTGAATGTTGAGCGCGTGGCAGGAGGACTCAGTCTCCAGAACTCCACACTTTGATTAATTATCCTCTCCCTGTAGAGCAAACGGAGACTCACTTGACCTACATCCACAGTCTCTGAGGAGAAGAGCTTCAGGTGCCAGAGAGAGAGAGGAAAGTAGGACAGAGAGACACTGAGAAACAGATTCTGGTTTCCACAACACTTACAAATATACAGTTAAAGTCAAAATTATTTGCCCTCCTGTGAATTTTTTTTCCTTTTCAAATATTTTCTAAAGGATGTTTAACAGAGAAGGAATTCTTCACAGTATTTTATATTATTATTACTATTATATTATATTATATTTTTCTTATTTGTTTAAATCTGTTAATATAAAACGTGCAGTAACGGTGCTCATGGTTTTTGGTGGGTGCGACAAAATTTTGCCTGGTGCGCCTACATTTTTGAAGTTTGAATTTTCTAATATTACCCTTCATGACAACTGTGAGGGGGGTGAATTTTTTTTATAACGCATCCGTTTTGTTTATATTAAGTTATATTAAGTCAGCATAATTAAGGGCGTGGCCACTTGAGTGACAGCTAGGTCTCGCTTGTCACCGTCATGTCACCTCTTCTGATTCCGGCTGATTAGCTGCTGAGCTTGGCATATATATTGTATTTTTATGTTGTTTTATGTGGCTTTACACAGTCCATTGTCTTTTGGAATTATTTTCTACAATTATCAGATGATATGGCATGCTGTGTGCACTTAATTGTGCTCACAAACCATTCAAGTTGCCTCCATTTCCCAAGTGAGTGCAATTATATACTCATATACCATCACTATAAATGTATTTGTTTTATTTAAGATAATTTATATTTTCTTTAGACCTGTAATGCACTCCAGAGTCTGACAGATTGATTAGCTGTAGGCTCAAGAACAGTCATCTGAAGCGTTGTCATACAGTGTTATGCCTGGATTTCATTTGTAGCTCAGCATTTACTAACACAGACTATATTTTAAGTGTTTGGAAGTATTTTGCGTCTTCCTCCTGTAGAAAAACGTCATAAGAACAATTTTTAGTGGCTCAATGTATTGCAGAAGTTTTTTAAAAGACTAAACACTTTATTGATATAGCGTACAACACTGATCATCAACTGACGGCCCGCAGACCGTCAAACCATGCGGCATTAAGCATTTATTGTTTCAAACAGGTAAGTAAAGACCGGGTGGGGTGTAGGCGGAGTGTGCGCGACGTGTGTGATGAAGAGCAAGGAGGGATGCGGTGGAGAGAGGTGCGCAACATATTTGAGGAGCAGGAGGAAGACGTGCGATTTCCGGGAGATTATCATTCGTTTACGGGCATCTGGGAGTCTCTATGCATTTGCGGGAGACTCGCAGAACTTCCGGGAGACTTGGAATGTCTGCCTCAGGACTAAAAAAGAGGAAAAACAATCTGGCACAACTTAAAATACTCAAAACTGGTCACAAATAATGTTCGCACATCAAATAAAACGTTAAGTGGGCTTGAATTTAAATCACAATGGTGAAACGGGCTACTCACAGTGCTTAATCAATGGCTAAAGATACATTTCCCCTTGTTGACTTAGCCTAATTGAGTTGAGGCAAAATATCCATCACTCCTAGTGGTTGACTGTGGTATAGGTGATGGGAGCCTGAATCAAATGCCTTCAGTTTTGTAATGAAATGTTAAGCCAAAATGAGATTTTTATTAGATTTTCTTAATGGGGGTCCGACCCCCAAGGAGACTGTCTAGTAAAACTCTGGTCCTCTGACAAATATAGTTGATGACCCCTGGTGTACAACCAAGTTACCCCCAGTTGGATCGACGACGCGTGAACGAAATGGCGCCAGTTGGCCACGCCTACTTGTAGCTTCATTTGCGCTCTTCAGAAACCTATGGGTGAGGTCAGGATACTACGTCTATATCTTTTACAGACTATGGTCCAGACCAAATGAATCAAACCACAGATGTGAAAGCACCCTTACACTAACACTTTTGGTCCGCACCCTGGTTCATTTGATATCAGAGTATGGTACATATAGCTAGTGTGAACGTTGTCTGATTTTGTGTGCGCACCCGCGAATCGTTCCCGAGTCCGCCTGAAAGAGGTGGTCAGGAGTACAGTTCATGCGAACTCTGGTACGGTTCACTTCTGATATGAATGTAATCGTAGCAAATGACAGAAGTGAACCGCCAACTGTACAACAAACTTTAGTTTTCATACCGTTCATTCGTGTGTGTATGTCTGTGTATTACCTTGCGACAAGCAGGACTGACCCAGGGCAAAGAGCTTTGATTGACCAAGAGGTGACACTCCATAGAACGTTCCATTTCAACAGCAGCACCCAGCAACAGCCCCGGATTCCGCCATTTTGGATTGAAAGCGGTCGGCTGTCCATTGGATCTTATTGCTGTTGCGATGGCAAGCAGCTGTTTTGTTTTTTATTTATTTATTTAAAAAGCACAGTAAAGCTGAGATACAAACTGAAAGACGAAAATACAACCCTTACTATCACAATCATCAGCACTTTTAACAGTTTATTTTACAGACTTACAATATGCTGTTGTTCAATTGGAATTTCATTCAAAAATGGCCGCCGCACCATCTAGTGGCCGTTTCCCAAATTGCACTAGAGTGTCGCCTCTTGGTGATTCTATGCTCTTTGCCCAGTGCAAACCGTGACTATGTCTGCTTGTCTCCACCAAAAACAACTTATGCAGACATTGTGTGATGTCATCACCTAGCAACAGCTGTACACAAAACAACAGCTTGATGACTCGAGTACCAGGGTTCAGAAAGAAAAAAGACAATGTGAACACAAACCAGCCGAGCGGGGACAATTGAACTTGGGTTTGGACCAGGCATTTGGACCAAGGGCTCTATTCGAATGATCTAGGCGCAAAGTCTAAAGCGCATGGCGCAAAAGCATCAAAACCGTGTCTAAATCCACTTTTGCTATTTTAAGGACAGAAAAATAAGTTCTGCACCACGGCGCATGGTCTATCAGGGTTGTGCTTTTTCTCTTAATGAGTTATGGGTAGGGCCAGACGGAATCTGTGGACATTTTTTGCTATTTCTGCGCAGAATTGTGTTAAAAATCTGCGGATTTATGTGGAATTATTTTGGGAGTATCATAACTAAAACCTTAATATATTAATTAAAAAGTAATACATTTTTTAACTTTTATTTAATGTTGTCAATGCAAATCCAATTAGATCCACTTATTTGGTAATCAAAGCAAGTCTCTTATATAATAATATCTAATTATTATTACTACTAAACAACAGAAAGTATTACTTTACAAACTGTATTGTAAATAGAGCATGGTTTCCGCTACATTCATTCTTCCATGGCGGGGTGCCACACCAAAATTCATCCCGCCACGGCTGCATTACAGCTTCTCATTCAAAAACATTCAGTCGTGTTTTTTTTTTTTAAATAGCGGGTTATAATCGCACCAAAACGTATTGAAAGGTAAGCGAATTATAACCCCAAACATTTCTGTAATCGAAGTAGTGCTGTGTGTTATTTGTTTAAACCTTTAAGGTGACATGCTGACTGACTGACAGGTGCGTGATGCGTGAGGCCAGCAAACACGACGTAGCTTTCGGTTATGTTGAACACAGTTTGCATAATTATACTTTATAGATAAAGGTCTATGGCTCTGCGTACAATGACTTTATCTTGCTGGAGTTTATAGCCGTTTGACTTTACTTCAGGACTCATTAATGCCGCTCTGTAGATCTATTGGACGCAATTATAAACATTCCTAGCAAATCTAATAAATGTTGGAGACATGCTCGTTACATAAACGCACTAAATCGCACTTCAGCAGCATTTATTTGAGGGCGTGCAAGTAGTTTTGTGCACGAACAGAGGAATTTGGCGCGCAAGCAAAGAGATTCGGATGCTCGTATTACATGAATGCGATCTCCACTTGTAATACTGCGCTCATGACACTTGTCATTGAAATAACGCTATAGGTAGTTGGCAGATCTGTGTCTACCAGGCCTGCCTCCACAGCTGGAAAAAAATCCTAGAGGAAACACTGTAGATCATATAAATATTTTTATATTAGTCAATAATTAAACTGCAATTAAAAAACTGAATAAATATAAATTTACACACATTTACACAAGTCAATAAACAGAATCAATGATGGGCTAAAAATCTGCGGAATTCTGCGCGTGCAGATTCCATGTGGGCGTAGTTATGGGTGTGTTTTGAGCATAATCTGCATTAAACCAATCAGCGTCTCATCTCCCATTCCCTTTAAGAGTTTGCTATTTACATGGCGGACTTTGTGGGAGGAAAAATAAACGCTTCACTAGCGAGAAAACAGTTAAACAGGGCATCTGCAGCACGAGGATAAAGAACGAGCCTTCTCCATTCAGCCTCTTTACTTTCTCTTTACTTTACTTTTACTTTTTACTTTACTCCTTTACTTTGGGGGAGTAAGGAAACGGTGGAAACTCACTCCACTGAAGACATCCATTAGCCTACATATTT
The DNA here is from genome assembly GCA_903798195.1 of Danio kyathit. Lineage (NCBI taxonomy): Eukaryota > Metazoa > Chordata > Actinopteri > Cypriniformes > Danionidae > Danio > Danio kyathit. Next base: position 4,455,943 of record LR812535.1, read on the forward strand.
AATTTAGTTTAAGCTCAAAGATTTGATCAAAACTATTTCTAAATTCAGTTCTAATTTCCACCAAACCAATAAATGAACAATAATAACAAAGTGTGGTCAAACAACTGAACACATCCTGTTCTTATGCCCCATATGGTGATGCAGAAGTCTCCAAAACCCCACAGGTGGACAAATCTAAACACATTTTAAATAAAACAAATATGTGCTGTCAACATGGCAAAGATAAAAGAAATCAGTTGTTAGAAATTAGTTATTAAAACTATTATGATTAGAAACTTGTTGAAAAAATCTTGGGGAAAAAAGGAATTGGGGAAAATAATATATAAAATAATTACAATTTAACAGGAGGCCTGATAATTCTTACTTCAACTTTATATATTTTCTATGGGCTTTATTTTCTTTATGCGAAATGTAGTTCCTCATTCGTTCTCTTGTATTTTGAGTTGACACATCACTTTGATGATTTTATTTTCTTCTTCCGCTGTCTTTCTAATGATCCTGAAGCAGATATGAGGATGTTTTCAGCAGAGTCTCGTGGGGAAAAGCGTCATGTGCTGCTCTTCATCTGTGACCATACATCACTTTGCTTGTTATTTTCCCTTTTGAGATTTTCAGCTGGGTTTCTGTGTGTTCATAAAACACATCTGACTGACACCGCATGCAGAAACAGCAGCGTCTCCAGTGATAGACTGATGACAGCACAGATAAACACTGAAAGACCGAAGCGTCTGGGTGAGACGTGATGATCGTACATTAGATTTGAGGAGTGACGCGTGCATTAAAATAATATGACAGTGAATCACCAGAATGAGTCATTATACATGAGTGTATGAAATACAAGAGGGACCCTGATGAGTCACAAACTGTAACTGTGATACATACAGTACACACACTTGTACAGCTATCTTTATAGGGACGTCCCATAAACATAATGATGTTTTTTACTGTACATGTGGTATATTCTCTCTCACAACCCTCACAGGAAACAATCTGTGTTTTTACATTTTAAAAATATTTAATTGTGTGTGATTTATGGGCCGCTTTCCATATGGGGACCTAAGAAATGTCCCCACAAGGTTGTTACTTACTAATTTTTATTTATCATTATCCTTCTTGGGCCAGAGTGTCCACATACGTATTTTGTTTTTACTCTCTGATAGTCAAAGCAAGTTAAAAAAAAAAAAAATTCCATGTTAAAAATGCATAAAAGAAAATTCGGGAAAAAGTGTCAAAAACACATTGAGCCTTACCGATTACTGAGAGAATCTGGAAGTGTTTTCTAAATTTGATCAGTGATTTTCTTTTTTCTTTTTTTTTTTCAGTCTTCTAATTTAATTCTTATGGTGGCTCGAGAAAGCCAACATACTGTTATACTACATAAACTTCTGTCTTCTTCTTCTTCTTCTGAGACTAATTTCTATATGCATCTCCACCTAGATCGCTCATACTACAACCACCAAACTTATAACAAAGTTATTATTTTTTTTTTCAAATAACAAATTATTATAACTAACACCAAATCTCCAAACTGGTCTGACTCGGGTTGCTATGTCTTTTCCAACTGATCCGTCTTACGGTTTTTCGAAAACTCATCCGGAAAATTCGGAAAAGTTCCATTGACTTAACATTTGGTCAAACTTCATGACCTCATAACTTTGCACCAGACTGTCATACAGACTTAAAGGTCTTAAAGGTGTGCTTATTTAACTCAGACTACCAATCTGCCAATCACTGATGACCTAGCAACCACTTTCGGCACCTTAGCAACTGTCCCATAGACTTCCATTATAAAACACTGCCATTGATTTTACATTGGACATACTAACAACAAACTAATAGCAACCGCCTAGCAACACCTTAGCAACCACCTACCAACATATTAGCAACTCCTTAGCAACCACTTAGCTACCACTCAGAACACCCTAACAACCACCTAGCAACACCTTAGCAACCACCTAGAAACATCTTAGCAACACCCTAGCAACCGCCTAGCAACACCTTAGCAACTGCCTAGCAACAACTTAGCAATCACCTATCCATGCCTTAGCAACCACCTAGCAACACCTAGGCAACCACCTAGCAACACCTTTGCAACGACCTAGAAAACCTTAGCAACAACCTAGCAACCATTCAGAACACTTTAGCAACCACCTAGCAACACCTAGGCAACCACCTAGTAACACCTTTGCAACGACCTAGAAAACCTTAACAACCACCTAGCAACCATTCAGAACACTTTAGCAACAACCTAGCAACACCTTATTAACTACCTAGAACATCCTACTAACCACCTAGCAACGCTTTAGCAGCCATTTAGAACACCCTAGCAACTGCCTAGAAACCAATCAGAACACCTTAGCAACCGCCTAGCTACCACTCAGAACACCCTAAAAACACATTGAGCTTTACCAATTACTGAGAGAATCTGGAAGGGTTTTTAAATTTGATCAGTGATTTTTTCTTTTTTTTTTCAGTCTTCTAATTTAATTATTATGGTGGCTTGAGAAAGCCAACATACTGTTATACTACATAAACTTCTGTCTTCTTCTTCTTCTAAGACTAATTTCTATATGCATCTCCTCCTAGATCGTTCATACTACAACCACCAAACTAACACCAAATCTCCAAACTGGTCTGACTCGGGTTGCTATGTCTTTTCCAACTGATCCGACTTACAGTTTTTCGAAAACTCATCCGAAAAATTTGGAAAAGTTCCATTGACTTAACATTTGGTCAAACTTCATGACCTCATAACTTTGCACCAGACTGTCATACAGACTTAAAGGTCTTAAAGGTGTGCTCATTTAACTCAGACTACCAATCTGCCAATCACTGATGACCTAGCAACCACTTTTAGCACCTTAGCAATTGTCCCATAGACTTCCATTATAAAACACTGCCATTGATTTTATATTGGACACATTAACAACAAACTAATCCATACTGGAAACATACTAACAAATATACTAATCATACTAGCAACATGCTAAATCATACTATAAACATACTAACAACATGAGTTTATAGCAACCGCCTAGCAACACCTTATCAACCACCTAGCAATTTCTTAGCAATCACCTAGCAACACCATAGCAACTGCCTAGCAACGCCTTAGCAACCACCTAGCAACACCTTAGCAACTGCCTAGCAACACCTTAGCAACCACCTAGCAACAACTTAGCAACTGCCTAGCTACACCTTAGTAACCACCTAGCAACGCCTTAGCAACCACTCAGAACATCCTAGCAACCACCCAACAATACCTTAGCAACCACCTAGCAATGCCTTAGCAACCACTCAGAACATCCTAGCAACCACCCAACAATACCTTAGCAACCGCCTAGCAACACCCTAGCAACCACCTAGTAACACCTTAGTAACCGCCTAGCAACACCTTAGCAACCACCTACCAACATATTAGCAACTCCTTAGCAACCGCCTAGCAACACCTTAGAAACCACCTAGCAACATCTTAGCAACCGCCTAGCAACACCTTAGCAACTGCCTAGCAACACCTTAGCAACCACCTAGCAACAAATTAGCAACCGCCTAGCCACCACTCAGAACACCCTAGCAACACCTTAGCAACCTTCTAACAACACCTTAGCAACCACCTAGAAACATCTTAGCAACACCTTAGCAACCATCTAGCAATGCCTTAGCAACCACTCAGAACACCCTAGCAACCGCCTAGCAACACCTTAGCAACTGCCTAGCAACAACTTAGCAATCACCTATCCATGCCTTAGCAACCACCTAGCAACACCTAGACAACCACCTAGCAACACCTTAGCAACCACCTAGCAATCATTCAGAACACCTTAGCAACAACCTAGCAACACCTTATTAACTACTTAGAACATCCTAGCAACCACCTAGCAACGCTTTAGCAGCCATCTAGAACACCCTAGCAACTGCCTAGAAACCAATCAGAACACCTTAGCAACCGCCTAGTAACACGTTATCAACTGCCTAGAAACACCTTAGCAACCACCTAGCAACAAATTAGCAACCGCCTAGCTACCACTCAGAACATCCTAGCAACACCTTAGCAACCTTTTAGCAACACCTTAGCAACCACCTAGAAACATCTTAGCAACACCTTAGCAGCTGCCTAGCAACAACTTAACAATCACCTATCAGTGCCTTAGCAACGACCTAGAACACCTAGGCAACCACTGAGCAACACCTTAGCAACCACCTAGCAACCATTCAGAACACCTTAGCAACAACCTAGTAACACCTTAACTACCTAGAACTCCCTAGCAACTACCTAGCAACGCCTTAGCAACAACCTAGAACACCCTAGCAACCACCTAGCAATGCTTTAGCAGCCACCTAGTTAACCCTAGCAACTGCCTAGAAACCAATGAGAACACCTTAGAAACCACCTAGAACACCCTAGCAACCGCCTAGCAACGCCTTAGTAATCACTCAGAACACCCTAGCAACCCTAGCAAGAAACATGTCAATCCATACTCGAAACATGCTAACATACATGTAGTTATCTCTCTATGCCAACTGCTTTTTACACTTTGTAAAAACTACTTCAGTAATTTACACTTTAAAACTACTTCAAACTTTCAGACGAGGCTTCCTCAAGCCACCATAAAGTTTGTCTATGAACTTTACTTTTCTAGTTTTATACTGTATTTCAGAATATATGGAACTCATGAAGTATGAGTTAACTTAAACTTAAAGGTGCTGTATGTAAGTTTCTGACTCTTCTGTAGCATAAAACACCATCATATGTTTGCAGATATTTCAGAAACATGCTAAGTGAACATACTTGTCTATCTGAAAAACAATGCTGAAGTCAAATAATCTGTTTTTGAAATGTCTGTTTTGTGCTGGAAACGCCTGTCTTTGTTTTTGTCATTTAACCCACCCAATGCCAGTTCAGCCAATTTTATTTCAGCTCCCTGGGTTGCCTTGGTGGAAAAGAGCAAATTTCAGTCATGAAGGCTCTCTAAGCATGCGTATGTGACCGAAATGCGACCTCTGGTGGACAGTAGCAGCCTCTGAAATGAGACGCAGATTCAGAGTTCCACATGAGGTTATTAATTAGCAAATAATATAAATATTACAAGAGAAACATTAGGTGAGCAGGTTACACTGTAACCCTGTGTCTTAACAACACGCTACGAGATTTGCAGTGATAAGCAATTTGGCTGTTTGCATCAGACGAAACACGACAGAAATGTAAATACAGCCATTCAGTAGCACAGAATAGTGCACACACTGCACTCCAGTGAAATGGTGAGGTCTATAATCTAATTAATACATATTAAACCTCTTTAACATCATTAAATATAGATGCTGAATATGTGTTGGCTTGCACTGAGTCTCAGTTTCAAAGTTCAATTTTATATGGTTTATTTTATTTTCCAGATCTGAGGTGAACTATCTGCTGCTGCTTTCAGCATATGGGAGTAAATGTCATGTAAAACAGCATTCAAACTCACATTATACATTATTAGCATTTGACACTGAATAAAGCACATGAGGTCAGAGGTGTAAAGAGTACCTGAAAACCATACTTGAGTAAAAGTACAGATACCTTACTGTAAAAATTACTCCATTACAAGTTACAAGTCACTAATATCAATAAGACTTGAGTAAAAGTATTAAAGTATCCGATTTTAAAAGAACTTAAGTATTTTACTCATACTGAATGTAGGCTCAAAGAACACTAAGAAAGGTTTTATTTTCCTAATATACAAATTAAATTTAACACCTCAATGTTTCAAAATGCCAGAACAAAATATATTTAAAAAATAGATCAAAAAGTCTCAGTCAAACTCAAATGTTCAAAAAAGGCACAAACAATTTATCAACAAAAATTAAAAATAAATAAATAAATAAAAAGTAGTAAAACGTAGTAAAAAAAATGTGATTCATCTCTCAGTCTCAGAGGGGGGCAATATTTTATTTTATTTTTTTTGTAGTTTTTCAATTAATCAGGATATTTTCTCTGTATTAAAATTAAACAAAGAGGAGCAGTGTTATTTTTCAACTTAGTAACTACATATAAATTCAATGAAAAATACATCACAAACTCACAGCTAAATGCACCTGATCCAAAATGTATCATTTCAGTGATACATTTATTCATGTTGCACAAAAAAAAAATAATTAAGCTAAAATATAGTCATGTCATGTCGCAGTGGTTTTTGCCATATCAGTAACTGTATTAACTTTTGGTTACATTATGCTTACAATACCATTGTAAAGTCAGACATAATTTTACTAAATTCACATTAAATAAACTCTTACCCAGGGCTTAACTTGTGCCGGAACACGCCGGATTCGGATACGGCACCTCATTTTACCGATCCCCCGTCCACTGTTCACTTTCAGTTTTTTACGCGATACCCCTCCGCCATCCACTGCACCAACACCTCCCGCTCCCCACTTTCGTGCGCGACGTTTACATGATTTAGCTCATTAATAGCATACAGTACCTTCAGCACCCTGCAGATGGCGATATCGCCTCGTTCGCCCAATAAATTAGCTGTGGTAGATAAAGATGCCGACTTGTCGTGCACAATCACAATGTAATGAGTAACGGTAAGCATCTGTTCAAATGTAGTGGAGTAAAAAGTACATATATTCAATCTAAAATGTAGTCAAGTAGAGAGTAAAAGTTGCTTAAATTTTTGATACTCAGTACAAGTACAAAGTAGCCAAAAAAATACTTAAGTAAAGTAACGAAGTCCATTTACTCAAGTACTTTACACCACTGCATGAGGTGTACCCGAGCTGATCATTATCAGTTTTGCTGTTGTTTCACCTGTGAGAAAAAGAAGCCGTTTCTAAATTATATATTACAGGTGTTGGTTGGGAGAAAAACTCCTTTTAATATAGAAAATATTCCTTCTATCGCGTGCCGTTGCTTTTATTTCTAACACTATTTAAATAAGCCTTTAGGCTCAATAGTCAGGCACACTCCTGTTGGTCCTCAATCTGGCAACCTGCGCTTACATGTGTTTTGATCCAGGAATGCAATACCTAGTTCAACCACTGGGTGTCATACTTACATACTGCACCATTAAAAACTGCTCTTTTATTATTTTTTTTTGGTTTCATGAATGAAAGCCAGTGCAGAGACTGAATGTTTTGGAACGATTCATTTGAGACAAATATTCAATCATCTAAATGAATCAGCAGTTTTGAATGACTTAAAGGCTTCGTATTATGCCCCTTTTTACAAGATGTAATATAAGTCTCTGATGTCTCTAGTGTGTGTGTGTGTGTGTGTGTGTGTGTGTGTGTGTGTGTGTGTGTGTGAAGTTTCAGCTCAAAATACCATACAAAGAATGTTTTACAACTCTCTAAAACGGACCCTTTTAGGCTTTAATCCTAATTGTGGCGTTTTGGTGACTATGGCTTTAAATTCAAATGAGATTGTACTCTTATCAAAAGAGGGCGGAGCTACAAATGCCTGTGTGTTAGCATAGTGGAGGATTCAAATACAAGACTAACGTCTTATGCTAATGAGGGAGCGATGGTCACTAGTGGGTGGGGCTTTCCCCCTCTGATGACACGTACAAAGAAAGAATGTCAATCAAAGTGTTTCTGCAGACTGTTAGTGTGATTTAAGTGTGATTATAAAAAATAGAATTAATACATTTTGTCCATTAGAAGCTGGTTATATTCACAGACTGCTGACAGACAGCGGTGTTTAAACCTCTTATAAATGTGATTTTTGCATAATAGCTCCCCTTATGATGGACTTGTTGCCACCTACTGGCAGCTTTATTGTCATATTTATTAATACATATGCAGCACAAAAACACTCCTCCAGAGAGTATTTTGTGGGTTAGCCAGCCTGATCTCACGAGGAAACTTAAGTATTTTACGTTTTGTCAGTTTAGTGGTTAATTCGTACGAATTCGTACAAATTCAGTTGATTTTAAAAAGGAGGCGTGGAGCTCAACCCCACCCCTAACCCCAACCGTCATTGGGTGATGAGCAAATCGTACTAAATTGTATGAATTAGATTGTACGAATTCAGACAAATTAGCTACTTAAGCCGCGGTCACACTAGAGTTTGAGCTTGCGAAATACTGTCATACGGCGCTGCGAAAAGGGGCGGGATTAAAAAAGATTATTAGACATTAAAAAAAGCGAGAGATTGCTCCATGTTTTAAATTTCTGTCCAGAGAGGTCATGTTTTGATCCTGGATTGGTCTCACGCAGTCAAGTGTTGCGATTTCGCAGGTCAGAGTTCACCAAGCTTGAACTTTGCACGCAGCAACCTGCGAAATCTGACGCATGACCCTGCGTTTCCGGTCTGACGCATTCGCGTGCAAATGAATGGAAGTCTATGGAGGGAAAAGTCCAGTGTGACCGCGGCTTAAATCAAAAAGTTACGAATTACCGTGAGATTGTGTTGGGTTAACTGAGTTAACACAGCTGTCACTGCGCCATTGTGTCTTGAGAAAGCTCACCATAATTGAAAGAGCTTGTCTCTAATTTGGATCTCCGCTTCATATACAATGTTGTTTGATTTTTCACCAATGAAAACGGTATAGACAAAAGGGGTCAAAACATTAGTGCGTCTCTCAGAAAAACTGCATTGATTCTGGCCATATCATTATCGGCCGATAAATGCTATTTTTAAACCTCTTATAAATGTGATTTTTGCATAATAGCTCCCCTTTATGACGGACTTGTTGCCACCTACTGGCAGCTTTATTGTCATATTTATTAATCCATATGCAGCACAAAAACACTCCTCCAGAGAGTATTTTGTGGGTTAGCCAGCCTGATCTCACGAGGAAACTTAAGTATTTTACATTTTGTCAGTTTAGTGGTTAATTCGTACGAATTCGTACAAATTCAGTCGATTTTAAAAAGGAGGCGTGGCACCCAACCCCACCCCTAACCCCAACCGTCATTGGTTGATAAGCAAATCGTACTAAATTGTACGAATTAGATTATACGAATTCATACAAATTAGCCACTAAATCAAAAAGTTACGAATTGCCGTGAGATTGGGTTGGGTTAACACAGCTGTCACTGCGCCATTGTGTCTTGAGAAAGCTCACCATAATTGAAAGAGCTTGTCTCTAATTTGGATCTCCGCTTCATATACAACGTTGTTTGCTTTTTCACCAATGAAAACGGTATAGACAAAGTGGGTCAAAACATTAGTGCGTCTCTCGGCCGATAAATGCTATTTTTAAGACAAGGTTTCTGCTACATTCATTCTTCCGTGGCGGGCCGCCACACCAAAATTCATCCCGCCACAGCTACATTACAACGCATTTAAAACATTCAGTCGTGTTTTTTTATAGTGGGTTATAATCGCACCAAAACATATTGAAAGGTAAGTGAATTAAACCGCGCAAACTTTTCTGTAACCGTAGTGCTGTGCACTATTTGTTCAACCCTTTAAGGTGACATGCTGTCTGACTGACTGACAGGTGTGTGATGCGTGAACATGGCGTAGCTTTCAGTTAAGATGAACACAGTTTCCATATAAGTATACTTTATTGATAAAGGTCATTGGCTCTGCATACAATGACTTTATCTTGCTGGAGTTTATAGCCTTTTCACTTTACTTCAGGACGCATTAATGTCGCAAAACACACAAAAACGCACTAAATCGCACTTCAGCAGTGTCTATTAGTCAGTGCACATAAAGATCTGCACTTGAGCAGAGTATATTTGAGGGCGTGCAAGACGTTATGTGCACGAACAGAGGAAATCAGCGCGCAAGCAAAGAGATTCGCATGCTCGTATTACATGAATGTGATCCCGACTTGATACTGCGTGTAATATTTGTCTTTAAAATGGTTGGCAGATCTGTGTAAAAAAAAAAAAGCCGGAAAAATCCTAGAGGAAGCACTGTAAGGTTATCGCTATCGGTCCGATGTCAAAATTAGGCCGATTATCTGTAAGCGATAAATTATGTAATTGTACAGAACTGCCTGCCTCGCACTTGCGTGGGCGGAACTTGTTCAGACTTGTCAAGTGCACTATAATGGAGCTTCCCTCACATTGTTTATTCCTTCAAAGTCCGTCCTTTGTTTGGTATTGCTGGGCGTCAATAACTCAGTAAGTAACCATGTTCCATATCATTGTAGATGTGTTTGATAGAGGGTATTTTGGTTTAAATCGCCTCAGGAAAAAATATTACATGTGTAAATATAATAGCAGAGATGCACACGTGCTAAACAACTCGTTGGGTTGTTTGTAATCAAATATGATCATTTGTTCTTATCACGTAGCTTGCCATGTGTTGCTTGTGTAAGATTGTATTCAGTTTGATCAGCATATTTATGATTATAACGAGCACTCGTGATGGCTATTACCATGCGCGCACACACATAGTGAGCCGACAGAGCCTTCACAGCAGCACAGGGGAGCCAGTCACTGAATCCGGCATAGGGGTTCTCACTTCTCAACCCTCCGCCACATTCTGTCTTTATATTATGCTCTGTGTTTGTCATAAAGTCATCTGTGCTCAATGCTCAGGTGTTGTATCAAACTCTGACTTTCTAATCTGACTCCGCTTCGTCACCTTCAGTTAGTTTTAAGCTCACAGCAGTTTATCATAAACCTTTCATCGATCACTTTCCCCACACTTGACTGCAAGAACGAACATCGAAGCGTTGTCTGATTGACAAGCAGCAAAGAATCTAAAACGTCAAATAGGTCGAATTTATGCCGCATTTTCTAAAATTTCTTAGCTTTCTGCTTGTACGGCGGCTCTGAGCTGTCAAAACACCTCTTAAAACGCCTTTTCGGACATTGTATATTTGTACATTACTGTAACACGTTTTATTCAAGAACATTTGAGCTGGTTTCAGTTCTTAGTTCTTTCATTTTCATTTTACTTAAGACATATTTATTAAACTTGTTTGGTAATTAAGTGCCATTTTGTCATTTAACCAATTATTTTTATACAACAGTGAAGTTGCATGTTAATTTGCTATGTAAAAGAAAAGGAAATAATTTATTTTTGGCATGCTATAAAATCATGACTATACAGTAGGTCTGTATAATCACCTAGCAGTTTTGAAATTATAGCTATGAGTAGGCTATTCCGTTTATAACATCAGTTTAAAATTTTATGACATTTTTTTTAATTAAAATCAGTTTTTCACTGTATAAAAATTTAACATTTTGAAAAATTTATAATTATCGGCTGTAGTATATCGACTATCGACCTCCAAATCTTAAGAGTTATAGCTTATCGATATCGGCCCAAAAAATCCATGTCGGTGCATCCCTAATTGATTTTAGAGCAAATCACTGGAGTCAATGATCTAAATGAGTCAGCCGTTTTGAACAAATCATTTGAATGAATACAGGGGACAGGGACATGTCGCCACCTAGTGGCAGCTTTAATGTTTATTAATCCATAACAGGTCTAAATCATTCCCACTGATGGGTTGCGGCTGGGTTGGCGGTTCATTCCGCTGTGGCGACCCCAGATTAATAAAGGAACTAAGCCGAAAAGAAAATGAATGAATGAATGAATGAATGAAGGTCTAAACCAGCACAAAAAAAACACACTTAGTGAAATACAGTTTATCATTATCCTAAAAACCCCAAACAGGGCTCGACAGTGCGACCATTTCGCTCGCATTTGCGACTAAAAATAGATGTGTGCGAACAGGAAAATTTATTTAGTCGCACATGTGCGATTTTTTTTTTTTTTTTTTTTTTTTTTTTTTTTTTTTTTTTTTTTTTTTTTTATTATAAGCTTGAATGAGGACTTAATTCACTCAGCCACGGTGAAACAACATGCTCTTCACACTAAATTATGGTGTATTGGAAATCTATCGTAACTGTAGCACACACAAGCGCGATCAACAACAGCACATCTCTAACGTTACTGGTTTATTTACGGTCTTTATATTGTTTTGAATAGGTTGCTGAGCAACGCCAGGCACCGTATGGTGGCGGTGCTGCACATCGTGCGAGCCTCATAGAAAACGCTTACAATTCGGTCATGGCATATCGTTGTGTATTCAGTGAAAGACCCAATTCAACACCAGCGCTTCCACACATAGGACTTTACCTGGGCGGCCCGGTTCTATGTTCGCGAGGAACTGAAAATACTCCACCACAGACTCGCATCCTCTGCTGCTGCAGACTCAGAGACGCGCTGGACACAAAACTGCCTCTTCTGAGTTTGGTAGTACCTTTCAAAATAGCGCGAGGACTTGAAAAGAAAAGCCTTTTACTAAATAGACATACCCAGCTATACATCCTCTTTTTCCCGAATTGGCCGGGATTTCTAAATCGCCATAAATGTCCCGGAATCTGCTTTCGCTTTCTATAGCTGCATTTTTGCATTACTTTATATGCACACTTTGGCCCGTTGCGTATCAATCTCTCAGCAGCAGAGAGAGAGCAGATTTGACCTGTCAGTGGTGCACATGGATAGTAAGAGTGAAATAGAACCAGCGACCTTCTTGCTGTGAGGTGACAGCACTACCTACTGCGCCACCGCATCGCCTAAAGAGGCCTTCATTAGAGCAATCTGATCCCAGTCCTGCTGTGGACCGCTAGCTAAACTCCATACAGCTTAATTTATAAATAATTATTAAACACTATTTAAGCTGTTGTTACAGTAAAATAAAACCTATTGGACTTATTGTATTCAAATGAATGACACTGCTTTGCTTTTAAAGATCTCCTCGCGTACATTAATTAGGCAAAAGCACTATTTATTTTATACATTTTTGTTGTGCTCCTAAAATTCTTTAATGTGCTCCTAAATTTTTCAACTTACAGTAGGAGCGCATGTGCTCCTCCTGAAAAAAAGTTAGCGTCAAGCCCTGCCAAAAATGATCCTGTCTATGTTTTTTTTCCAGCGCTCAGTTTGTTTCTGCTCTGGTTGCAGGTCTGAAATCATTTCACCGTTGTGGGCCTTAAGGATGAAAATGATCATCATGTCAGTTTGAAAGTGTGATAAATACAGATTGTAATTGATTTGATTGTGTAGAGTATTTTTCAGCTCCTCCAGAGTGTTTTGTGGGTTAACTGCATTAACACACTGCTCTTCTGTCTCTGCGCCGCTGCGTCTCGACAAAACCTCACCGTAATTGAAAGATCCACAGGCCACTTTCTGTTGCATTTATTCAGTTTATCTTTTCAGAGGAGGAGAGCCAAAGTGAAATCAAATACTGCCAGAGAAATGAAAAGCCCAGCAGTTTTACATGAGTCTCAGGCTTGTGCGTTTTACAGAAATAGCTCACCTGAAAGAGAAGATTTCCAGCCAGTTTCTTACATAAGCTGTCACAGGACTTCAGAAGACAAGTCTGGTGCTTTTATGATTTTAATAGTGCTTTATGTGCGCCGTTGGAAGGATTCCCAAGCTTTTCTTTGGTATCTGAACGTCTTTGGCCTGAAATATTTACTTTAAGTCTTCTGAGAGCTTAATGTTTAGTTTTGTAATTTCGATAAGGGGTGTCACAGTGGCTCAGTGGTTAGCACTGTCGTCTCACAGCAAGAAGGTCGCTGGTTGGAGTCCCGGCTGGGCATTTCTGTGTTTAGTTTGCATGTTCTCCCCGTGTTGGTGTGGGTTTCCTCCAGGTGCTCAGGTTTCCCTCACAGTCCAAACACATGCGCTGTAGGTGAATTGAATGAACTAAATTGGCCGTAGTGTATGAGTGTGTGAATGATTGTGTATAGGTGTTTCCCAGTACCAGCTTGTGACTGGAAGGGCATCCGCTATGTAAAACATGTGCCGGAATAGTTGGAGGTTCATTCCCCTGTGGCAACCCCTGATAAATAAGAGACTAATCCAAAGGAAAATTAATAAATGAATTTCAACGAGTTTTAGCTGCAGTATATAATCTTTTTTGTTGTTCAAAATTAAGTAAATGTGTTTTAAAAGTGATTACATCATCTGCACAACGAAATTAGCTCAATTTATGAATATTAATGTTCAATGATAACAAGTTATTATTAATTATGAATATTCAGAATTAACTTATAGTTAATTTAAGTTAATAAATATAACTATGACTTTGCCCGCTCGTCTGAGCGGACTCTGTAATTATTTATTTATTTAGAAAGGGAATTATAGCTACTTATGAAGTAGATGAATAGATTTATTTAACTAGTATAGTTTTAGTAAACTTAATAAGCTGGTAACAAGGGACTATTGTTATAGTGACTTTTTCTGAGAGGCAAAACAAAGACAATCCGACATGGTTATAGCGTGATTTATTGACTAGTCTAACATATAATGAACAAACGTACAAAACATAACAACAAAAACGACATAGAAAAATGGGGAAAACAGTGAGTTTAGATAAAAGGCAAATCTAAGTCAGTCCCATTAAGAACTATGTATGTAAACACACTAAAATGGCACAGCGTAAACGCACGACTAAATACCTGTATTAAGTGGGTTTTTGTCTCTCGTGTTGTGCGAGTTTCTCTGATGCTTGGAAGATGAAGTCTTTCAAGTTCTTTGTCATTTGCGTGGAGTTTCAATGCAGATGGGAGCATACGCGAATAAGAAACATAGACTACAGAAGCACGGTCTGCCCTTTGTTTGGGGAACCTTCTGCGAGGATTTGTGGGGGGTGTAACAGGTTATAGGAACTCAACAACTTGGGTTGTTTTTTGGTCTTGGAAAACAGGCGCCATAGTGTGTCAGTCATTTAGAACTGGCTTGAGGGCTTATACCATCATGATAACAGAGAGCCAGTTGATTTGACTATCTTCACCAATACTTTGTGTGCAGATGTTTGAGAGATCCTTTACCTAACTTGGTAAATGATTTAATCACCTAACAATGGGGCTTTAAGCAGGAAAACCTAGCTAAGTGCCTCACGAGATTCTTTTCCATGATACCCGGGTCATGTGCTCGTCATGTGGACGTCCTGCCTGCAGCCAGATGTACAATTTCATAGGGACAAAGGGTCTTTTAAGTTATGTATATGAGTTAAAGACAACCTTGTGTTACAACTAAGGCAGACGTATCTTTGAATAATATGTCATAGGTTTCCTCATATGCTGTGTTTTTTCCAACCAACCAGGTTAATCAATGTGTTATTTTAACTCTTATAGCAGATGAATCCTTCTTTATGTGTCTGAAATGTATGATGTCTGGTACTGAACGAAAGCTAGTGACATTTGCAATACATTGGTGTAAATGGAAAAACTAGTAGTATAAACGGTGTTCGTCTCGTAACATTTGATGTAAGATAGTTACAAACTTACAAGAGATTTCACCACGTAAAATTTACAAGCAGTCTGTTAATGATTGACCCTTAGTGCAATGGTATGGGGCGTGGCCCCGCCCTCCATGGCAACCGCTCATTGGAAGACAGTCCCATAGGGATGGACCAAACCAGTTCACTTAAAAGCGCACTGCAGCAGTAAAACATCGTTTTTTGCAATAGTTTGCTCGCGCTGGCTGTTGCTGTCTGCCCTCTCTCGTCTGCTCGAACACCGCTCCGCCACACGATTGGGTCGCCAAAAACTTTCCATGCCACCTTTTAAGTTTCGGGACCGCCGAAGCCGCATAAACTTCCGCAAACCGACTCCCAGAAGAGTCCGTTACCCCAATAACCCAGGACGACAGCCAGTCACGAGCGAGCGAATCCCAAAGGCGTCACCAAAGCATGTCACCAGCCAATCAGGAGCACCGTGCTTCCCTGAGGCCAGCCTGGCGAGGGAAACTCAAGACTTCAGCAAAAACACAAGTAACACAAACAAACGTTGTCTCTTGCTGGTCTGGTGCAGATTGATCTTAAGCAGTTAAAGGTATTGGTCAGGTAACTTCGTATCTCCTGACTGATCATGGCGTGAGAGGAAAAGTTGTGCGGGAAACTTTCTTTGTTTCTCCTCGCTGGTCTGTAACGTCCCAAGACAGATAGACAAAACTTTATCTCATGGTTTGAAATTACACCAAGCATACAAGTTATCATCCTGTGTCCTAGATCATGAGCTGAAGAATTATGTATGGAAAAGAATGACACCAAACATGACACTTTTAGAAATACATAAAACATAATTCATGCATTCTTAGTTTGTCTAATGTCTTGAAAAGGCCATATACTGGTGTAAGAATTTAAACTGAAATTAAGGAAGAGGATACATAGGTTACAAACACATTACATGTACTTCGGGCTGAATTTTGAGATTTCTATGTTTATCTCAATAGCGTGTGTGTTTGAGTGTGTGTGTGTGTGGGTCCCAGGATGGAGTTTTTTTTTTTTTTTCTTTTTTTTTTTTTTGGAATGTCTATGAAGATTGGACAGCTGTAGCTTTGGCCAGCATCTTGGTAGACAAGATGTCATCGAGTGACTTTCACCAGCAGACTCGCTTGGTGTCATAAACTCACTTAGAACAAACCCAGACCCTTTTAGGGGTAACAATGGAATTTCACCTCCAGACTGTATGTTACAGTGTGTTTTAATAATATTTGTGTCAATTTAAACTTTTGTCAACCTAAATGTAAGATTTTATTCCTTGCATATCCAATATTTTGGATAACAGTGATTTAGTTGGAGCATCATTTCAATGCATGTTTATTCATTTTAGTATCAAATTAATCATTTATTAGCTGATCAACTCAATTCATATTTTTTAATTGCATATATCATTTAATTGGATTACACCTTTTTAGTAAGTGTATTATTTTGATTTATTTGTTCATTTCATTGATTTTTTTTTAAATTTAAATATTAGTTGTTTAATGGATTCACTTCTGTAAGGCCTGTCTAACGCTGAATTGCATTGTTTTCCATTTTTTTGAAATGCACAGTTTTAAATGAGACCAACGTTGTAATGTATTGTAATGCAATCTAAACTTTAAGTAATGCATATTAGTGCAAATATTTGCATTTTAAATGGTGGAAATAATGATTTGTTTTTATTTTCTACACAATATTCATAATATAAAAATGAAATGTTTGTTTCCACAACATGCATTATCCTCTTAAGGCCCAAGGTGTTTTTTTTTACATGCATTTTTTTATTTCTCTTTGCTATTTGAGCTTATTGGAACCTAATTAGCATAAAAATCTAAGTATCATCTTTTGATATGATGTACTTTTAGAGAAAAATGATGTCCATACAGTATATGTGGACTCGTGGTCGAATTGACAAAAGACTTTTTCCCAAATTTTCTTTTATGCATATTTAACATATATATATATATATATATATTTTTTTTTTTGAGCTTGCTTTGACTATCACAGAGTAAAAACAAATTTTTTTCCCATTTTGGACAGTTAAAAACAGGGTTTGGGACATTTCATATGCTGCAAAACAGTTGCAGGATGACCCTGTATGTCTGTAACAAAATATAAAACATTCAAAGTATTTTAAATAGCCACTTAAGAGCTAAAAATGTGCTGTCCACGTATGTGGACACTCGGGCCCTAGGAGGTTAATGCGGATTCTAAGCTTTTTGAATACATGCATTTTTATAAATGATGATTTAAATAAAATCAAATAGATGCATATGTTTTTTTTTATATTAAACTTTGCCAGAAGATTTATCATTTTTAAAATAATTGTATTTGTTTTGCATATGTTTTATTCTTGAGTATAAATCTTAAAATCTAATTCTCTGCTTATTTTTATTTATTTTTTTCAACAGACAAAAACCGGACTTGCCCTCTTGTACGACGAGCACACAAGTAACACATACGACGTTCGCCTAAAGTTAACGAAAGATCTGTTAATCATACAGAAACAGGACGTGGTTTGTGCGAGTGGCATCGAATCTCATTTAAATGTAAGTACTGAGTCTTTACCTTTGACTTGATCATGTATACATTACGGTTTAAAAATGCTATATGATGCTTTTTAATGGTTGTGTTTTGTTCATTTGTTTATTCTTTAATTTGTGTCCAGCTCAATGCATTGAGATTAAACCAAAAGCCCCAGTGTGTTGGGGAAATGTAATGTTTCTTGCCATAATCATCAGTTTCAGCTTTCAAAACACCAACATTTATTTATTTTGAGATGAATCAGCTGTTTTGAAAGAGTCGTTTGAGTCAGTGAATCAGTTATCCATTTGTAGTGTCACCTGATTTTATTTGAAATGAATCAGCTGTTTTGAAAGAGTCGTTTGAGTCAGTGAGTCAGTTGTCCATTTGTAGCGTCACCTGATTTGTTTTGAAACGAATCAGCTGTTTTGAAAGAGTCGTTTGAGTCAGTGAGTCAGTTGTCCATTTGTAGCGTCAGCTAATTTGTTTTGAAATGAATCAGCTGTTTTGAAAGAGTCGTTTGAGTCAGTGAGTCAGTTGTCCATTTGTAGCGTCAGCTAATTTGTTTTGAAATGAATCAGCTGTTTTGAAAGAGTCGTTTGAGTCAGTGAATCAGTTATCCATTTGTAGCGTCACCTGGTTTGTTTTTAAATGAATCAGCTGTTTTGAAAGAGTCGTTTGAGTCAGTGAATCAGTTATCCATTTGTAGCGTCACCTGGTTTGTTTTGAAATGAATCAGCTGTTTTGAAAGAGTCGTTTGAGTCAGTGAATCAGTTATCCATTTGTAGCGTCACCTGGTTTGTTTTGAAATGAATCAGCTGTTTTGAAAGAGTCGTTTGAGTCAGTGAATCAGTTATCCATTTGTAGCGTCACCTGGTTTGTTTTGAAATGAATCAGCTGTTTTGAAAGAGTCGTTTGAGTCAGTGAATCAGTTATCCATTTGTAGCGTCACCTGATTTGTTTTGAAATGAATCAGCTGTTTTGAAAGAGTCGTTTGAGTCAGTGAGTCAGTTGTCCATTTGTAGCGTCAGCTAATTTGTTTTGAAATGAATCAGCTGTTTTGAAAGAGTCGTTTGAGTCAGTGAATCAGTTATCCATTTGTAGCGTCACCTGGTTTGTTTTGAAATGAATCAGCTGTTTTGAAAGAGTCGTTTGAGTCAGTGAATCAGTTATCCATTTGTAGCGTCACCTGGTTTGTTTTGAAATGAATCAGCTGTTTTGAAAGAGTCGTTTGAGTCAGTGAATCAGTTATCCATTTGTAGCGTCACCTGATTTGTTTTGAAATGAATCAGCTGTTTTGAAAGAGTCGTTTGAGTCAGTGAGTCAGTTGTCCATTTGTAGCGTCAGCTAATTTGTTTTGAAATGAATCAGCTGTTTTGAAAGAGTCGTTTGAGTCAGTGAATCAGTTATCCATTTGTAGCGTCACCTGGTTTGTTTTGAAATGAATCAGCTGTTTTGAAAGAGTCGTTTGAGTCAGTGAATCAGTTATCCATTTGTAGCGTCACCTGGTTTGTTTTGAAATGAATCAGCTGTTTTGAAAGAGTCGTTTGAGTCAGTGAATCAGTTATCCATTTGTAGCGTCACCTGGTTTGTTTTGAAATGAATCAGCTGTTTTGAAAGAGTCGTTTGAGTCAGTGAATCAGTTATCCATTTGTAGCGTCACCTGGTTTGTTTTGAAATGAATCAGCTGTTTTGAAAGAGTCGTTTGAGTCAGTGAATCAGTTATCCATTTGTAGCGTCACCTGATTTGTTTTGAAATGAATCAGCTGTTTTGAAAGAGTCGTTTGAGTCAGTGAGTCAGTTGTCCATTTGTAGCGTCAGCTAATTTGTTTTGAAATGAATCAGCTGTTTTGAAAGAGTCGTTTGAGTCAGTGAATCAGTTATCCATTTGTAGCGTCACCTGGTTTGTTTTGAAATGAATCAGCTGTTTTGAAAGAGTCGTTTGAGTCAGTGAATCAGTTATCCATTTGTAGCGTCACCTGGTTTGTTTTGAAATGAATCAGCTGTTTTGAAAGAGTCGTTTGAGTCAGTGAATCAGTTATCCATTTGTAGCGTCACCTGATTTGTTTTGAAATGAATCAGCTGTTTTGAAAGAGTCCTTTGAGTCAGTGAATCAGTTATCCATTTGTAGCTAACCTGATTTGTTTTGAAATGAATCAGCTGTTTTGAAAGAGTCGTTTGAGTCAGTGAGTCAGTTGTCCATTTGTAGCGTCACCTGGTTTGTTTTGAAATGAATCAGCTGTTTTGAAAGAGTCGTTTGAGTCAGTGAATCAGTTATCCATTTGTAGCGTCACCTGGTTTGTTTTGAAATGAATCGGCTGTTTTGAAAGAGTCGTTTGAGTCAGTGAATCAGTTATCCATTTGTAGCGTCACCTGATTTTATTTGAAATGAATCAGCTGTTTTGAAAGAGTCAATAGGTGCGTTCGACTTCATGCATCGCTGCGCAGATCGATCGAAATCTGTCTTAAAGCGGTGCATGCTGGTTAGAAATTTTGTCCAGATTGATGCTGCGCCAACGCCATGTGACTGTCACATGTGGCAGTACCGCGACAGCGCTCCGAGATCAGACGACTGACTCAGCCCGCGCCTCGTCTGAAGAGCATCTGCACGAGCTCTGATGACGACACCGATATTACCTGATTGGCCGAGTTCACCGCATGACAACAACCACGTGTGTTTCGGGTTTATTATTGGACAAATTCCGTCTCACAAATTTTAAAACAAACAATTCACTGTTCATATCATCTCTATCTTGTACACATCATGCTATTAAAAGACTACAGATATTTTACTGCAGTATCATCTTTTGTTAAATAATCTGGTTATAAAGGCTAGATTGTTTGCACAGGTTTATTTTCGACCTTTTTTTATTCAGTACAGACTATTTACTGTATTCAGCTCCATAAACGATTTAAATGATATATTGTAGTGAATAACATTAATATTAACTCAAAAGAGTCTTACAGACTTGAAATAAAATAATTATCATCATTGATCCTGCCACCCTAAAGGTTTCTTAACAAATAAAGAACTATTTTATTAAATAATTATAAAATAATTTTTAGGATTATAAAATATATATTTTATTTCCTGTCTAGCTGTTTATTCAGTTTTAAAAGTGACACTGATGTACCTGCTCTTTCTTACTTCTACTTAAAGTGTAGCTCACTTATTTTAGGAATGTCCTTTTGTTCAATCGTTTTGGATTAAAATGCTTCTTTGAAAATGCTTTTATTATTCAAAATAATCTTAATCATTGCATAAATTAATCAAAACACCTTGTTTTGGGTTTTACACTAATATCAATTGGAAAGTTTTATATCTATAAATGTAAATAAATGTAAACCCCTTTTTAGCATATTAAACAAGAACAATTAGCCTAGAGTGATGTTTAAACTCCTCGAGTTTGTGTTTATTGCCTTGTATTTAATAGGCCAGTTGGTTTTTGTGTTTATATTAGCCTCTCCTTTCCCCTTATTTCTCTCATGCATTTGTAATATATTTAATTCATAAATCACTTATTGTTTAAAAATGAACTATAGTTTGTAGAGACTGCATTGTGTTTTATTTGTAAATATTTTGTTGTTATAAATAAAAAATAAAAAATGATGATGACGCCATGTGATCGGTCATCATGACTGCCGCAACTTTGAGCCCCGAAGTGTCCGGCTTGATGGCTCTGTTTTCAACTCCGCCCCCGCCTGCGCTCGGCTAATCTCGTTGATCACCGGCTGCAGCCATGGTTCAAGTCGAACGCACCTTGTATTTTTGAATGAATGAATTAAGTCAGCGAATCAATGATCCATTTGTAGAGACAGTCACTTGATTTGTTTTATAATGAATTAGCAGGTTTTTTTTATGAATCAATTAAGTCACGAATCAATGATCCATTTGTAGACACAGGCTGCGTCCGAAACCGCATACTTCCATACTATACAGTACGCTAAATCAGTATGCGAGCCGAGTAGTATGTCCGAATTCATAGAATTCGAAAATCAGTATGCGAGAAGTGCCCGGATGACTTACTACTTCCGGCGAGATTCTGAAGTGCGCATCCCGTGCACGCTGCGCTATCCCATGAGGCCCTGCGAGAGAATTCATGAATGGGAGTGAATTGACGTAACTGACGCAGGTAGGTCACATGACCATGACAAAATGGCGGATGTAGTATGTCCGAATTCCATTCATACTTCTCACATTCATACTGTATAGAACGTACTTTTCTAACGGCCGAGTAGTACGTTTAAATCATAGACTGTAAAAGATATGGACGTAGTATCCGTGACGTCACCCATAGGTTTCTGAACACTGCAAAAGAAGCCACAAGTAGGCGCGGCCAACCGTCGCCATTTTGTTAGCGCGTCATCGCGCCAAACGCGGCATACCAAATAAGGGCAAAGAGGCGGAGAGTGAGCGGAGCTACAGACCATGCTGGATTCTCAGCTTTTTGCTTAGAACTGGATTAAAACAGACTTATTACTTTGGGAGAACGTTTAATACTTCATTACCTGTGACTCGTTTGTGTTCTGACCACATGTGCTTGGTTGTACACTATATCAATAAAGTGTTTAGACTTTTAAAAACACTGTTGTAACACATTGAGCCACTAAACATTGTTCTTATGACGTTTTTCGACAGGAGGAAAACGCGAATTACTATCAAATATATTATTATATATTATATATTGTCTGTGTTAGTAAATGCAAGGCTGTTTATAAAAATCCAGCACTAACACTGTATGACAACGCTTCAGATGACTGTTTTATAGCCTACAGCTAATCAATCTGTCAGATTCTGGAGTGCATTACAGCTCTAAAGAACATTTAAATGATAAATGATCTTAAATAAAACAAATACATTTATAGAGATGGTATAGAAGTATATCATTTCACTGACCTGTGAAATGGAGGCAACTTGAACGGTTTGAAAGCACAATTAAGTCCACACAGCATGCCATATCATCTGATAATTGCAGGAAATAATTCCAAAAGGCAAATGAAGGTGTAAAGAAACATTAAACAAAACAAAAACAAGATGAATATGCCGAGCTCAGCGGCTAATTAGCCAGAATCAGCTGAGGTGACGAGAAAGCGAGCAGCAATGGCTAGCTGTCACTCAAGTGGCCACGCCCTTAATTATGCAAACTTAATATAACCTAATAAAAACGAAACGGATGAGTTATAAAAAAATTCACCCCCCTCAGAGTTGTCATGAAGGGTAATCATAGCTATATGCACCAAAGCCATCGTTTGTACCAGGCTGTAAACATGTTTTTATCAGCTGTAAAAATGGCCAATTTACCAATGCAGAAAGAAAGCCCTTGGACTTCCTGGAGCCAGCCCCCCAGGCGAGTCGATGAATTGCAGTCTTAGTTACTTCCGTATTGGCTTCCCGAGGGAGAGCCGGAGGTTGCCGCTTGGTTTAAATTCAAATGCAGTAGCTACTGAGTAGTAGGCGGTTTCGGATGCAGCCACAGTCACTTGATTTGTTTTAAATGAATCAGCGGTTTTGAATGAATCCATTAAGTCAGTGAATCAATGATCCATTTATAGTCACTTGATTTGTTTTGAATTAAATCGGCAGTTTTGAATGAATGAATTAAGCCAGTAAATCAATGATCCATTTGTAGAGACAGTCACTTGATTTGTTTTGTAATGAATCATCAGTTTTGAATGAATTGAAGTCAGCAAATCAATGATCCATTCGTAAAGTCAGTCGCTTGATTTATTTTAAATGAATCATCAGTTTTGAATGAATCTAAGTCAGCGAATCAATGATCCATTTATAGACACTTGATTTGTTTTGAATTAAATTGACAGTTTTGAATGAATCAAGTCACAAATCAATGATCCGTTTATAGACACAGTCACTTGATTTGTTTTGAAAGAATCAGCAGTTTTGAATGAATCGATTAAGCTAGCGAATCAATGATCCATTTGTTGAGACAGTCACTTGATTTTGTTTTAAATGAATCAGCGGTTTTGAATGAACCGGTTAAGCCAGCGAATCAATGATCCATTTGTAGAGACAGTCACTTGATTTTGTTTTAAATGAATCAGCGGTTTTGAATGAACCGGTTAAGCCAGCGAATCAATGATACATTTGTAGAGACAGTCACTTGATTTGTTTTATAATGAATCAGCAGCTTTTTTATGAATCAATTAAGTCAGCAAATCAATGATCCTTTCATAAACTCAGTCGCTTGATTTGTTTTAAATTAATCAGCAGTTTTAAATTAATCGATTAGGCCAGCGAGTCAATGATCCATTTATAGACACTTGATTTGTTTTGAATTAAATCGGCAGTTTTGAATGAATCAATTAAGTCACAAATCAATGATCCATTTGTAGACACAGTCACTTGATTTGTTTTGAAAGAATCGGCAGTTTTGAATGAACCGGTTAAGCCAGCGAATCAATGATACATTTGTAGAGACAGTCACTTGATTTGTTTTATAATGAATCAGCAGCTTTTTTTATGAATCAATTAAGTCAGCAAATCAATGATCCATTCATAAAGTCAGTCGCTTGATTTGTTT
This sequence comes from Danio kyathit, assembly GCA_903798195.1. NCBI lineage: Eukaryota > Metazoa > Chordata > Actinopteri > Cypriniformes > Danionidae > Danio > Danio kyathit. The sequence goes on from LR812535.1 coordinate 4,480,181, forward strand.
TAAATTAATCAGCGGTTTTAAATTAATCGATTAGATCAGCGAGTCAATGATCCATTTATAGACACTTGATTTGTTTTGAATTAAATCGACAGTTTTGAATGAATCAATTAAGTCACGAAGCAATGATCCATTTGTAGACAGTCACTGGATTTGTTTTGAAACGAATCGGAAGTTTTGAATGTCTCTACAAATAGATCATTGATTACCTGGCCTAATTGATTCATTCAAAACCGCTGATTCATTTGAAACAAATCAAGTGACTGTCTCTACAAATAGATAATTGATTTTCTGGCTTAATCAATTCAGTCACTTGATTTGTTTCAAATGAATCAGTGGTTTTTAAATTAATCGATTAAGTCACGAATCAATGATCCATTTATAGACACTTGATTTGTTTTGAATTAAATTGGCAGTTTTAAATGAATCAATTAAGTCACAAATCAATGATCCATTTGTAGACACAGTCACTTGATTTGTTTTGAAAGAATCGGCAGTTTTGAATGAATCGATTAAGCCAGCGAATCAATGATCCATTTGTAGAGACAGTCACTTGATTTGTTTTGAAAGAATCTGCAGTTTTGAATGAATCGATTAAGCCAGCAAATCTATGATCCATTCGTAAAGAATAGGTGCGTTCGACATTAAGCACAGCTGCAGCCGGTGATCAACGAGATTAGCCGAGCGCAGGCGGGGGCGGAGTTGAAAACGGAGCCGTCAAGCCGGACACTTCGGAGCTCGAAGTTGCTGCTGTCATGATGACCGATCACATGGCGGGATCATTTATTTATTTGCTTATTTATTGCAACAACAACAAAAGATTTACAGTACAAATAAAACAGAATACAGTCTCTACAAACTATAGTTTATTTTAAACAAGGGAATTATGAATTAAAAGTAGCTTATATAACAAACACATGAGAAATAAGGGGAAAACGAGAGAGCGCATAAAAAGGAAATAAATATCCACAAATAGGCCAATTAAACAAAACAATAAGCACAAATTCTTGGAGTTTAAACATCAGTCTTTGGGCTACTAGATGTTGAATAGTATATCAATACTGTTCCAGAGCTTGTTTGAATATGCTAAAAAAGGGTTTACATTTACTTACATTTATAGATATAAAACTTTCCAATATATATTAGTGTAAAACCCAAAACACGGTGTTTTGGTTAAGTCTTAAACAATGATTATTTTGGATAATTAAAAGCACTTTAATCCATAGAGATTGAACAAAAGGACCACAATAAATGAGCTACACTAAATAGAAAATACCCAGAAAGAGCAGGTACATCAATGACACTTTTAACATTTCTGCTTAAACGGCTTAACAGGAAATAAAATATTTAAGAATCATACAGTTTTATATTTAATAAAATATTTTTTACTTAATTTGTTAAGAAATCTTTATAGGGGTGTCAGGATCAACGATGATAATTATTTTATTATAAGTCTGTAAGACTTATTTGAGTTAATATTTGGTCATTCACTAAAGTGTAGAATACAGTAGTCTGTATAAAAAAGGCAGAATAAACCTGTTCAAACTATCTAGACATTATGAACAAATTATTTAACAAAAGATGATACTGCAGTAAAATATCTGTAGTCTTTTAATAAGCATGATGTGTACAAGATAGAGAGGGTATGAAAAGTTAATTGTTTGTTTTGAAATTTGTGAATCGGAATTTCTCCAATAATAAACCCGAAACACACGTGGTTGTTGTCATGCTGTGAACTCGGCCAATCGTGTAACATCAGTGATGTCATCGCAGCTCCAGCAGCCGCTGTTCAGGTGCTGCGCGGGCTGAGTCAATCGTCTGATCTCGGAGTGCTGTCGCGGTACTTTGATGCCACATGTGACAGTCATATGGCGTCAGCGCAGCATCAGTCCGGACAAAATTTCTAACCAGCATGCACCACTTTAAGACAGACTTTGATCGATCTGCGCAGCGCTGCATGAAGTCGAACGCACCTTAAGTCAAATGATTTGTTTTAAATGAATCAGTGGTTTTTAAATTAATCGATTAAGTCACGAATCAATGATCCATTTATAGACACTTGATTTGTTTTGAATTAAATCGGCAGTTTTGAATGAATCAATTAAGTCACGAATCAATGATGCATTTGTAGACACAGTCACTTGATTTGTTTTGAAAGAATCAACAGTTTTGAATGAATCGATTAAGCCAGCGAATCAATGATCCATTTGTAGAGACAGTCACTTGATTTGTTTTAAATGAATCAGCGGTTTTGAATGAATCGATTAAGCCAGCAAATAAATGATCTATTCGTAAAGCCAGTCACTTGATTTGTTTTAAATGAATCAATGGTTTTTAAGTTAATCGATTAAGTCACAAATTAATGATCCATTTATAGACACTTGATTTGTTTTAAATGAATCAATGGTTTTTAAGTTAATCGATTAAGTCACAAATTAATGATCCATTTATAGACACTTGATTTGTTTTTAATTAAATTAGCAGTTTTGAATGAATCAATTAAGTCACGAATCAATGATCCGTTTGTAGAGACAGTCACTTGATTGGTTTTATAATAAATCAGCAGCTTTTTTATGAATCAATTAAGTCAGCAAATCAATGTTCCATTCATAGACATTTGATTTGTTTTGAAATGAATCAGCAGTTTTGAATTTAATCAATTTAGTCAGCGAATCAATGTTCCATTTATAGACACCTGATTTGTTTTGAATGAATCAGTGGTTTTAAATGAATCAATTAAGTCACGAGTCAATGATCCGTTTGTAGACACAGTCACTTGATTTGTTTTGAATGAATCGGCAGTTTTGAATGAATCGATTAAGCCAGCGAATCAATGATCCATTCGTAAAGTCAGTCACTTTATTTGTTTTATAATGAATCAGTGGTTTTGAATTAATCGATTAAGTCAGCGAATCAATGATCAATTTGTAGAGACAGTCACTTGATTTGTTTTATAATGAATCAGCAGTTTTTTTATTAATCAATTAAGTCAGCAAATCAGTGATCCAATAATAGACACCTGATTTGTTTTAAATGAATCAGCGGGTTTGAAAGAATCAATTAAGTCACCAATCAATGATCCATTCGTAAAGACAGTCACTTGATTTGTTTGATAATGAATCGCCAGTTTTGAATGAATCAATTAAGCCAGTGAATCAATTATCCATTCGCAGAGTCCATTAATCGATTAGTTTAAAAATGAATCAACTCTTTTAAACAAGAGTCAGTGAGTCAGTGATCCATTTGCCCATTTAATAAAAAGTTCACTCAACCAAAGTCTTTTTTATTTATTATAGCATTATGCTAAAATGTCAAACTGTGTCATGGACATTTATGAAAGTAATGCTCTGCACTCACACATGATAACTCATTAAATGAACGATAAACTCTGCTAAAGCCTCATATATTCTCTTTAAAGTGTCACATTTCTCAAAGCTCATCATCAAGCATCTCGTTTGCCAGCAGAAGTGTGTTTTCATGGCAATCGATTACAGATGGAGATGCATAAAACATAAATGCTCATCATATTTGACGTCAATGTCAAATGCATTGTTTCATATTTCATAAATGACATCAGCCTCTATATTCAGAAATGATGCTGTCAGCGCACAGAGAAACTCATTAAATGTGTACAATACTTCCAATATAGTCATAATGCAGTGAGTTTAGGGCATATTTTTTGGATTATAGCTCCATCATTTAGAGTCACTTTGACCCAGAAATACATTCGGAAGTAAAAAAAGGAAAATGTCTGCGTTCTGATGGTGTTTTTTATTGTGTTTTTCTGTCTGATGGGAAATTGAGTTCTCATATGCCTTAGTTATTGAGAAATTGATAGTCTTTTGGATTAGATTTTCAGTTTTATGAAGTGTTTTGGTGTGGATTGACCAATTCGTCCTGATGGAGATTTGGCAAGATTAATAAATCACTACAGTTGTCAAACTTCTATAGGCTATATGCACAGCTAGTGTGTTTTTCCATGCCGATAAACTTTCGGTGAACAGTTAATGTGACTTTGTTCAATTTTATACGGTTCCCTTTTACAGGATCGATGTTGTTCATTCATTCATTGATTTTCTTTTCAGCTTCGTCCCTTTATTAATCAGGGGTTGCCACAGCGGAATGAACCGCCAACTTATTCAGCATATGTTTTACGCAGCGGATGCCCTTCCGGCTGCAACCCATCGCTGGGAAACACCCATACACTTCCATTCACACTCATACATTACAAAAAATTTTGCTTGCCCAATTCCCCTATAGCACATGTCTTTGGACTTTTGGGGGAAACCGGAGCACCCGGAGGAAACCCACGCCAACACGGGGAGAACAGCATCGATGTTGTAATTAAAATATAATCAGTTCAATAGACTTCAGCATTCGTTTAGTTTTTCAAGCGTAAATTTAGATAAAAAGCCGTTTACACGCACACACCATCAGGATCAGCAGGCGAGCGCAAAAACTCCATTGAAAATACTGGAGTAAAATTCCTTTTCACATTTTAAAGACATGGCGTGGAAAAATGGGATTTAATGCAGTGCTTCTTGTACATTCTAAGACCCACTTTATATCGTATATCAATCAGGCAGTGAAGATTGATGATTTGGAAAGAAAACAAACATTAAATGCACCGATTATGCAACAGCATACAGTTCACCGGAAGCGTTTGACAGAGGTTTGACCCAAGTCCTTCTGCTTACTTCTGCATATACCCTATAAGCTTTTATTTGTTTGAAGTAGTTAGAAATGTGAGACTTTTTGCCCTTTTATTATGGTAAAAATATGTAGTTGTTTTTATTTTTTCATTTTTTTATTAAATGAAATAAAATTTTGTTTGATTTTATCTTATTTCATTTTATCTTATTTTTATTTATTTTATTTGATCATTTTATTAATCTATTTTATAATTTTTTATAAATTCATTCATTTATTTTGTTTTGTTTTATTTATTTATTTTATTGTATTTCATTGTATTTTTTATTTTTAGTTTAATTCAATTTTATCTTATTTTATTTTGATTTTATTTCTTTCTTATTTTTTATTTTATTCATTTTTTTATTCATTTTTTAATTTAATTTAACTTTGTTTTATTTTATCTTATTTTTATTCATTTTATTTGGTCATTTTATTAATCTGTTTTAATTTTATTTATTCGTTCATTTATTTTGTTTGGTTTTATTTATTTATTTTATCATATTTCATTGTATTTTATTTTTAATTTAATTTTATCTTATCTTATTTTATCTTGAATTTTTTTTCTTATTTTTTATTTTATTTGTTTTTTTACATTTATATTTTATTTATTTAATTTAACTTTGTTTTATTTTTTTGTTATTTTATTCATTTTATTTGATCATTTTATTATTCTTGTTTCATTTATTTATTTACTTCTTCGTTTTGTTTTGTTTATTTATTTGTTTATATATTTATTTTATCGTATTGCATTGTATTTTATTTTTTATTTTTATGTTATTTTATCTTGATTTTTTTCTTATTTCTTTGTTTATTTTATTATTTATTTTATTTTATTTAACTTTGTTTTATTTTATTTTGTCTTATTTTTTTAAATTTTTAACAGATATATTTATTCATCTATTTTATTTTTAGATTTTTTATTTCATTTATTTTTGATCAAATTTGTCTTTTAATTTATGCTAGCTTATTTTTTTTCTTATTTCTTATTTTGTTTGATCATTTTAGTAATATTTTTTATTGTATAATATGTAATGAGAGATTATGTAGGCTATTGATAGTGTTTTTTATTATTTTAAATGCTATTTAAAACTGAATATTTAAAATATATTTATATTTATTATAAAAAATAAATACAGCTGAAGCAACCTTTTTAAATATTTTTTTCATTCTTGTTGTTTTTTTCTCAGAAATTAACTGATTGTTTGAAATATTTCTCCTAATTTGTTTATTTTTGTCCTGTATTTAAATACTAAAAAATCATATGTGTCAGCAGTACACTTATTTATTTATTTATTTATTTATTTTTAATATTTGTAAATATCTAAAAGTTATTTATTTATTTATTTATTTTTGCCCGATATAATCTATATTTGAAAGTTTTTGTTTTTTTATTCATATTTAAAATAAAAGTAAGTGCATTGACAGTTTTTTTGTCAGATTTTTATCTACATTTTTAAGATGAGACTATAGCTACGTTTCCATCCACCTGTTATGTGCATTTTGGATATGCGCATAAAAAACGGTTGATTGAAATGCTAAGATGCACATCAATTTTAAAAATGCGCATAAAAAACCTATGCGCATAACTGAGTTGGATAAACCTTTTATTCAATAAGAAAAGATGCGCATAAACTATGATGGAAACACTTGTAACAAACAAATTCCAGTGTGCGCATTAAAAAAGGTCATGTGATTTTGTTATAAAAGATCATGTGATGATAAAAATGTGTGTAAATGGACAAACCAGCAGGCTGAGCACAGTGTAAAACATCTGAAATGTTGATTTAGTCATTCTAAAACGATGTAACCGTTTCAGTGTTAGTGTTATTATATTATTAATGACCTCCAGAATCAAGAGCGCCTGTGCTCCGCGTCTCACGCCTTCAAACACCATGGTGCGTTCACTGCGTGTCAGGATTGTATTCTGAGGTGCAAGTCATTTATTAAATAAAGAAAAGATTCACAGAAACGCTGCTTTATTTGCACGTCTTTTATGTGATAATTCAGTTTTGTTAAGTTAATTCACATTGTTGGATGGAAACATAGCTAGTGTCTTCTTATGCAAAAAAGTAAACACGATAAAACATGTATTTATTTAATAATTTATTGAATTTTTTTTTATTTTTTTTTTATTTTTTTCATGCGACATGGTGGCTCAGTAGGTAGCATTGTCTCCTCACAGAGCAAGAAGGTCGCTGGTTCGAGTCCCGGCTGGGTCAATTGGCATTTCTGTGTGGAGTTTGCATGTTCTCGCCGTGTTGGCGTGGGTTTCCTCAGGGTGCTTCGGTTTCCCCCACAGTCCAAACACATGTGCTATAGGTGAATTGGATGAACTAAATTGGCTGTAGTGTGTGTGTGTGTGTGTGTGTGTGTGTGTGTGTGTGTGAATGTGAGAGTGTATGGGTGTTTCCCAGTACTTGGTTGCAGCCAGAAGGGCATCTTCTGTGTAAAACATATGCTGGAAAAGTTGGATGTTCATTCTGCTGTGGCGACCCCTGATAAATAAAGGGACAGAAGGCGAATGAATGAATAATTTGTTCTTTCACTCATAAGAATGTGATAGAGTGTTTTATTTGTTTTATTTTTAAGAATATGTTTATATCAACAGTAATATTTTCTGCATTTGTTTGTTTGTTTACTTTTTGCTTGATATTATCTTCATAAATGTAACATGACTCTTTCATTTTTGTGATGTATCTGATGCGGTGAATATTTTACCAACTAAATCCCCCTTTTCTAAAGCACAGAACTGTTGTACTGAGAAGGCAGGCGACTGGAGGTCTGGGTCTGAGTATCAAAGTAAGCCTGTCTTCATCTTCTTTAATAAAGTGTTGAGGTGTTTCTGATATTACAGATGAAAGAGCTTCATTAGTTTCGTTCTCTGCAGTCTCTGATGCTTTTCTGACGGATCCTCATGTGTTTCAGGGTGGAGCAGAACATAAAGTGCCTGTGGTGATTTCCAAGATATTCAAAGATCAAGTAGGTAAGAAGACAAGAGAGACACAGATCCACAGACATCTCTGCACTTTTAGACATTATTGGAGTGCTTTTTACTATGGCTACGTTTTATTTTATATTTTAATTTATGTGTTATATTATTTTATTTTTTTATATATATTATTTTTATTTTATCGTAGTGTATTTATTAGTTTTAAATGTATTTAAATTCAATTCAATTTAAAGTAATTAATTAAAAATTTAAATGTTATCTATTGGATTGGATTTTCTGCAACTACATTTCGTTTTATTGTGTTTTATATTTTATTTTTTATTGTATTTTAAATGTATTTATTTTCTCATTTTTATTTTGTCATATTATTTTATATTTTATATATATATATATATATATATATATATCTATCTATATATATATATATATATATATATATATATATATATATCAAGGTTTCCGCTACATTCATTCATCCGTGGCGGGCCGCCACACCAAAATTCATCCCACCACGGCTATATTACAGCTTCTCATTTAAAACATTTAGTCGTGTTTTTAATAGCGGATTATAATCGCACCAAAACATATTAGAGGTAAACAGCGCAAACTTTTCTGTAACCGTAGTAGTGCTGTGCGCTATTTGTTCAACCCTTTAAGGTGACATGCTGACTGACTCTCTGACAGACTGACTGACAGGTGCGTGAGTCTAGCAAACACCGCGTAGCTTTCAGTTAAGATGAACACAGTTTCCATAAGTATATTTTATTGATAAAGGTCAATGGCTCTGCATACAATGACTTTATCTTGCTGGAGTTTAATGCCGTTTCACTTTACTTCAGTACAAAAACACACTAAATCGCGCTTCAGCAGCGCTTACTGGAGAGCGCACAAGAAGATCTGCGCTTGAGCGTGTAAATTTGAGTGCGTGCAGGAAGTTCTGTGCACGAACAGAGGAAATTGGCGCGCAAGCAAAGAGATTCGCATGCTCGTATTACATGAATGCTATCTCAACTTGTAATACTGCGTGTAATATTTGTCTTTGAAATAGTTGGCAGATCTGTGTAAAAAAGTCCTGCCGCCACTGCTGGAAAAAATCCTAGAGGAAACAGATATATATATATTTATTATTATTATTATTATTATTATTATTATTATTTTTTATTTATTTTATTTATTTTATTTTATTTTATTTTATTTTTTTTATGTATTTATTAATTTTTTTCCTATGGGATTGCTCTTTACTACAACTGCATTTTATTTTGTTTACTATTTTTATTTTTTATTTTATTTGATTAAATTTAATACATTTTTTTATTATTAAATTTAATTTTTTATCTATTGGATTGGATATTACTACAACTACATTTTATTCAATATTTTATTTCATAAGTTATATTATTTTAGACTTTTTTATCTATTGGATTGCATTTTACTACAACTATATTTAATTTAATTTAATATTTTCATTTATACTTTATTTTACTTTATTTTATATTATTCATTTTTCATTATTTTTTTTATTTTATTTTATCCATTGGAGGGTATTTTACTACAACATATTATTTATTTATTATTTTGTTTTATTTTAGTATTTTTATTTTATATTTTTGCTTTATTTTATCTATTGGATTGCATTTTACTTCATTTTTTATTTTATTTTATTATTTTTTTTATCTTATTTTATCTATTTATTTTTTTATTTTATCTGTTTGATTGCATTTTACTACAATTACATTTTATTTTATTTCATTTTATATTATGTGTGTGTGTGTGTGTGTGTGTGTGTGTGTGTGTGTGTGTGTGTGTGTGTGTGTGTGTGTGTGTGTGTGTGTGTGTGTGTGTGTGTGTGTAGGGAATGTCAGGTTTTTGTTTGCCCTTGAGTCAAAGTAATTTGATTTTGAGTATACGGATAACGTAAACCCGATCAGATACTTTTATACCACATAAAAAAAAAAAGAGCGAAGAAACAGATCCAGGATGTTCCTTGTTTTTTATTTGATTCACCTTATTTTAACATTCAACAACTCTGTTAGCAAACAGAGCGCTTCTGTGAGGTAGCTTGAACAATTAAGTAATAAATACACAGTTTGCTATGGCAATGTTGTCGTCATCAATTTTATAATACCTCCAGACAGCAGACATACTCGGGTTCTTGATAGATCAGATACAGTTGCGACCTGAAGTTAACAAGAATTATTTATATTATTTATTAAATTTCTCATTAATTGTATTTTATTAACGTCTCCCCCAACCCTAAACCCAACCGTCACAGTACTGTAAAAACAGTAGTTGTAATGATAAAATGATGCTATATTGATGTGTGTATCGGCCACTGTATCCTATCTACCCTTTAACATACTCACGCTTTCCTGCTTCCTTGTTCTACTTTGCCAGCATTTAACCAATAGCGTCTCTGCAACAAAGTGATGTCATGCCACACGCGTGAATTCAAGAAAGAGGTCTAACTATGTGCACCCGCATAACTATCGATGTTAAAAAATAATGAGAATATATATATACATATACAGGGAGTGCAGAATTATTAGGCAAGTTGTATTTTTGAGGATTAATTTTATTATTAAACAACAACCATGTTCTCAATGAACCCAAAATACTCATTAATACCAAAGCTGAATATTTTTGGAAGTAGTTTTTAGTTTGTTTTTAGTTTGAGCTATTTTAGGAGGATATCTGTGTGTGCAGGTGACTATTACTGTGCAGAATTATTAGGCAACTTAACAAAAAACAAATATATACCCATTTCAATGATTTATTTTCACCAGTGAAACCAATATAACATCTCAACATTCACAAATATACATTTCTGACATTCAAAAACAAAACAAAAACTAATCAGTGACCAATATAGCCACCTTTCTTTGCAAGGACACTCAAAAGCCTGCCATCCATGGATTCTGTCAGTGTTTTGATCTGTTCACCATCAACATTGCGTGCAGCAGCAACCACAGCCTCCCAGACACTGTTCAGAGAGGTGTACTGTTTTCCCTCCTTGTAAATCTCACATTTGATGATGGACCACAGGTTCTCTATGGAGTTCAGATCAGGTGAACAAGGAGGCCATGTCATTAGTTTTTCTTCTTTTAGACCCTTTCTTGCCAGCCACGCTGTGGAGTACTTGGACACGTGTGATGGAGCATTGTCCTGCATGAAAATCATGTTTTTCTTGAAGGATGCAGACTTCTTCCTGTACCACTGCTTGAAGAATGTGTCTTCCAGAAACTGGCAGTAGGACTGGAAGTTGAGCTTGACTCCATCCTCAACCCGAAAAGACCCCACAAGCTCATCTTTGATGATACCAGCCCAAACCAGTACTCCACCTCCACCTTGCTGGCGTCTGAGTCGGACTGGAGCTCTCTGCCCTTTACCGATCCAGCCACGGGCCCATCAAGACTCACTCTCATTTCATCAGTCCATAAAACCTTAGAAAAATCAGTCTTGAGATATTTCTTGGCCCAGTCTTGACGTTTCAGCTTGTGTGTCTTGTTCAGTGGTGGTCGTTTTTCAGCCTTTCTTACCTTGGCCATGTCTCTGAGTATTGCACACCTTGTGCTTTTGGGCACTCCAGTGATGTTGCAGCTCTGAAATATGGCAAAACTGGTGGCAAGTGGCATCTTGGCAGCTGCACGCTTAACCTTTCTCAGTTTATGGGCAGTTATTTTGTGCCTTGGTTTTTGGTTTGGTTTTTCCACACGCTTCTTGCGACTCTGTTGACTATTTTGAATGAAACGCTTGATTGTTCGATGATCACGCTTCAGAAGCTTGGCAATTTTAAGAGTGCTGCATCCCTCTGCAAGATATCTCACTATTTTTGACTTTTCGGAGCCTGTCAAGTCCTTCTTTTGACCCATTTTGCCAAATGAAAGGAAGTTGCCTATTAATTATGCACACCTGATATAGGGTGTTGATGTCATTAGACCACACCCCTTCTCATTACAGAGATGCACATCACCTAATATGCTAAATTGGTAGTAGGCTTTTATATATGTAACGTTTGATTCCGAGTCTGAAACCAGATCACGTGATCGGATCTGGACATAGATATATACAATTTCGTTTCACAGTAAAAATGTTTAAATCTACACTAAATGTGGTAAATTGCATTTAATCTGATGCCTCAGTATTTGAAAACATGGTCACTTTATTTCTGCATTATTATGCAAATGTGTTTTAATTATTGTTAATATACTGTACAAGAAAAAGTCATCTTTCATAAATCTCCATCTGCAGTTGTTATCATCCTCCTGCTGTCTTTTCTGTCTCCTCTGATGCTTCAATAGAAATCTCTCTCCACTGCTGGATATCTGAAAGATGATAAAGTCTGTCACATTGGCAGATTTGTGTTAAACTGCTGTGTCTGTGTGAGTTAAATGAGTGTTGAATGATGTGTTTTTCTCCTCAGCTGATCAGACAGGGAAGCTGTTCATCGGAGACGCTGTTCTGCAGGTCAGTTTTGGGCTCCTGCACTGTAAACAAACAAAAAACAAGTTGACTCTGCTACACAGCTTTTTTGAGTTGACTTCACTTTTAACCCAAGTACTGTAGTTGACTCAATTTACAGGGATCCTATGATACGAAATCAACTTTTGTAAGCTGTTTGGACATAAGTGTGTGTAGATATGGTGTCCACAGTCATATTGGAGTGATAGAAACACAAGTGTCTATTTTTAAAATAGGATCCAAATCCCAGTGACTTTGAGGCCCAGCTCAATGTGACGTAAGAGTGCAGTGTTCCCAGCCCACCAAATTGATTGACAGCCACGTATTAACATGTCCCTATAGTAATGTGTATAAACATGTCCACAGAACAGGATTGGCAAAGAAACTGGGATTAAAAGATCTGCAGCTGTTCACAGAGAGTTGGGACAGATCTTTTAATCCCAGTTTCTTTGCCAATACCAGTTTCTTAGCTTTTTTTAAGGGCAAAATAAAAATTTATGATAATAATAAAAAACAAACTGTATAAACATATTAAAAACACATACACAAACTTACTGGAGTAAATATAATCAACTGATTAAATTATATTAAAATACAGTACAAAAAGGATCTGGGCAACATTGAAGTCGCAGGATAATCATAGTTATTAAATCTAAATGTTTAAATCTAAACATTTAATAAAGAATAAACCTACAGATATGCATATACAATAATCTTGAAATGAAATGATAAAATAAATAACAAAAAAAAAAGGAAATAGTTAAACTAATATTAAAGAAAATGAAATGTAAATTTAAAAAGAATTATTAACATTAAAAAAAAAAAAAAAATTATATATATATATATATATATATATATATATATATATATATATATATATATATATATATATACATACATACATACATACATACATACATACATATATATATATATATATATATATATATATATATATATATATATATATATATACATACATATATATATACATATATATATATATATATATATATACATATATATATATACATATATATATACATATATATATATATATATATATATATATATATATATATATATATATATATATATATATATACATATATATATATATATATAAACTCGTTTATGGTATTAATAGAAATGTATATTAACCCTCACTGGCCACTTCATTAGGTACACCTTTCTAGTACAGGGTTGGACCCCCTTTGCCTTCAGAACTGCCTTGGTCCTTCATGGGATAGATTCAACAAGGTACTGGAAATATTACTCAGCATCACACAGTTACAGATTTGTCGGCTGCACATCCATGATGTGAATCTCCCGTTCCACCACATCCCAAAGGTGCTCTGTTGGATTGAGAGCTCCCACACCATTACACCACCACCACCAGCCTGAACCATTTATTCAAGGCAGGATGGATCCATGCTTTCATGTTGTTGACGCCAAATTCTGACCCGACCATCCGAATGTGGCAGCAGAAATTGAGACTCATCAAACAAGGCAGCGTTTCTCCAATCTTCTATTGTCTAATTGTGGTGAGCATGTGTGAATTGTAGCCTCAGTTTCCTGTTCTTAGCTGACAGTAGTGGCACCCGGTGTGGTCTTCTGCTGCTGTAGCCCATCTGCCTCAAGGTTGGACGTGTTGTGTGTACAAAGACGCTCTTCTGCAGACCTCGGTTGTAACGAGTGGTTATTTGAGTTACGGTTGTTTTTCTATCAGCTCCAACCACTCTGGCCATTGTCCTCTCACCTCTGGCATCAACAAGGCATTTGCGCTGACAGAACTGTCGCTCACTGGATATTTTCTCTTTTTCAGACCATTCTCTGTAAACCCTAGACATGGTTGTGCGCTAAATTCTCAGTAGATCAGCAGTTTCTGAAATACTCAGAATACCAACAACCATGCCATGTTTAAAGTCACTTAAATCACCTTTTTTTCCTATTCTGGTGCTTGGTTTGAACTGCAGCAGATCGTCTTGACCAGGTCTACATGCCTAAATGCATTGAGTTGCTGCCATGTGATTGGCTGATTAGAAAGTTGCGTTAACGAGCAATTGGACAGGTGTACCTAATAAAGTGGCCGGTGAGTGTATTTGAATATATTTAAAGATTTTTACCTTTTTTTGTTATTTTTGAAAGTTAGTAATTCTTTTTAAATAAATTTTTTTTCTATCTTAAAAATATATGTATTTTATTGCTCTATAGATAAATTGACTGGTTGTGTTAAAGTAAAGATGATTAAAATGTAATATATTTATTGAATGATGACTTGTATAAATGATTATTGCCTAAATTGCCTGGTTGTGTTACAGTACATGGGTGTATTATAATCACCATAATAAATGTGGTTGTTTATGATGGGAATAACGTGTGCTTATATTAGCCTGTCGCTCTTGTCTTTTCTCTGCAGGTCAACGGCATTAATGTGGAGAAATGCACACATGAGGAAGTGGTGAGTACTGGACGGCTCTTTCATCTGTGGTCTTGAAATGACATTGATGCAGAATTAATCCCCAGTTTCATCAGACGCCGCTGGAGCGAACAATCCCTTCATATCAGCGGCCAGAGTTTGCTTCTCGCTGTAAAGTCTATAAATGATCGATCGCTGGGAGATTCAGTACAAACACTCGCAGCTTTACCCTGTCAATCCACACAGACTGATGCTTTTCCATGAGGACGCTGCTGTTCACTCGTTTATTTGTATCTGAAGTTACTAATAGCCGAAAATACAGGGAAATGTATTTTAAAATAACATACCTTGATTTTAAAGTCACCATGAAATCAAAATCAGTCCTTTAGGGTGGAGCTATCAGTCATTTAGGGTGGAGCTATCAGTAATTTAGGCTGGAGCTATCAGTCATTTAGAGTAGAGCTATCAGTCCTTTAGGGTGGAGCTTTCAGTCATTTAGGGTGGAGTTATCAGTCATTTAGGGTGGAGCTATGAGTCATTTGGAGCAGGGCTATCGGGCAATTAGGACCAATCTATCAGTCAATTAGGGTTGAGCTATCAGACATTTAGGGTGGAGCTATGAGTCATTTGGAGCAGGGCTATCGGGCAATTAGGGCCAATCTATCAGTCAATTAGGGTTGAGCTATCAGACATTTAGGGCGGAGCTATCGGTCCTTTAGGGCAGAGATATCAGTCATTTAGGGTGGAGCTTTCAGTCATTTAGAGCAGAGCTATCAGTCCTTTAGGGTGGAGTTTTCAGTCATTTAGGGTGGAGCTTTCAGTCATTTAGGGTAGAGTTATCAGTCATTTAGGGTGGAGCTTTCAGTCATTTAGGGTGGAGCTATCAGTCCTTTAGGGTGGAGCTTTCAGTAATTTAGGGTGGAGCTATCAGTCATTTAGGGCGGAGCTATCAGTCATTTAGGGTGGAGCTATCAGTCATTTAGGGTGGAGCTATCAGTAATTTAGGGTGGAGCTATCAGTCATTTAGAGCAGGGCTATCATTCCTTTAGGGTGGAGCTTTCAGTCATTTAGGGTGGAGTTATCAGTCATTTAGGGTGGAGCTATGAGTCATTTGGAGCAGGGCTATCGGGCAATTAGGGCCAATCTATCAGTCAATTAGGGTTGAGCTATCAGACATTTAGGGTGGAGCTATGAGTCATTTGGAGCAGGGCTATCGGGCAATTAGGGCCAATCTATCAGTCAATTAGGGTTGAGCTATCAGACATTTAGGGCGGAGCTATCGGTCCTTTAGGGCAGAGATATCAGTCATTTAGGGTGGAGCTTTCAGTCATTTAGAGCAGAGCTATCAGTCCTTTAGGGTGGAGCTTTCAGTCATTTAGGGTGGAGCTTTGTCATTTAGAGCAGAGCTATCAGTCCTTTAGGGTGGAGCTTTTAGTCATTTAGAGCAGAGCTATCAGTCCTTTAGGGTGGAGCTTTCAGTCATTTAGAGCAGAGCTATCAGTCCTTTAGGGTGGAGCTTTCAGTCATTTAGGGTGGAGCTTTCAGTCATTTAGAGCAGAGCTATCAGTCCTTTAGGGTGGAGCTTTCAGTAATTTAGGGTGGAGCTATCAGTCATTTAGGGTGGAGCTATGAGTCATTTGGAGCAGGGCTATCGGGCAATTAGGGCCAATCTATTAGTCATTTAGGGTTGAGCTATCAGACATTTAGGGCGGAGCTATCGGTCCTTTAGGGCAGAGATATCAGTCATTTAGGGTGGATCTATCAGTCCTTTAGGGTGGAGCTTTCAGTCATTTAGAGCAGAGCTATCAGTCCTTTAGGGTGGAGCTTTCAGTCATTTAGGGTAGAGCTTTCAGTCATTTAGGGTGGAGCTATGAGTCATTTGGAGCAGGGCTATTGGGTAATTAGGGCCAATCTATCAGTCATTTAGGGTTGAGCTATCAGACATTTAGGGCGGAGCTATCGGTCCTTTAGGGAAGAGATATCAGTCATTTAGGGTGGAGCTATTAGTCCTTTAGGGTGGAGCTTTCGGTCATTTAGAGCAGAGCTATCAGTCCTTTAAGGTGGAGCTTTCAGTCATTTAGGGTGGAGCTATCAGTCATTTAGGGTGGAGCTATGAGTCATTTGGAGCAGGGCTATCGGGTAATTAGGGCCAATCTAACAGTCATTTAGGGTGGGGCTATCAGTCATTTAGGGTGGAGCTATTAGTCATCTAGGGCAGAGCTACCAGTCATTAAGGGTGGGGTTATTAGTAATTTATGGGGGGTGGGGGGTTTGTTTGGATGTGTTTATCAGTCATTTAGGCTGGCGCTATCAGTAAATATAGAACCCTACAGTAAATATAGTTTTTAAATAAAAGTAATGATTACTTTTTAAGTAATGCTGAAGTACTACTGAAGAATACTGAAATTGCTTCGCAAATAGGCCTGCATTACATAGTACTACATGTGTCGATTGTGTTTCCACCGATTGCATCACTGGAAATAAAATATATCATCTGTTGTTAAAAAAAAACTAAACAATGATTAGTCAACCTCTTAACTGTTTCAGTACCTTTAATATTTATTTAAAGATGTCTGATGGCAATGCATTCCTTGTTTTCACTCCTCTGTACACTACCGCTCAATATTTTGCATTACTTTTAGAAGCTGGAAGTATGAAGTATTCTAGTGTAATGCTTCTCTGCCAGAGGTATACAGTAAACCTGCATGTTTATATGTGGGCTCTGTCCTGCTCTGTCTGAGATTGAAGGCTCTTCTGGGTGAATCTGGGTTTTCCTTCAGCTTCTGCTCTCGGTGGAAATGCTGAACAAGTGTGTCATGTTTCCTCCACAGAGGAGCACTGCTCAGATTTGTCCAATTAAGTGTGTTTTCTAGCTGTGATTCTGATCAAATGAAAACTAAAAGTTGGCATCAGAATATTTGTATGAACTTTCTAGAGCCGCACCACAATCCACTACAGCGTTGAATTCAGATCTGACTTCTGAAATAAAGCACACTTCAGCTGAATCTCATGGATTACAGTTTATTTCACTGTGGTTCTGTTGTAAACAGTGTCTTCCGAACCATGACTTTACATTTTCATCATGTACTGATAGAATAATTTAAAAATAATTTTTTGTAGTTGTATATACTTTAATAATAAAGTAAAAAAAATAAATTAGATAAAAAGTTGTGTGTAAAAACATACACTGTAAAGTAAAACTGAATTCTCTCTGATATTCTCTCTCTCTCTCTCTCTCTCTCTCTCTCTCTCTCTCTCTCTCTCTCTCTCTCTCTCTCTCTCTCTCTCTCTCTCTCTCTCTCTCTCTCTCTATATATATATATATATATATATATATATATATATATATATATATATATATATACACACATACAGGGAGTGCAGAATTATTAGGCAAGTTGTATTTTTGAGGATTAATTTTATTATTGAACAACAACCATGTTCTCAATGAACCCCAAAAAACTCATTAATATCAAATCTGAATATTTTTGGAAGTAGTTTTTAGTTTGTTTGTAGTTTTAGCTATTTTAGGAGGATATCTGTGTGTGCAGGTGACTATTACTGTGCAGAATTATTAGGCAACTTAACAAAAAACAAATATATACCCATTTCAATGATTTATTTTCACCAGTGAAACCAATATAACATCTCAACATTCACAAATATACATTTCTGACATTCAAAAACAAAACAAAAACAAATCAGTGACCAATATAGCCACCTTTCTTTGCAAGGACACTCAAAAGCCTGCCATCCATGGATTCTGTCAGTGTTTTGATCTGTTCACCATCAACATTGCGTGCAGCAGCAACCACAGCCTCCCAGACACTGTTCAGAGAGGTGTACTGTTTCCCTCCTTGTAAATCTCACATTGATGATGGACCACAGGTTCTCTATGGGGTTCAGCTCAGGTGAACAAGGAGGCCATGTCATTAGTTTTTCTTCTTTTAGACCCTTTCTTGCCAGCCACGCTGTGGAGTACTTGGACGCGTGTGATGGAGCATTGTCCTGCATGACAATCATGTTTTTCTTGAAGGATGCAGATTTCTTCCTGTACCACTGCTTGAAGAAGGTGTCTTCCAGAAACTGGCAGTAGGACTGGAAGTTGAGCTTGACCCCATCCTCAACCCGAAAAGGCCCCATAAGCTCATCTTTGATGATATCAGCCCAAACCAGTACTCCACCTCCACCTTTGCTGGCGTCTGAGTTGGACTGGAGCTCTCTGCCCTTTACCGATCCAGCCACGGGCCCATCAAGAATCACTCTCATTTCATCAGTCCATAAAACCTTAGAAAAATCAGTCTTGAGATATTTCTTGGCCCAGTCTTGACGTTTCAGCTTGTGTGTCTTGTTCAGTGGTGGTCGTTTTTCAGCCTTTCTTACCTTGGCCATGTCTCTGAGTATTGCACACCTTGTGCTTTTGGGCACTCCAGTGATGTTGCAGCTCTGAAATATGGCAAAACTGGTGGCAAGTGGCATCTTGACATCTCGCTTGACTTTTCTCAGTTCATGGGCAGTTATTTTGCGCCTTGGTTTTTCCAGACGCTTCTTGCGACCCTGTTGACTATTTTGAATGAAACGATTGATTGTTCGATGATCACGCTTCAGAAGCTTGGCAATTTTAAGAGTGCTGCATCCCTCTGCAAGATATCTCACTATTTTTGACTTTTCGGAGCCTGTCAAGTCCTTCTTTTGACCCATTTTGCCAAAGGAAAGGAAGTTGCCTGATAATTATGCACACCTGATATAGGGTGTTGATGTCATTAGACCACACCCCTTCTCATTACAGAGATGCACATCACCTAATATGCCTAATTGGTAGTAGGCTTTCGAGCCTATACAGCTTGGAGTAAGACAACATGCATAAAGAGGATGATGTGGTCAAATACTCATTTGCCTAATAATTCTGCACTCCCTGTGTGTGTGTATGTATATATATATATGTATATGTATATATGTATATATATGTGTGTGTATATATATATATATATATATATATATATATATATATATATATATATATATATATATATATATATATATATATATATATATATATATATATATATATATTTTTTTTTTTTTTTTTTTTTTTTTTTTTAATTTATTTATTTTTTTTTAATATATGTACTTTTGAGATTTAATTTTGGAGTTCATAAGTTTATGTACAGGTAAATGGTACACAAATCGTACATGTGGAATCAAAATAAATGTTTTAAAACAAAAACTATACGACAATAAAACCTACAAATAGTTTATATTTATTATAAGATTATATTACAAATTAATAATTAATTTGTTTTGTATTGTTCATAAAACTGACACCAAAGCGGCATGAATTGCAAACCTTAAAGCATTAAATTATACTCGATATACTTGGGATGTTTCGCAACATCTAATTTTTCCGAGGTGGGTCGGTAGCTCAATGCTCAACCCCCAACCTGGAGGACCAGGACATCCACTCATACATTACGGCCAATTTACCTTACTCAATTTCCCTATAGCGCATGTGTTTGGACTGTGGGGGAAACCGAAGCACCTGGAGGAAACCCACGCCAACACGGGGAGAACATGCAAACTCCACACAGAAATGCCAACCGACCCAGTCAGGGCTGGAATCAGAGACCTTCTTTCTGTGAGGCAACAGCCCTACCCACTGCGCCACCGTGCCTCCCTAAAGTATTAAAATATAAAATATAAAAAAATGAATTCATCCTGACTGTCTAAGATACATTAACAATTCATACACAAATGGATTTTTAGTTTGACTGTATCCTACTGTAATAATACAAAATGCCTGTAACATTGCATGCTCATGTCATTGAAACTTTTGGCGCAGATAGCTTGTCACTGGAATCTTGTCGCATGTTGTTAGGACATGGTGCAAGTCTGAAGCAGTTTTTGAGTGTGATCTGTGTGTTTGTTGTCTGCAGGTTCATCTGTTGCGGACGGCAGGAGATGAAGTCTCCATCACTGTTCGCTACCTCAGGGAAGCGCCGGCCTTCTTAAAACTCCCATTAGGTGCGTCTGATTCACTTCTGCAGAGTCTTCTGAACAGCCGGCAGCTATTGTGCTCTCTGAACACACATAAACTCAACACACACTCATTACTGACTCATTTTAGGCTCTACATACAGTTAAGATCAGAATTAATACCATCTAAATAAATGTTTAGAATTAGTAATTAATAATAATTCATCAGAATTAATTAATTTCAGTGTAACGGAGGTAAAAAAATTTTCAACATTTCTGAACATTTCTAATAACTGTTTTCTTCATCTTTGTCATGATGACAGCGCATAATATTTGACTAGATATTGTTCAAGATACTAGTATTCAGCTTAAAGTGACATTTACAGGGCCATGAAACCCCCCTGTCTCAGCAGGGTGTTTTCACACCTCTAGTTTGAAAAAAGTCAGGAAAGTTGGCCGTGTCCAGCTCTGGGAGTGTGGGAGTGTCGGGGGAGGGAAAGAGGGTAAGATTTGCATAGGAGTGAGTTTCCATTTGGCCATGTGCTGATCACAGGCAAAACAAACACACAGAGGCTGATTTGATACCGCACGGTGAATGGGAGAAAAAAAATCCTCCGCATTTCTCTGTAACTTATGTACTCGGTAGGTAGCGTCAGAAAGCCGTGTGTGTATAGACTATCCTGTCACAAAATGCGGCGAAAATCCTGCACGACGGGAATAGTTTGTGTTTACATGTTTACACTCGGAGAGCAGCATTTACAGCGGATCTTTCAGTCTATAATATTGTACTGTAATATTTCAGTGATAATAACATACTGTAAACTTAGAGGTATGTCTTTAAAAACTGAAAGAGCTCTGCTGACCACGAACTAACTTTGCAATCTGGGTTAAACAAAGGGCACTGCACACACTTACCAAATCTGTAGACAGACAATCAAACTGGAGCTGTATCTTTTTATTAATAGGAGATGAGCGGCAAATCCGGATTTCATCATTTCCAGATGCGAAAAGCTCTCGGGTAAAAATGTTCCTTACAAACGCATTTCTGTCGCCTGTCGCGTGCACTATAATCCACATGTGAGTCCAGCTGCTCTCTCATAGAGGGAAAATGAAAACAAAACCTTGTTGCAGCACACTAATAAACGCAACACCGATGACTCTTGTCTCCAAATTCTTGTACTTTCACTTGTTTTGGCAACACAACGTGATGTCTCTCTGCCGTCTGAACAGTGTAAACAGGTACACAGTCTCCGGAGCTATCATGCATATTAATGAAGTTTCGCGTCATACACAATAGAGCGCGCTGATTGGTTTGAAGCACGTCTTTCTCATGAATGAATGCCGCACACTCAGATACGTCAGAATGTTCTCGAAAAGACAGACAGCCACTCTCCTGGATGGATTTACACGCAAGTATCTCATGGCCGTGACGTAGCTTCAAAAATTAGTTTTAAACCGGAAGAACGAATTTGCTCAAAATAACGCAAAAACAACCAATTTTCACTTTTTAGTGCAATATAAGTGTCCTAATAGTGTTTATAGCAGCGTGGGACACAGATATGACTGTCAACAGCTCAAAAAAAGTGTTTTGGTGTTTCGTGACCCTTTAAAGGCTTAACTAGGTTAGATTTACTTGGCAAGTTTTTTTTATAATAGTAGTTTGTTCCATAGACAATCTAAAAAATATATATTGCTGAAGGGGGTTATTAATATTGACCTTAAAATGGTTTTAAAAAGATTTTAAAAAAAACTGATTTCATTCTAGCCAAAAGGCTTTGCTTTAAGCATCATTTGAAAAATCTTTGATATTGCGAGGTGCCCGAACAGATCGGGGTAATTGATCCGGCATGTTACACGAAGATGGAGAGGTGTCGCGCACAAAAGTGGAGAGCGGGGCGGTGGATGGCTGAGGAAAAGGACGAAAGTGAAGAGGTTTGGGGAGTCGTGGAAGAATGTGAAAGTGAACAGCGGATGGGGAAAGAGAGCTATGAGGAGGGGGATCGGTAAAATGAGGTGCCTGATCAGATTTCAGAGGTGCCGGATCCGGCGTGTTCTGGCACAAATTAAGCCCTGGTCATGCAAAAAGATCTGCAGAGTGGATGGCAACATCAACAGCCTGAGGTATCAAGACATTTGTGCTGCCCATTACATCACAAACCACAGGA
The DNA here is from genome assembly GCA_903798195.1 of Danio kyathit. NCBI lineage: Eukaryota > Metazoa > Chordata > Actinopteri > Cypriniformes > Danionidae > Danio > Danio kyathit. The sequence goes on from LR812535.1 coordinate 4,502,835, forward strand.
GAGGGCAAGTTCTCCAGCAGGATAGCGCTCCTTCTCATGCTTCAGCCTCCACATCAAAGCTCCTGAAAGCAAAGAAGGTGCTCCAGGATAGGCCAGCCCAGTCACCAGACATGAACATTATTGAACATGTCTGGGGTAAGATAGAGGAGTCATTGAAGGTGAATCCAAATCTTTATGAACTCTGGGAGTCCTGCAAGAACGCTTTCTTTGTCATTCTCAGATGACTTTATTAATAAGTGATTTGAGTCATTGCAGAGATGTGTGGATGCAGTCCTCCAAGCTCATGATGGAGTCAGACACAATATTCATTCTGTTTCCACTGCAGCATGACTTTATATTCTATACTGGACAATATTTCTGTTCAGTGACGAGACTTTTGTCTCATTAAAGTCAGACCTTATTGTCCTAATGAAATCATTACAAATCAAGGCATAATCATACTTTATTTTGGTCAAATTAGTGTAATCTAGAGGCGTTTGCCTTTCATATAACCCACAACTAGAAGTAAAGTTATTATTTGTTGTTCTTAAAGCTTGGATAGACGACAAGACTTTTGTCAGGTTGTGTATATATATACATTTTTTCTTTTAACGACATTTGTATTTAATTAGTGAAATAAAGAGTTGCTAAATAACAGTTTTAATTTTAATTTCATGTGTTTTCTTTACTCTCCATTTTGTTAAACCTGCTCTTGAAAGCTCCCTGTATTTATAGTAAATAAAAACCAGAAAAGCACAAAATCCCACTTTTTTTTTTAGCAAAAGAGTTGAATGCAGCCCACATACTGTAAGAGCTCATCACAGGCAGCATTGCTGAATCTCTGGAGACTCACTGAGATGCACAGCAGCATCGGTGTGCATAAAACTTTCAGAGATTCTCGGCATGAAATGTATTTTTCACTCTGCATTTTCCAGCGATGGCCGTGTCAAAACTCCTGCGTCTTCAGTATTTCACACTCACCTCAGCCATAATCTCCTGTGACTTCAGAGTCCGTGGCATCGTGACAAACCTGGAAAGCCGCTTGCAGAAGTTAATACGCATCATATCGCACGGATTTAAAGAGCAGAGTAGATTTGCACACAGCACGAGCTCTGCTTTATGTAATAATCTGCTGTATTTTTCCTCAGGTTCACCAGGACCGTCCAGTGATCACAGTAGCAGGGCCTCGTCGCCGCTTTTCGACAGTGGTTTGCATTTAAATGGGAACTCCAGCAACACGGTAAAACACCTTTATATAATGCCACTTAAGCGTCACTTTTGTTAAGGAGATTATTCATAAGCTTTACAGTTTGATGGATGATAGAATGGAGAGTTAAGGTCTTTGCACACTGAAGTCCGAAATTTTTGTATGCATTTATTTCATATTTATATGCAAAAAATTTGTCACGTAAACAAACCTTGCACACTGAGTGCAATGCGTATAATTAACCCGTTACGAAAAAAACTATAGGTGGGCATAGATACGTTTCTTAAATCTAGATTAATCTCACTGTAATCTTGCAATTAATATAGATTAATCTAGTTTAAATCTAGTTTGAATTCTGCCGAAGGCATTCAGAAGATGTTTGCTACCCAAATAATGACTAAAAGTAAGTCTTTGAGAATGGGTTTCTCAAGCTAGGTGGCGCATTAGACCAGGGGCTCATCTCCTGTTTCCAAAATGCATCACAAACTGCTTGAGAAACTGTTATGATAATTGGTGATGAAAATAAATGATGTTCAATAAGATGTACTTGTGTTTACTAACTGTTTATTCAGTTAAAGGTGCTGTATGTAAGTTTTTGACTCTTCTAAAGCATAAAAATACCATAATATGTGTGCAGATATTTAAGAAACATCCCAAGTGAACATACTTGTTTAACTGAAAAACAATGCTGAAGTCAGATATTCTGCTTTGAAAATGGGTTTTCCGTGCCGGAACGCTGTCTTTGTTTAGATAAATTTCATATGCACGATGCCATTTTAGCCAATTATATGTCAGCACCCTGGGTTGCCTTGTTGGAAAACAGCGTATTTTATTCATTCATTCAGAAAGACTCTGAAAGCATGCGCCCGTCACCGAAAAGAACAGTATGGGAGACAGATGCAGTTCCACATGAGGGTATTAATTAGCAAATTACATAAATATTACGAACGTAAACATTAGGCGAGCAGGTTACATTGTAACCGCGTGTCCTAACAACACGCTGTGACGAGAGAGGCAGTGATCAGCTATTTGGCTGTTTGCACCAGACGAAACACGGCAGAAATGTAAAAACAGCCTTTCAGAAGCACAGAATATGCACTCGCTCACGAAACGGTAAGGTTTAGAATCTATTTAATACATGTTAACCCACTTTAACATCAATGTAGATGCTGAATCACTCATATGTGTTTAGCTCTAAAGTTCAATTTCAGACGGTTTATTGTATTTTAAAGATCTGAGGTGAACTTTCTGCTTTCAGTATATGGCAACAAATGCCATGTAAAATGCATTCAAACTCGCATTGTTAGCATTTAGCACAGAATAAAGCACACAAGGCTTACCTGAGGTGATCTAGGTTTCTGTTGTTCAGCTGTGAGAAATAGAAGCCATTTCTAATATATCAATTCGAGGTGTTGGTTAGGACAAAAACTCCTTTTAATATGGAGAATATTCCCTCTATCGCGTGTCGTTGCTTTTATTTAGAACACAGTTTAAATCACTCGCTCCTGTACTCAATCTGGCATCCCAGCGTACTTTTATTATGATCCAGGAGTGCAATACCTAGTTCAACCACTGGGTGTCAAACTTACATACTGCACCTTTAAACATCAATGTTGAACTGTAGGCCTACATAAGCTCCAAACAGCAATTTTTGATGACCTTAATCCGACTAAAGTCATAACTGAACTAAACAGAAATAGAATTAAGACGTGGAGTATGCAGATATTAGTGGCATTGTTGAAGTAAACACCGCAATCAAACTATTTCTGTCATGTAGGACTTTTCGCCATATTTTCCGACAAGATCCATACACGCGGCTGTCAGTAAAGGACGCACACACACGCTTCGCGAAATGTGGAAGTTTTTTTCTTTCCATTTGGCGTGCGTTATTAAATTCCATAACACTCTCACCAGTCCTTACTGCTTATTTGCGTCTAATACCCCAGTTTGTCACGGTGGCATGAATGAAATGTTCATGAGTGAATGTGAAACTGCCGGACTGCAGTTAAAGTCACCCAAAATGACAGGAAACTCTTACATGTAAGCACTTTATGTAAACACCTTAATTATATTATTGTCTATTAAGGCAAATAACTAGATTACAGATGTCCATGTGAGCGTAGTCAGTAGTGTCTTCCAAGTAAGTGAAAGATCCAGAAGGACATCCTGCTGACTTGATTCAGAAGGGCACTTTTTGGTCAGACGGCTCACCGGTTTGACTTTCGTTCACCGTCATTCATTTTAAAAATCAGCCGCTCTATTTTATTTGTATATGTTTTACTGGAATGCATAAACTTTACAGATGCCTGATAGTTAGATGTGGAGCTAACATTAATCAGATTCACTCTAGTGATCTTCATCCATGTTAGCACGTTACGTTTGATGTGGTCATTTCAGAGTAGGAATACACACAGGTTCGAAGACTCGTTCTCGCCACCTACAGTGCAATTCGGCCAGGTATACATCCGCGCTAAAATATCAAGGTGAAAGTCATCATAGCTTGCGTGGAATAGACCCAGCTCCCAACCCAACTTTGAGAATAGATTAATGGCAATATTTTTTTTTAAATCGCCCGATAAGAGTCTTACGTTAACGCCGATAACGGCCCACCAATAGAAAAAAACGCAAAACATTTCGGTGTCAGTTCAAGCAGTGATACTTTGTTCTCCTCTCTCTTCTCCAAAGCAAGGAAAGAGGAATAGGCTACATATTGTGTTCATCCAATACTGCATAGAGAGGAAGAAGAGTTTAGCTCATTGTCAAAGAGCTGTGCTGTATTATGTAATGTAATGTAATGTAATGTGTATTTATATAGCGCATTTATTGTGTATGGCCATACACCCAAAGCACTTCACAATCATGAGGGGGGTCTCTCCACACCACCACCAGTGTGTAGCATCCACTTGGATGATGCGACGGCAGCCACAGGACAACGGCGCCAGTGCGCTCACCACACACCAGCTATTGGTGGAGTGAAGAGACAGTGATAGAGCCAATTCAGTAGATGGGGATGATTAGGAGGCCATGATGGTTAAGGGCCGATTGAGGGACTTTGGCCAGGACACCGGGGTTACACCCCTACTCTTTACGAGAAGTGCAATGGGATTTTTAATGACCACAGAGAGTCAGGACCTCGGTTTAACGTCTCATCCGAAAGACGGCACCCACTGACAGTGTAGTGTCCCCTTCATCTGAAATGCAAAGTTTATTTCGGGAAATCAGTGGAATTTTGATACATTGCTTGTGATACTTTCACATTCACGTACATAAACAAATCCTGAACATAGACTGGCAGTACCAGAGACATTATAATAGATGGTGGCTGTGTTGACGTGCCGAAGCAACTGAGCGAAAGTGGACCATGCTTTCTATTATGATGTCAATGGGCAGTACGTCAAATGTATAGACACACACGCATACACACACACCAAGCAGCAGCAGGGAAGAGGTGCACCAGTCACTGAATCCAGCATATACGGGTTCTCAACTGTCCACCATGTTCTGGAGAGGGGCATCCAGATACTATTGATGTTCTGTCTTATATTGTGCTCTGTGTTTGTCATAAAGTTATCTGTAGCTCAAATGACGGCATTTTGTATTTAGCTTTTGCTTGTATGGTGGCTCTGAACTGTCAAAACAGCTCTCAAAGCGCTTTTTTGGATGCAAAAAGCGGCAAAAATTGAACCGGGTACAAATTTTTTTATGACAAATGTAAGTTTCGAAGGCAGTGTGTCAATACGATTGACACAACGCAAGGTCGAATGTAGTTTTTAATGTGTGAAAATTATGGACAAAAATTTCGGATTCATGCAATTACCTTTTGGCAGTGTTGGGCACGTTCCTTTAAAAGAGTAATTAGTTATAGTTACTAGTTACTTCTCACAAATAGTTACATAACTCTGAAAGTAACTGATTATCAGGGAAAGTAACTATTGTGTCACTTAAAAAAAAAAAAAATAATTTGTAAAATGACTGTAAAATAAGTGTAACCCATTGGTCCTACTGCACCCATCCCATTCTGAACTGGGGTTTTTTTGTGTGTGGGTGTCAGTTACTCTAACAAAGAGGCTAAACACCAAGCCTCTAGCATCTGTTCCTATAGCACCTTTTGAGGTCAGATTACTTAAATATTGGGAGTGAGGTTTAGGGGGATATAACGGAGGCCAGCTATGCAGGTAAACCTCACTCTCAATATTTAAGTAATTTGTAATTTGTGTGGCTATCAGTTTTTCTGCAATATTTGATACATTAGGTAATATACTGATAGGTCTGTAATTACTAGTAGAGTGTGGATCGCCACTTTTAAATATAGGCACAATGACAGATGATTTCCAAGCACTAGGAAACATCCCCTGAGAAATGGACAGATTGATAATTTTAGTGATCTGCTTTACTAAAGACTCACTAAGCTGTTTTAAAATTATCACATCCATCCCAAATATATCCTTTGCTCTGGATGATTTAAGCGATGTGATTGCTCTTTTGACATCTAATTCGGATACTAACATTAGAGAAAAAGCTTGTTCTACTGTACTTACTTGATGAACTTCTGAATAGATGGGGGAAAAACACTGTGTAATTGAAGCTACCGAGTCCACAAAATACTTATTAAATACTTCAGCTATATCAGCTGGCTTATTTATCAGTTCCCCATTTACCATCAATTCAAGTGATGATCTATCTTTTCTTTTATCTCCTTTTAAGTAGTTCAACTGGTTCCATATTAATTTGGAATTACCTCTTGCTGCTTCAATTATTCTCAGGAAAAAATCTGCCTTTGCTTTTCTCATACACTTTACCACCTTGTTTCGTAACACAGTGAAATGTTGTCTATCATGACTCAACTTTGATCGATTTGCGATTTTTAAAGCAAGATCCCGCTTTTTAATTATTTTTAAGATATCAGAATTCATCCAGGGAACTATATGTTTTTTGTTTTAGGCTTAAAAGTACAGCTAAAGTCTGTCATTGTGCTCTCAAGTTTTTTTTAAGAAAATTCGACTATCCTCATCCTGATCTGTTCCAGTTAGTAATTCATCCCAATCAATCTGAAGGACAGCCCTACTAAAATCATCTAGTTTGTTTTTTGGAATACCATAAAAATCATATTTTCTAACAAAATAATTGAATCTCTTACTAGATAATTTTCTGGCGACTAAAGTTAAATTGTGATCAGATATACCTGTTAACATATTAAATGTTTTTAAAATTCTCTCTGCTCTATTATTAAAAATTAAATCAATTTGTTATCTTGTAGAATTGGTTAATCTTGTAGGCCCATTAATCATTTGCTGAAGATCAAAATGATCAGTTATTTGTTTGAGATGCTTTCTAACCGATTTATCATCCCAATTAAAATTAAAATGATAATGACTTCTTTACTAAAATTACACTGTTTTAATACTTGTTTTAGGTTTTTATAAAAATATAAATTTGAAGATGGTGGACGATAAATTACGATTAGTGTGAAAGACATCTGTGGTGATAGTATAAGATTCAGACCGATACATTCCAGATCTGTGTCATTAGACCAGACAATTTCATTACACTGGATACCAGATTTCACATAAATCATAACTCCTCCTCCCTTTAAACCAACTCTATCTTTTCTAAATATTTTAAAACCAGGCACTTCTAATGCTGCAGACGGCGAGTTTTTATGAAGCCATGTTTCCGATAAGCATAAAAAATCTAATTTAGAATCTAGTAAAAGATGATGATCACATTTTGAAATGATACTTCGTACGTTCAAATGACCACCTAAGAGACCCTTTGGTTTTACTTTAGGATCCCAAATGGTTCTTGAAGGATTAACTGTCTGATTAACTTATTTTTTTGAATGGCTGGATTAATAATTTTCGTTTTGACATGTTGCATAGACTTTGCAAACACTTTTGGAATAACTAGACCAGCATTTACAGAAGTAGAACTATTTGGAAACTCAATTAGCACAGAGTTCCCTTCATTCCATAGTGGCATCGAGATGCGTGAACTTTTCCAAAAGTCCGCAACGGTTCCACTTGTAGATCCGGAACCCAGGCCCGCGTCCAACGATTCCACCCGGACACACCGTGGAACGCCAGCTCTAGCCATAGAAACATCCGGCGACCCCGTCTCCCACTCCGCGATGCTCCCCACACAAACATCCATCAAGACAGAACGACGAAGGTTAGTGTGATGAGTGTAGCCAGATTGAAACGAACCACCACCCAATTTGTGTACCTGTAGGATAGCTGGATCCAACATGGACTCCACAAAGCTGGACGATCCATAACGTCGATCCATGCCGGCAGTGCCCAGCTGCTGGACCTCCACCATATCCCCAGCCGTCTCCAGGTTACACACGGGCAAAACACCGTCACCAAATCCCAGCACGTAACCAGACCGCAGTGTTCCGCGACCCTCAGTGTGCAATTGGGAGGTGGGATTTGATATAAAATCCGAATAATTCTCTGGTTTAGTGTAGTGAGGACCGGGGCAGGGATGAACGTCTCCCGATAACAGCAAACAAATCATGATAATTAACCCTAAGACTTAATTTTGATGAAGTCGAGTTGATGACTTTGTTTGTGACTTTACTCGACTGTGCAAAGATGGAAAAATAAAAGTTACCGCTAGAATATGCTTCCCAAATCCGAAATTTCCAGATATGATGTGTATTTGTTTAATTAACCTAACAACATTATTAACGAGTTTTTTTTGTGTGCGCATTGTGGTTAACAGAATGTTCTTCAAAAAAACTGTAATCAACAGGACATAAAAAGTAAAAAAAAAAGATTATAAACTAGGAGAGCTGTGACTACCCCTGCCATGCCTGCCACCATCTTCAAAGTCGTTCTTCTGTCTTGTTGATATGATTATACGCATTACTATGGAGACATGTTAATACGCCGCTGTCGTTGTGGTGGGCAAAATGGGAGGGATTTGCATCCTATTGTAACGTCAGGAAATTTAAAAAAAGAGACTTATTGCCTTTATATCACCCCAATATGACTTTGGACACACTATACCTACACACAGTTCTGTCCAGACAGCTTACAAAAGATGGTTTTCATCATAGGTGCCTTTTAAAATCTGCATGAACTAAAAGTGACAGCCATTTTATTGTGTATTGTGACATAGTTCAAACAGAAATGGAGTATTAAATGAGACAACAGTGGGCGTGGCTTGTTTTTTCTACTGTGAGCTGATTGGATGTAGTAAAGTAGGCAACTTATTCAGAAAAGAAAAGGGTTTGGGGAGAGTTATTACAACCTAACAGACTCCTCCTCCTCACCATTTCTGTTTGATGTCAAAACTGACAGCTGGAGGGGCGTGGTTAAGTATGTTAACCATGCCCAATGCCTCAGACTGACCTAATCTGAGAATTTAACTTGAAACAAACAGGACGTGCATTTTCAGATTTCAATGTAAGATTACAAGAGCAAACAATATTTCTTAATGACGTGCACCGAATTGTTAACAACAAAACTAGCAATCTGAGCGAACAAAATCAATTTAGTTTGTACTTTAACTATGCCAACAACTCATTGGAGCAGCATATAGAAGTCACTCACTTAATCCTGACCTTCAGAAATCATTGCGAAGGCTCCTCTCTGTCGGTTAATACAGAACAGCCACCATTGACGTGACGGAGTGAGAAAATCCCGCTGTCGGGTCAGAGATACCGCTGCGGTCACTTTCTAATTCAGATCAGAGAGCAGAAGTAAGGCAGACGTCCCGAGACGAACACGCTTCACATTAATGTCACTCTGCGTCTGGGAAGAGGATGAGGTCGGCAGGTGAACATCTGAGATCTGCATAAAGCCTCTGCCAGTCCATTCACGCCTCAGCGCCACCTGTGTGAGAGAGCGGCTGAACTTGTGAAACTCGATCTCAGAGTGCTGACAAATCTAGATTTTGGATGCGGCCATAGAAGTCAGTCTATAAATAGAACAGAGCTCAGAATCACTGATGATGATGATGATGATGAGAGGTGTTAAGTGGAGCTTTTGTCGCTGCTTTGATACTTATTCCAGGTAAATGTACATTAATTCTGCTATAATGTTCAGCATGCTTGCCAGGGTGTTGCTATTCGGTTGCTAGGGTGTTCTAGATCTTGGCTATGGAGTTGCTAGGGTGGTCCTGATTGCCCTAAAGGGGGTCCTGATTGTTTTTCAGGGCATGTTCTGGGTTTCTTTGAGGTTGCTGTGGTGTTCTAGATATTTCCCAGGGTGTTGCTATAAGGTTGCTAGGGTGTTCTTAATTGCTGTGGAGTTGCTAGAGAGGTTCTGATGACCCAAAGAGGTTCAGAATGTTTGCCAGTGTAACGGTGAAGTGAACGCTGACAACAGGGAGTGTGGATCCAAGTGAATGGTCAGGCAAGCAACAGTCAACACAGGAGCAAACAGATGTATATGGGCAATCCAGCGTCGTGGTCATTAAACGGGCAGATGGTCAGTACAGGCAGGCAGCAGGCAACGTAAACAAACTAAACAAAGCTAGGGTCTAACATGGCAAGGCAAAACAAGGAAAACACATTGTAATGTTCACTATGCAGTTTACAAGACTCAGCAACGTGTGTGAGAAACAGAGGGGTATAAAGAGTCCAAGTAATCAATGATCATGAGTATCAGCTGTGTTTGTGTATGTGTCCAAATGACTGTCAGCTGTGGCATGAGTTAATGGGGCAAAGACTTCTGGGATATGTAGTTCAGTAGGTAGTGATTTCCAATGGAGAAAACACTGCTAATGATTACAACAAACTACAAGAAGTAATCTTCAGCAGAGAACACACTGCTGAAGATCACAACAGCCAGGGCATGTTCTGTTTTTTTTTTTTTTTTGGGGGGGGGGGGGGGGGGGGGTTGCTATGGTGTTTTAGATATTTGCCAGGATGTTGCTATGGGATTGCTAGGGTGTTCTAAATTGGTGTGGACTTACTAAGTTGGTCTCGATTGCCGTTAGGGGGTTTCAGATTGTTTGCCAGGGAATGATTTGGGTTTCTTTGGGGTTGCTATGGTGTTCTAGATATTTGCCAGGGTGTTGCTATGGGATTGCTAGGGTGTTCTAAATTGGTGTGGACTTACTAAGTTGGTCTCGATTGCCCTTAGGGGGGTTCAGAATGTTTGCCAGGGAATGTTCTGGGTTTCTTTGGGGTTGCTATGATGTTCTACATGTTTGCCAGGGTGTTGCTATGGGGTTGCTAGGGTGTTCTGAATTGCTGCGGACTTACTAGTTTAGTCTCGATTGCCCTTAAGGGGTTCAGAATGTTTTCCAGGGAATGATTTGGGTTTCTTTAGGGTTGCTATGGTGTTCTAGATATTTGCCAGGGTGTTGCTATGGGGTTTCTAGGGTGCTCTAAATTGTTGTGGACTTACTAGGTCGGTCTTGATTGCCCTTAAGGGGGTTCAGAATGCTTGTCAGGGAATGTTCTGGGTTTCTTTGGGGTTGCTATGGTGTTCTTGATATTTCCCAGGGTGTTGCTATGGGATTGCTTGGGTGTTCTAAATTGGTGTGGACTTACTAGTTTGGTCTCGATTGCCCTTAGGGGGTTCAGAATTTTTGCCAGGGAATGCTTTGGCAAATATCTAGAACACTATAGCAACCCCAAAGAAACCCAGTGTGATGCTATAAGGTTACTAGGGTGTTCCGAATTGCTGTGGAGTTGCTAGGGGGGTCCTGATGCCCCTATGGGGTTCAGAATGTTTACCAGGGCATGTTATGGGTTTCTTTAGGGTTGATAGTGTGTTCTAGATATTTGCCAGGGTGTTGCAAGGGGTTTCTTTATCGCTACGGTGTTCTGGGTGTTTATCAGTGTGTTGCTATTGGGTTGCTAGTGTGTTCTGCAGTGCTATGGAGTTGCCACAGTGTTCTTTTCCTACAAAATAAATTGCTGGTGTGTTGTTATAAGAGCGCTAGGGTTTTCTCTATTGCTATGGTGTTCTGGGTGTTTATCAGTGTTTTGCTATAGGGTTGCTAGTGTGTACTGTAGTGTTAATGTGTTGATGATGTGTTATTGATGCTTACCAAGGTGTTGGTATGGGGTCTGTAGGGGTGTTGTGGGTTGCTTGGGTTTTCTGAATGTTTGCCTTGGTGTTGTTATGGAGTTTGCAAGTGTGTTCATGGTTTTTGCCAGGGTATTGCTATGAGGTTGTTAGGGTGTTCTGTATTGTTATGGGGTTGGTAGTGTGTTCCTAACAATTTCCAGATTGTTGATATGGGGTTATAAGGAAGTTCTGGATGTCATCCTGGATGTTGCAATGGTATTTTAAATGTTTGTCAGGGTTGGAATTGTTTTCCCAGGCTATGGATGTTTGCCAAGGGGTAGCTATAGGGTTGGTAGGGTGTTCTTGATGTTAGCCAGGGTGTCGCTAAGGGGATGTTAGGGTGCTCTTTATTGTGATAGGGTGGGTAAGCTGTGTTTTGATTGTTGATATGGGGTTGTTAGAAAGTTCTGGATTTTATCCTGGGTGTTACTATGGTGTTCTGAATGTTTGCCAGGTTGTTGTTATGGGCCTCTGTTCTTAAGTTCAGCCTTTAGTTTCTATCATGTTCTGGTTTCTGGATTTAATCCATGTCCCATTTACAATATGAGGTTAATTTGATTCTTCCATATTTCCAGCAAACCCCTAGCCCCCCAAAAATGAGCAGTGCTAATGGCAATCTTTGCTTTAGCACATAGTAAATGATCCAGTGGTCACCATGGTGTGTTCAGATCAGCTCATTTATCAGTTCTTTGTAAATGAAGGCTCTTCCAGCAGCAGCAGAACAGAACTTTTTAATGAAGTTCTCCTGGAGACACATCCTCTGGCCACACACAAAAAAATGCAGGAGGAATGCTGAAGCTCGTAAGACTTCTTTCCAGGAATAAAAAGCAGATACACGGATACTTCATTATTAAACATTGAATGGCAGCCACTGTATCCAATTACTGTAAACAGAGGAATCCTTTTTCTTTCCCGGCTCTTTGTGTCTTTGCCAGGCATAGGAATATGCAAAAAAAAAAAAAAAGGCTCGCATCTCCACCCTGACTGCTGACTCGACAATATCTGTGCTATTTCTTGTGTTCCTCAAATGAGCTGTTTTTCTAATCTTGAGCCGGTGGCCGCAGGTGATTATAATTCTCAGCGCTGGTCTCCTCCGGGCTGCTGTGACATTGAGCTGATTGACAGGGTTTTTGGCTTCCATCGGTTTGACCGGCTGCTGCTTTAGCGTTTATTCATTTACATGCCTGCCAATAATTAGCGTAGCAGCTTTTTGAGTCATTGAATTTGAATAAAATTGAATAAAATGCTTGATACTGCAGCTATTTCAATGCAAGAACACTACAGCTCTGGTTATAGTGATTTTATTTTTCAGATATATTTAATAGTAGCGCTGCATGAATGGTCAAAATACTGTCTTAATGGTGGATTTGTGTCCAAATATTGGATCTGTGGTTTAAGTCTTGCAGTTCAGCCTTAGAAATAACACACTTTATTCAAACCACATTAACAAGAATACTGAGGAAACTCTATTTTACGTATGGAAAGTAAGTAAATTGGCCTGTTCTGAATCCTCCATATTGCCTAATACAGCTAAACCAGCAGAAAACATTTATACATGGCTCACTTAATTAATGTCATTATAGATACTTTCATGAATAATCATTTGAACTGCTTGAATAAATGTTATGTTATGTTATATTGTAATATGTTATGGCGCAGTGGGTAGAATGATCATCTCACAGCAAGTAGGTCGCTGGTTCGAGCCTCGGCTGTGTCAGTTGGCGTTTCTGTGTGGAGTTTGCATGTTCTTCCCGTGTTGGCGTGGGTTTCCTCCGGGTGCTCCGGTTTCCCCCACAGTCCAAACACATGCGGTACAGGTGAATTGGGTAAGCTAAGTTGTCCGTAGTGTGCGTATGGATGTTTCCCAGTGATGGGTTGCAGCTGAAAGGGCATCCGCTGCATAAAACATATGCTGGATAATTTGATGGTTCATTCCGCTGTGGTGACCCCAGATTAATAAAGGGACTGAGAAAATGAATGAAAATGAAAGAAAATGAATGAAAATTTTATTATATTATATGTTTGAATATATATAATACCTTTTTAATCTTAAATCAAAATGATTTCTATATGCAACAATATGTACTTATGCATATTTTATTTAATTACCATATATATTCTTTAATATTTAATTTACCTCATAATTTAGAGTATTTGTTTATATCTAATCTACTGTGAATACTTATGTACATGTGTGTATGTAAATATATTTACATGTGTAACTATTAAATGGATATTCAATAGTTTTTTTTAAAAATGTTTAATATTTAAAAGTCACGTTTAATCAAACTAATAATATATATTATGTAACATTAAATCTTACAAACATATCTTTATTATATTAATATTTTTTTATTTTAATATTCTTTATTATATTATCTATGTACACCTGTGTATGCACATTTAAAATACCTAAAATTAAGATTTATATTATTATTATTATTATTATTACTATATATTTTATATCTATATATTTTATATCTATATATTTTATATTATTATTATTATTATTATTATTATTATTATTATATATTTTATATTTTATTATATTATTATTATTATTATTATTTTTATTGTTGTTATAATATCTAAAATATATTAATATAGTTATACATACATTATTTACTTATTTGTATATAAATATAACAGTGTTATGTAAAAAATATATATTACATATTTATTCTTTATCATATAATAAATATTTAATGTTTTCTAGAAATTTTTATTTAAATATTATATATATATATATATATATATATATATATATATATATATACATACATACATACATACATACATACATACATACATACATACATACATACATACATACATACATACATACATACGCACACACACACACATTAGCCCCTTTAAGCTATATTTTTTGATAGTCTACAGAACAAACCATCGTTATACCATCGGGGGCTAATAATTCTGACTTCAACTGTATGTATGTATATATATATATATATATCTCAGAAATAAAGGTACGAGAGCTGTCACTGGGGTAGTGGGGTACACATTTGAACCTAAAAGCTCCATATTGATACTTATTAGTACCTAAAAAGTACAAAATTGTACCTCTTAAAAGTTTTAGGTACTAATATATACTTTTGAAATACCAATCTAGACTCTTTAAGTACAAATGTTTACCTTTTGAAAAGATACCACCACAGTGACAGCTCTCGTACCTTTATTTCTGACACTGTATGAAAGCATTTGTTTCTTTCTTTATTTTTTATTATTTTAATTGTGTCTAATAGTATTGCCACAATAGACACTATATATTATTAGAGTTATACATAAATGATTTACTTATTTGCATGTAAATTAAAAAAATATATATCTAAAAAATACACAGAATTTTTTTTATGTTATATAAATATTTATTTTTATTTAAATAATTTATTCTCTTTCTGTTTATATATGAATGCATTTATGTATTTATAAAAAAATATGTACTTTTTATATTACAATTTCATATTTATTTAAAATAAGTAAACATGTTTTGATATACTGTGCATATGGAGTGATTTGCTTGTGTTTTGATTGAGAAGCGGTGATATTTAAGAGCCGCTGCTGCTGCAGCATGGAGTCTCTCTGGAGCTGCAGAAGTGAAACTGTAATGAAGAGCTGGTGTTTTGCTCCTCGTGAGAGTCTGATCTGTCCTGACGTGTCTGCGATATTTCATTCAGTGTCATCTCTGGGCTCCAGCAGCGCAAGATGAAAGTCAGATCAAGTTTAATTATCCAGCCTCGGTCCGAATAAACAACAGACTGGAGGATATGCCTGCAGAAACGGCTTCAGCCACGAGTCACAAAATCCAGGCAGAGATGAACTGCAGGGAGTTAATTATTATGAAATGTACATGCTTTACATAAAAAAAACAAAATCTGTAACACTTTCAAGATGCACTTGCTCCAGTGTAACTATTCAGTTGAGCTATCAACTATTCTGTAATGTAAGTGTAGGTTGAACCGATACAAGAAATCCTTTGCACTCGTTTCGGTGGGTTTATTTAAAGAGCCCCTATTATACATTAAAAAGGATTCATATTTTGGTTTTATGGGTCTTCAACAACAGGCTGATATACATGCAAGGTCAAAAAACACTTTCATGGTCTGATAATATGCATTTATTTTTACCTAATTATCCCAGCGACTCCCATATGAATCGTTCAGCGATTCATTTGTTCCCAAACCCCTCCTTAGCGCGAAGCTAATCTGCACTGATTGGACCGATGACAGCCTGTTGCCATTGGTCGACAGCGTTCAGCGCGAGACAGTAAAATGCCCAGCGCGGTTTATCAAGCCCCCGGGGTCGCCAACATTGGTATAGGATCTGATTGCAGCGGACACCCGAAACACGCTTCAAAGTAAACTTACTAACACCACAGTAAACAGTACCCGGTTCTCAGCAGTGTTATTCAGACACCTCAGCGCCGAAAGCAGTGCAGTTAAACACCACAAATGCATTTAAATCCGTAAACAAAGCAGCACGTGTCGCGTTTTTAACGTGGCATTAGACGCGATATGGGAATATACTGTAGAGTTAACCTGATACAGTGCAAGCGGTTACAAGTAACAACACAATTAAATGCATACTTTACAAGCTAGAGAAAACAAGGAGACAGCTATTTCCTTACACTTATGAACTGTGTTATTGGCCAGCTCTGATTTCATTAAATATCTTTCATTTTGAAGCTTTTCTCTCTTCTCAGCTGTAGATCATTTCTATTTGCAATCATTGCTGTGGCACCTCTTGCGTGAAATGTTATGTTCTCAGGGCTTACTTGTACTCTGCTTTGCCCAACGATCACATCCTCAGCCCGGGGGTCTGACAAGCTATCTTTCCAGGCTCCCATCATCTTTCCAGTGCTGTGCACCAGCCCGAAGTCCAGCGTGCCTTTGTTTGACTTGTACCTAATAATTTGTCCTTATTTTGCACGTGTTACACCAAATTCTGTGACCATCGTATTCTGTAACCCTAGAAGGCGCTGTTCACACTATTTGCCTTGAACTCGCTCCCACAGCATACATACTCTCACATGAATGCGCTGGAATGAACTGTTCAATACTAGTATATTTAAAATCCCTTGTATTTCACTCAGAAAATCTTAATGTTCTTTAAATGCAAACAGATTAGTGCCCTTGAGTGCCCAATGTGCGCTGTCAGTCACGTGACAGTATGTACGCTGTTTGCCTGTCTTGGGAGCAAGTTCAAGCCAAACAGTGAGAACAGCGGTCACAGAATACGATGGTCACATAATTTGGTGTAACAAAATGGAGGAAGAAACTAATCCATGAGCTGTGTACTGAAAGTTCATTGTAAGTGTGCAGATTTCTGAAGCACTCCTTTCCCTCACACTTCCAATAATATCCAGGTAAGCACAGCATCTTCATGACTTCAGGATCTGTTTGTCTTTGCTGCTGTGTTAGTGGGCGGGGCCGCAGGTTTAAATTTTGTGTGTCTGCGCGTGCAACCATTATGTTTCGTATCGACGTCACGTCGAAACGGCTAAAGACTCGTTATCAAGACGATTCATTTAAACCACTATGAGTCGACTCTTTTTTTTAGATGAATCAATAGTTTTCAAAACTGTCCACTTTCAGATTTAAGCTTTAGCTGGATATTTCACTTCACTTAGAGCTCTGTTACACACTACATAGAAGGTCATTTTCAAAAACCCATAACAGAGGCTCTTTAACAAGAGTTTATCTTGATTATCATTATCATTACTGTAACTTCTGTATTTTTGTATTGTTTTATTGTATGTCAGCAGCAATATGGTGATGCCCATAACACATTTCCTTTCAAGGATAATAACATTTACTAAAACTACTAGGCATGCTTCGATCGAGATTTTTGTAGTCGATACCGAGTACCGTTTCCTTGTCATGGTGCCCGGCCAGTACAGACAGTGTTGGGGAGGATACTTTGTAAATGTATTTAGTTACAGAATACAGAATACCTGCTTTAAAATGTATTTTGTAACATATTCCGTTACTTTGCTTAATCCTGGTACTGTATTCTAAATAGTTGGAATACTTGCCCTTGAAAACAGCCTTCAAGTCTATTAAATGTCACACTATGCGTTGGTAGCAATTTCTGCAGGAAAACAGAGGGCCTCTAATGCCCATTATTGACTGATAAATAAATAAAACAATATAATTATGTTTATTAAATAATGTTTATTTATCAAAGTGTCAACAAATTCAATTTCTGTTTTTGTAATAAAGATAAAAAGTACTTGAACATAGACAGCATTACTGTCTGTAATATACAGTATATGTATATAATATGCATTTTGCTTACCCTTTGTATTTCACAGTCTGCACAGAAAAAGAGATTGCACTGCACTGTCAGGTTTCGCTCACCCCTCTCATTCTTTAAAGAGAAAAAATGCTTGAACTTCCAAGACGTGAATGCATTTTTTCCTTTACTGCTGCTAGAAAGTTGCTTCGGTTGCGGCTCCAACCCCTCGAGCCCCTGGTCTGAATCATTCATATTTGCACACTCAAGTTAACCAGGGCTGCCAACTTTGGCTAAGGTGTCCCACCCACATTTGTGTCAGAAAAGCGAATGTAAATTTAAGAAGCGTAAATGAAACCTCTGAAAGCGCAAACAAAACATCAAGCAGCGAATTCACGAACAATAACGGCAAAAAAAGCAGTTTATTTGAAAATCATGGTTGTTGTCCGGTTGTTCGCTGTTTGCGATCGTCCTTTTTGCTGCGTGAGAAAATGGAGGTGTGGCGTGAGAGCATGAAACAGGGTCATTTGCGTGAGTCTCACTGAGTTAACGCTGGTGATTGCAGTCGGGAGTGTAGCTTCTGTTTCTATGGTTTCGGCGGCAATTTAGTAATATTATTATGGGCCAGACACGCATCGCCCTAAGTATTCCAATGGTATTAGGAAAGTAACTGTATTCTAAATACCCTGTTTAAAAATAGTAACTGTAACGGATTACAGTTACTCATGGATAGTATTCTAAATACGTACCGCCGGTACATGTATTCCGTTACTCCCCAACACTGAGTACAGAGTACAGATTCTGATGCTTCAAGCTTTATATAACTTTGCCATTGCATAAAGCACATTTTCCCTCACGCCCCCACACATAATTTACATCCTCACATGTTGTAGCTGCTGATGTATAATATACGAGAGGGCATGTGCATCTTTCTCTGTATGTAAACTCATAAACATTAACAATTGGATTGGTTTATGAGATCGGCCAGAGTAGTGATTAGTACCGATTGAGTCATAAAATGTGATTATCGACCAATACCGATCTCTGGCTGATCGATCAGAGCATCCCTAACAACTACTACTACTATTCTATATTAGTATATTCTTTACTATATACCATTTCAATGTGGTGATATGATTGGCCAATGAACATTTCCAGCTTGTCATCAAACTATTTCATAACAGTAACAAGAGGCGATTCAATCATAGTGTGATGTTAAAAGAGCTGTCTTAGTATTATTTATCAATATGTGAACCTTTTGGAATTTCCCAGAAGCTATGAAAGTTAAAAATGTAAAACAGGAAATATGTTAGGACCATTGTTACTGTTTACATCCCTCAAAATGGTCTATATGGTAGTATATTATATTAGCTATTCTAATATAATATCAAAACACTAATATAATAATTAGCTATTATTTAACTATTAAACAATTAACTATATATTATTAACTATTCAATTAAATTATTATTGAAATAGTAACTATTCAGATTTTATAAGATGAATTAGTACTGTACTTATATGTTGAATTTCATACTAATTGTTGTTTCATTATTTGATATTCTTTCTTTTTTTTAGTGCATGTTTAATTAATTTAGTTTGTATTATTTTAATTGGTTAAACACTTTAATTAAAGGTGACCTATCATGTCCTTTTTTACAAGATGTAAAATAAGTACATCTTGAAAAAATATGTGCCTAAAGTGTGTCAGCTCAAAATATCACACAAGTAATGTTTTACAACTCTCTGAAACTGACCCTTTTAGACTTTGATCCTAATTGTGGTGTTTTGGTGACTGTAGCTTTAAATTCTAATGAGATTGTGCTCTTTTCAAAAGAGGGCGGAGCTACATATGCCTAAGTGTCAGCATAGTGGCAGATTCAAAAACAAGACTAAAGCCGCGGTCACACTGGACTTCACTCCCCATAGACTTCCATTCATTCGCACGCGAATGCGTCAGACCGGAAATGCAGGGTCATGCGTTGAGTTTCGCAGGTTGCTGCAGTGCAAAGTTCAAGCTTGGTGAACTCTGACCTGCGAAATCGCATCACTTGACTGCGTGAGATCAATGCAGGATTAAAACATGACCTCTCTGAACAGAAATTTAAAACATGGAGCAATCGCTCGCTTTTTTAATGTCTAATCATCTTGTTTAATCCCGCCCCTTTTCGCAGAGCCGTACGACAGAATTTCGCAAGCTCAAACTCTAGTGTGACTTCGGCTTAACTTCATATGCTAATGAGAGGGAGGTGGTCACTAATGGGCGGGGCTTTAATTATGCATAATTGCACATAACTAATTCTAAACCTAATCCACTTTCTAAACTCAACCATAAAGTAAGTGCATGTAATTAATTACATAATATTCAGTAGTTAAATTAATAATTACACTGCAATTATCTCACCTTAATATGCAAAGTGTATCCTTTTAATTATTATTATTTTTCCTGGAAAATTGTGGTAATTTTCAGTGCTATTATAGTTGACAACAAAACATTTTGGGCTCTATTAAATGATCTAGGCGTAAAGTCTAAAGCTCATGGTGCAAAAGCGTTAAGGACGTGTCCAAATCCACTTTTGCTATTTTAAGGATGGAAAAATACGCTCTGCGCCCCGGTGCATGGTCTAACAGGGTTGTGCTTATTATCTTAATGAGTTCTGAGTGTTTTTTGAGCATAACCTGCATTAAACCAATCAGAGTCTCATCTCTCATTCCCTTTAAGAGTCAGTTCAGTCGTGCCATGGCGCATTTGCTATTTTACATGGAGGACTTTGTAAGTGTAAAAACTGAACGCTTCACTAGCGAGTAAACAGTTAAACAGAGCATCTGCAGCGTGAGGATAAAGAATGAGCCTCCTCCATTCAGCCTCTTTACGTTCTCTTTACTTTTACTCCTTTACTTTGGTGGAGTAAGGAAACGGTGGAAACTCACTCCACTGAAGACATCCATTAGCCTACATATTTAATTTCCTTTGTTAAGCGCAAAGATTTGATCAAAACTATTTTTACATTCAGTTCTAGTTTCCAGCAAACAAATAAATGAACAATAATAATGAAGTGTGGTCAATAAACTGAGTTATATCCAAACACACGTCCTGTTCTTATGCCCCATATAGTCAAAAACCTGACAGATGGACAAATCTAAACTTGTTTTTATTAAAACAAATATAAATATACATATAATAAATAATACTGTTAATAATAATAAGATTATAAAAATGCTAATTATCATATATAAACTGAAAAAGCCCCCCGAGATGAAAAATCCTTTTTTTTTTTTCATAAGTACAGATATTTGTGTATTACTGTACATCCAGTGTGCATTAAGCAATGTGTAAGCGTTTAAGGTGCACAACTAATGCGCTCTGCGCTGGACTTTAGAGCAGCTTTCAGCTGGTCTATTATTTTAGTTCCTTAAAATAGCAAAGTGCCAATAATGCGCTTTAACACTCCTTTCTAGACTGAAACACCCATGAGTCAACAAAGTGGCACAAATGGATTTGCTATTTAAACAACGTGGCGCAAAGCGGGAAAATTAGGGTTGCGTTGGTCTGAAAATAGCAACACATCATGCCAAACACGTCTTGCACCTTATTGCCAGAGTATGATAGGGCCATTTATGTTAAATGCATATATATATTTAATTGTATTATAATTGTTATTTAAAATAATAATGATATTAATTAATATTATACTTTTTAATATATTTTTAACTTTAATATGTATTATATTTCTATTTTAAATGCATATGTAAAAATACATATATTTATAAAAATAACAATGTAATATGAACATAAAAAGAAGGTTTGCTCTAAAGATGTACAGTTGAAGTCAGAATTATTAGCCCCCCTGAATTATTAGCCCCCCTGTTTATTTTTTTCCCCAATTTCTGTTTAAATGAGAGCAGATTTTTTTCAACACATTTCTAAACATAATAGTTTTAATAACTCATTTCTAATAACTGATTTATTTTATCTTTGCCATGATGACAGTAAATAATATTTTACTAGATATTTTTCAAGACACTTCTATACAGCTTAAAGTGACATTTAAAGGCTTAACTAGGTTAATTAGGTTAACTAGGCAGGTTAGGGGAATTAGGCAAGTTATTGTATAATGATGGTTTGTTCTGTAGCCTATCAAAAAAAAATAAAGCTTAAAGGGGCTAATAATTTTACCTTAAAATGCTTTTTAAAAAATTTTTAAACCGCTTTTTTTCTAGCCGAAATAAAACAAATAAAACTTTTTCCAGAAGAAAAAATATTATCAGACATACTGTGAACATTTCCTTGCTCTGTTAAATATAATTTGGGAAATAATTAAAAAAGAAGAAAAAAATCAAAGGGGCTAATAATTCTGACTTCAACTCTAAAGCTCAATTAAAAGTAATAAAATCTATTTAATCATATTTGTAAGAATGTATGAAACTGACAAACACATTAAAAAGCACAAACATTCTGACTAAAATAAAATCAATGTGAACTATTAAGAAAACCGAATCTCACTGATACTAAAATAACATGTTTTTTGTTGATAATTTTGTATGTATTTTAATTAAAATTAAAATGTTACTTCAAGAAGCGAAAATGTTAACAATGAAATATCCCTGTTTCCATGCAGTTGCTAGAGCGTTCTGCTAGGATTGCTTTCAAGCTGTTTGAAATGAAGAGAAACTAAGCTACTGTGGGAGACGTGAAAAGCTTTTCAAAACACCCTTCAAGTTGCATTTTCAGGTTTAGTTTGTGACTTTTATTAAATAAACCTACTGTAAAATGCTCTGTACATCTAGAGGCAAGGTCAGAAATGGCTCCGAAAAATCTATATCCCCAATCTTAAGCGCACTGCAGAAGAACCTGCGCTGAGATGTTTGGCAGCAGAAACATTATGATTTTGATTTGATATGAGAAGCTTACAGACTTTGCTGACTATTTGCATCCAAGGGATTCACGCATGTCATACATAATATTATGGTAATGCTGATAGGACTTGTGGGATTTTAATGCAGAAGTGAGTGGGGGACAAATGTGACTCTCACCAGGGGTTGAAGTCTACAAACTGTGCTCTTGACATGCTGGAGCTTTATGGCAAATATTTTAAAATTAAGATGCATTTACTTGACAATTAACTCAAATATACTTGTTTTTTTTTTTTTTTTTTTTTGTAACACTTTACAATAAGGTTTCATAGTTAATGTATTTACTAACATGAACTAATAATGAGCAATACATGCATTTATTAATCATTGTTCAACATGTACTAAAGCATTATTAAGATCCAATTGCTTGTAAACATTAGTTAATGCATCAGGAGTTCATCGAATTAACAGTGAACGACTGTATTTGTAGATTAATTTGGTCTGACAAAAAAAAGCAAAACCGAAACTGAAAACTCTTTGTAATAATTTATTATTTTATAAAATAATATTATTTTGTAAGACTTTTTAAATTTTAGCTCAATGACTTAATAATAAAATAATATATTAAAATAATAATATACTTACTTAAAAAACACAAGACAATGCAATAACCACATTTTGTGTGTATTATATGATTTTGTACAACTTTACTTTTGTGCTGTCAAGTGATTAAATTATGATTATTTGCATTCAAAATAACATTTTGTTTACATAATTTATGTACTGTGTACATGCACATATGCTCACCGGCCACTTTATTAGGTACACCTTACTAGTACCGGGTTGGACATGCTTTTGCCTTCAGAACGGATTTAATCCTTCATGGCATAGATTTAACAAGGTACTGGAAATATTCCTCAGAGATTTTGCTCCATATTGACATGATAGCATCACTCAGTTGCTGCAGACTTGTCGGCTGCACATCCATGATGTGAATCTCCCGTTCCACCACATCCCAAAGGTGCTCTATTGGATTGAGCTCTGGTCACTGTGGAGGCCATTTGAGTACAGTGAACTCATTATCATGTTCAAGAAACCAGTCTGAGATGATTCATGATTTATGACATGGAGCGTTATCCTGCTGGAAGTAGCCATCAGAAGATGGGTACACTGTGGTCATAAAGGGATGGACATGGTCAGCAACAATACTCAGGTAGGCTGTGGTGTTGACACGATGCTCAATTGGTACTAATGAGACCAAAGTGGGCCAAGAAAATATCCCCCACAGCATTACATCACCACCACCAGACTGAATCGTTGATACAAGGCAGGATGGATCCATGCTTTCTTGTTGTTAACGGCAAATTCTGACCCGACCATCCGAATGTGGCAGCAGAAATGGAGACTCAACAGACCAGGCAACATTTCTCCAATCTTCTGTTGTCTAATTTTGGTGAGCCTGTGTGTATTGTAGCCTCAGTTTCCTGTTCTTAGCTGACAGGAGTGACACCCGGTTACCTCGATAGTACCGAGTGGTTATTTGAGTTACTGTTGCCTTTTTATCAGCTGGAACCAGTCTGGAAAGTCTCGTCTGACCTCTGGCATCAACAAGGCATTTGCGCCCACAGAACTGCCACTCACTGGATATTTTCTCTTTGTAAGACCATTCTCTGTAAACCCTAGAGATGGTTGTGTGTGATAATCCCAGTAGATCAGCAGTTTCTGAAATACTCAGACTAGCCAGACTGGCACTAACAACCATGCCACGTTCAAAACACCTAAATCACCTTTCTTTCCCATTCTGATGCTCAGTTTGAACTGCAGCAGATCATCTTGAGCAGGTCTTCACTCACCGGCCACTTTATTAGGTACACCTGTCCAACTGCTCGTTAGCATACAATACAAACTTTTATATTGTAATATAATCATGATTGTTGACTCGTGTTTTACTGTACAATTAGTAAAGCAATTTTTACTGCATCAGCAGGTTACATTTTGCTTCTCAATTCTACGCATCTTAATTGAATGAAAATATTTGAATGGAAAATGCAAAAAATAAATTAAAAAATGGTCATTTTTGCAGTGTTTTCCAGAAGTGCTTGTTGACTAAATATAGTAAGCAGCTGCTTTACAGTTTTATCATATTTTTCCTGTATGTTTGTGTGCGCGCACGTGCATCTGTATATGTGTGTGCGTGCATGCGTGCTTGTGTGTGTGTGCGGTTGTGTGTGAGCATGTGTATGTGTGTGTGTGTGTGAATATGCATAAAAAATATCATGCATTTATGTAAGGCCACTGTAATCCTCATTCATTTGTAAAATACTGCAGGATCGCGTTGAGCCGCAGTTATTATCTGTCAGCCGATGCTTTTGAATCTGGCGACACGGTTGTTATGAGGCCGCTGGCAACGCGATCAAAGGGCAGCGGATGGCACTAAAACGAGCTGCTTCTGCCCCGTCCTCTCACTCTCTCCCTCTCATTTATTCCATCTAGGCCCCGTCGTCGCCCTCCTCACCTTCGGCTAATGAACCAAAGTATGAGAAACGCTGGATGGATGCCGTCACCCTCCCTCTGTTCATGGCTCGAATCTCTCGACGCAAAGCTGGAACCGACAAATTAAGGTAGGGTAATCCGCCGTGATGCTGTAGGGTTTTGCCACGCGCCGCTCCCAATGTTGGTTTTGCAAGCATTTTTCATTTAGGTGAGAGGATGTTAAATCCAATATCTATGCAGCGGCATGCAGTGTCTGGAAAGGTCAGCGATGCAGCAAGAGGAGCAAGAGAAAAACCTCTAAACTTTAGCCATCCCATATGGGAAAAAAATAAATAAATAAATAAAGATATATATATATAGTTGAAGTCAGAATTATTAGCCCCCGTGTAAATTTTTTTCCCCAATTTCTGTTTAACGGAGAGAAGATTTTTTCAACGCATTTCTAAACATAATAACTATAAATTTAATAACTAATTTCTAATAACTGATTTATTTTATCTTTGCCATGATAACAGTGAATAATATTTTACTAGATATTCTTCAAGACACTTCTATACAGCTTAAAGTGACATTTAACCTTCCTGTTGTGTTCGGGTCAAATCTGACCGATTAAATGACTCATAAATATTGTGTTTTACATCTGATTGCCTCAAGGCCTTATGATATCCTCCACGCTATGCACTTGAACATGTAAAAGTGATGATCACCTCTTTCATTGAATTTTGAGTGTTTTATTCAACCTTGTTACACCTGTGGTGTTCCCGGTCAAAAGTGACCGCTTTAGGAAATTAATGGGTATTCAGACTATATTCATCCATCAGACAGAAAACATCCCCATACACACCACCCCAACTCACTCACCCACTCACTCACACATTTCAGACTGAACAATGTCTTTTGCAGGTACACATCTCTTTTCTGCACTTATGTGTTGGTCCTCAAGCCTGATCTCATAAGGAAACGTAACAATTTTACATTTTGTCAGTTTAGTTGCTAATTTGTACAAATTAACTAGTTCAGTCGTACGAAAATGTGCAATTTTTTTTTATTTATTTATTTTTTTTAAAGGAGGTGTGGCACCAAACCCACCCTAACCGTCATTGGCAATAAGCAAATCATACTAAATTGTATAAATAAGATCTTACGAATTCATATGGATTAGCCACTTAATCAATAAGCTATGAATTGCCATGTTGTGAATCAACTTCCTGATAAAACAATGTATCATATTTTATGATACAGAATAGACAGGTGTCTGTTATATGAACCCATCTGTCTTTTTTTCTTTCTTTCTTTCTTTCTTGCTTTCTGCCTGTCTTCGTTCAGCCCATCTCTTGGTCTAGCAGGAGAACTTAATTAGGTTAACTAGGCAGGTTAGGGTAATTAGGCAAGTTATTGTATAATGATGGCTTGTTCTGTAGACTATCAAAAAAATATATAGCCTATGAATATATAGGGCTAATAATTTTGACCTAAAATGGTGTTTAAAAAATTAAAAACTGCTTTTATTCTAGCCGAAATAAAGCAAATAAAACTTTCTCGAGACGAAAAAATATTATCAGACATACTGTGAAAATGTCCTTGCTGTATGTACTGTATATATATATATATATATATATATATATATATATATATATATATATATATATATATATATATATATATATATATATATATATATATATAGTAGTGCGGCACGATTCTGGCTAAAATGGGAATCACAATTTCTTTTTGGCTTAAAATCAAGATCACGATTTTCTCACGATTCTGTAATGTGAAATAAAGGTTAAAATAAGTAGGCTATTATTGTTATTACATAAATATATATATTGTTATAAACATATGGTACAACAATTATAATAATATTAGGCTTATGTGTAGATCTACTGTTAGTTAAAATGCTACATTTTGTATAGACTTGGAGTTGTGGAGTTGAATAGACTTTATATGTGTCCTGGTTGTTAATTCACAGTAAAGTGATGACATCAGAATACAACTACTCATTATTCTGAAGTTGAATTATTATGTTTGAGATACAGTATATGCTTGCATTCTGTCATTGATGACATTATTAGACCAATTTTTTACTGGTAAAATGAGACATTTGTCATCAGATTCCCTCTTGCATTATATTCAACATTATCTAGGCTAGAGTAGTTATACTGACCCTGTAAACATTTATTTTTATGCACAACACTTTGGGCTCTATTTTAACGATCTAGGCGCAAAGTCTAAAGTGCATCACGCAAAAGCATTAAGGACGTGTCTGAATCCACTTTTGCTATTTTAAGGACAGAAAAATACGCTCTGCACCCGGCACATGGTCTAACAGGGTTGTGCTTATTCTCTCAATGAGTTCTGAGTGTGTTTTGAGCATAACATGTATTAAACCAATCAGAGTCTCATCTCCCATTCCCTTTAAGAGTCAGTTGCGTCACACCATGGCGCATTTGATATTTACATGGAGGACTTTATAAGAGGAAAAACTGAACAAGCTTCCTCCACTTGGACTTTACTTTCACTTTCACCTTCTCTCTTTCGTGGATAAGGAAACGTGTTGTACGCACAGAGATCCATTAGCCTATACATAATTAATTTTGTTATAATTATGGATCATTATTTGTCATAATTAAAGATTTGTTTCAAAACTATTTCTAAATTCTCTTCTAATTTCCAACAAATTAATAAATGAACAATAATAATGAAGTGTGGTCAAACAACTGAGTTATATCCAAATACACATGCTATGCCCCATATGCACCAAAACCTGACAGGTGGGCAAATCTAAGCTTGTTTTTAAATAAACAAATATACATATGCTCTCTCTCTCTCTCTCTCTCTATATATATATATATATATATATATATATATATATATATATATATATATATATATATGAAACAGATACAGTGTAAATACTTAATAAATAACCTACTATAAATTAAAAGCATTAACGTATGCTGTGTTTTTTTTTCCAAGCTTTGAAGACATAACATATATTCCGCTTTTAAATAATAGGTCACCTATAGCTTTCGTCATGAGGCTGTGTTCAAAATGGCATAAATGTTTTGAAAGTGCACTGCGAAGGGAGCACAATTGTATACATGAAGATTGCTAAAACTGAACTGTAAAAATACTTTGAAAGCAAATTACACCTAAGAGAGATGACTTTAATGCTTTTTCTTTAATCATTCCAAGTGTAAATGTTAGAATGTTCTAAGCGAATAGGGCATAGGGGGGATAACTGAGAATAGAACACAGCCAGGAACTATGTTTCTAACTACAGCTCTAGAGGTGTAGTCGCAAGCATACAAGTTTGCGAATGTTCACTGGAACTATGGATTTGGGAAACGCCAAATCAACAAACTATGTTTGTAACAACAAAACTTGCGACCTTCAATCAATCAATCAATCAATCAATCAATCAAGCCTTTATTTGTCACATATACCTCCATGTATTCACATACACTGACATATAGTGAAATTGGACCCCCACCCCCCCCCCCCCCCCCCCCCCCCCCCCCCGACCATACACAAACATCACATTTCAGGGGAAGACAGGTCAACGGGAGGTAGCATTTAGAAAAAGGAAGTAAGATACAATTCAGGAGAGAGAGGCGAAAAAACTCCCTCTCACCTTGCTCTTAAGGTTAGAGCAGTGTAAGATCAGGGAGAAAAAAAAGCCCCAGCAACCAAGCACATAAACACATAGACATAACATCGCAACAGGGGATGGGAACAGGGGATGTGGATACAGTCTGGGAAGGACGGGCAGCCGTCCGGTCCTGCAGCTGAAAAGCGCTGGTCACAGACCCGCCTACCCCCTCCAGTGGGTGAAAGCACACGAAGGCGTGGGATGAGGGGCTAGGTAGTGAGTCTATCTGTAGCTGTATATTTCTGTGTGTGTAAGCCTGTAGAGTTCAACAGGTGTCTTTGACAGGGAGCAGGAATTTCAGAGCGTCTCCTTATCTTGCTATAGGGGAGAAGTTGTTTTTCTCCAGCCCAGGCTGTCTGGCTGGAAAACACAGGGAAGCCAAAAGTGAAGAAAAGTATTTTCAAATCTAGGTCAATATCTGCCAATTTCACAAATATTTAATGTCCGTCACTGGTCTCCAGTCCTGGCCAAATCTTGTTGCAAAGCTGCTAATTTCACCCCGATGTTTTCCAATTGGCGAAAGCAGTCTGATTTTTAGCGATTTGCCCGCTACAGTTTCAATCAAGCCGGCCAGCTTGGTGGGGTTTTGAGCAGCACTGACCGCTTTCATCAATCGTCGATACCCCAGGGCCCCGCCTAAGCCCATCAACAGTAACCCTGTTACGCGCGCCACTTCCCACCCGTCCATCACGTATCCAGCTGCAAATGTCCCGGCAGGACAAGTGGGCTCTCCCCAGCCCAAATTTCTGGTTGAGAAGATTGTGTCAATCGCGTTCAGAGACCAGTTGATCAGATCCATAATTCTTTATTCGTTTGGATAGCAGGGCACGGAGAGCCTCAGAGAATAGAATAAGACGAGACAAGAAGAGCCAGCCAGGGAAGATAAGGGACGGAGAGGGAAAAAGTGTGACCGCCTTCGCCGAGAGCCAAAGAAGAAGGGCTTAGTTGGCTAACGATGGTTTTAAGAAATGCACCCCAGGACGGTTGTTTTTTGCTTCACAACAGGGTAGCCAATAAACCTGTCGGGTTTTTGATAACTTCATGAATGTACTTGATCCCTAACTTATATACTGTCCACCCTGTACACACCTTAAATGTGCCTTTTTTATTCAATGTTTGACTTGATCTCAACTGAAACATGAATTGGGCGAGACATAGAGTAGCTCCTCCGCTTTAAAAAAACATGCTTGTTTTTTTCTCACAGCTCTGCCAGTGAGAGTGGTTGAGCTCAAGCTCATCAAATGAAAAGCAAATGAGACATGTCTTGAAGGGGGCGGGGCATGCCAGATACTAAAGAGCATTTAATTGGTCAGAAGATTTGATGAGAAGCTAAAGTATGAGGTGATGTCAAAAGAATTGTTGATCCATTTAGGCAGAAGAGACAAACTGCAAGCTTTGGATGTTTATGTCAGGTTTATGACATCCAAATGTTCTGTTTTGGAGCACTCTAGCTAATAGATATCCTTAAAACTAGCAATTAACAATCTTTAATGAAGTAACATAGCCTATCATTGCTAGTATCTATTAGTTCACTTGTTAATACTATAGTATGTTGCAGTATGATGCAGTAAATACTTTAATATACAATAGCATACAACAGTTTACTGTATTTAGCTACCATTTTTTGGCAATTTACTGTAAATCCTATAGTATACTATGTTTTTTTTTTCATGTGGGATCTGCCGTTAAAATAGGAGTGATTTTGCAGGATTGTCAGATGGAGAAGAGACATCTATAAATAACCTCTTGGAAACTCAAAGGTTGTGATTGCAGCAGGTGGAAAGCAGAGATTCATTTCTCATCCTTAATTAGCTGGGATGCATAATCTAAATATGTATTCACATTCAGACACTTGGATTTTAACCCTGTAAAGCAGGGGCTCTCAGCTCTGGCCTGTGAGATCCCTTTTTCTGCAGAGTTGAGCTTCAACCTTGATCAAACTCCGCTGTGTTTTACTTATTAGTGGTACTAACAAGCTTGTAAGTTTTTGCCTCTTCTAAAGCATAAAAATACCATAATATGTTTGCAGATTTTTAAGAAACATCCCAGGTGAACATTCTTGTTTCAATGCTGAAGTCAGATATTCTGCTTTGAAAATGTGTGTTACGTATCGGAACGTCTGTCTTTGTTTTGGTAATTTAACCTGCTCAGTTTAGCCAATTATATTTCGGCACCCGGGTTGCCAGATGGTGGAAAACAGCGTATTTCATTCATTCAGTCAGGAAGGTTCTTAAAGTGTGCGTCTGCAACTGAAATGCGACCTCCGGTGGACACTATCAGACTCTGAAATGAGACGCAGATTCAGAGTTCCACATGAGGTGGTTATCAATTAGCAAATAATATAAATATTATGAATGTAAATATTAGCGGGGCATGTTACATTGTAACCCTGTGTCCAAACAACACGCTACATGACGAGCAATTTGGCTTCTTGCACCAAATGAAACATGACAGAAATGTAAATACAGCCATTCAGAAGCACAGAATAGTGCACTCGCTGCACTCCAACAAAATAATACGGTTTATAATCTAATTAATACATATTAAACCTCTTTAACATTAATAAATGTAGATGCTGAATCACTGATATGTGTATTGAGTCTCAGTTCTAAAGTTCAATTTCAAACTGTTAATTTTATTTTTCAGATCTGAGGTGCTGCTGCTATCTGATGTAAAATGGCATTCAAACTCACATTATAAGCATTTAACAGTGAATAAAGCACACCTGAGGTGATCATAGTCGGCTTTCTGTTGTTCAGCTGTGAGAAATAGAAGCCGTTTCTAAAATATAAATATAACACTGCTGTTGGTGTCATCAATCTGGCAACCTGCGCTTGCACATGTTTTGAACAAGGTGTATAATTCCTAATTCAATCACTGGGTGTCAAACTTACATACTGCACCTTTAATTAACTTGTTTAGTTGTGTTTGATTATTTTTGGAGATGAACTCTTGAGCCAAGGTTGAGAACTCTTGCTGTAAAGCGTGTCATTTTTACTTCTTTATCACTACTAGCTACACCACAAGTTACTTCTACTGCTACTGTTGTGTATATTACGAAATATGAATAAACGTTAATCTCAATTTACATTTTTGGCGCTTAAAACAGTTCAATGCAGTTATGATGTCAAAGCTTAATGTTTTATTACACAAAGTTTTCAAACTTCTGCAGAGTTGAGCTTCAACCTTGATCAAACTCAGCTGTGTTTTACTTATTAGTGGTACTAACAAGCTTAAGGTGCTGTATGTAAGTTGTATGTGACTCTTCTAAAGCATAAAAAGACCATAATATGTTTGCAGATATTTAAGAAACATCCCAAGTGAACATTCTTGTTTCAATGCTGAAGTCAGATATTCTGCTTTGAAAATGTGCATTACGTATCGGAACGTCTGTCTTTGTATTGGTCATTTAACCCGCTCAATGCCAGTTTAGCCAATTATATTTCAGCACCCGGGTTGCCAGATGGTGGAAAACAGCGTATTTCATTCATTCAGTCAGGAAGGCTCTTAAAGTGTGCGTCTGCAACTGCACACTGTTATGTAAAATGGCATTCAAACTCACATTATAAGCATTTAACACTGAATAAAGCACACCTGAGGTGATCATTGTCAGCTCTCTGTTGTTCAGCTGTGAGAAATAGAAGCCATTTCTAAAATATAAATATAACACTGCTGTTGGTGTCATCAATCTGGCAACCTGCGCTTGCATATGTTTTGAACAAGGTGTATAATTCTTAATTCAATCACTGGGTGTCAAACTTACATACTGCACCTTTAATTAACTTGTTTAGTTGTGTTTGATTATTTTTGGAGATGAACTCTTGAGCCAAGGTTGAGAACTCTTGCTGTAAAGCGTGTCATTTTTACTTCTTTATCACTACTAGCTACACCACAAGTTACTTCTACTGCTACTGTTGTGTATATTGCGAAATATGAATAAACGTTAATCTCAATTTACATTTTTGGCGCTTAAAACAGTTCAATGCAGTTATGATGTCAAAGCTTAATGTTTTATTACACAAAGTTTTCAAACTTCTGCAGAGTTGAGCTTTAACCTTGATCAAACTCAGCTGTGTTTTACTTATTAGTGGTACTAACAAGCTTAAGGTGCTGTATGTAAGTTGTATGTGACTCTTCTAAAGCATAAAAATACCATAATATGTTTGCAGATATTTAAGAAACATCCCAAGTGAACATTCTTGTTTCAATGCTGAAGTCAGATATTCTGCTTTGAAAATGTGCGTTACGTATCGGAACGTCTGTCTTTGTATTGGTCATTTAACCCGCTCAATGCCAGTTTAGCCAATTATATTTCAGCACCCGGGTTGCCAGATGGTGGAAAACAGCGTATTTCATTCATTCAGTCAGGAAGGCTCTTAAAGTGTGCGTCTGCGACTGCACACTGTTATGTAAAATGGCATTCAAACTCACATTATAAGCATTTAACACTGAATAAAGCACACCTGAGGTGATCATTGTCAGCTCTCTGTTGTTCAGCTGTGAGAAATAGAAGCCGTTTCTAAAATATAAATATAACACTGCTGTTGGCGTCATCAATCTGGCAACCTGCGCTTGCATATGTTTTGAACAAGGTGTATAATTCTTAATTCAATCACTGGGTGTCAAACTTAAATACTGCACCTTTAATTAACTTGTTTAGTTGTGTTTGATTATTTTTATCACTACTAGCTACACCACAAGTTACTTCTACTGCTACTGTTGTGTATATTACGAAATATGAATAAACGTTAATCCCAATTTACATTTTTGGCACTTAAAACAGTTCAATGCAGTTATGATGTCAAAGCTCAATGTTTTATTACACAAAGTTTTCAAACTTCTCAGACTGTCAGCAGTCGACGTACAAAAGTGCAACAAATGTAGCAATCGCAATAACAAAAGGGTATTTGCCAACTGTTTAAACGCTTTATGTATTGAATTATTCAAAAAGACATTAATACACAAATGAACGATGCATCCATGTTGGTAAGAATTGTTAGTGAAATGTATTATATGCATTTTTGACGTATTTTTGAGGCCAATGTTAGATGTCAATTTGATTGTTATTTTAACATCATGGTAGTCAATTATCATCAATATTTGTTATTTTTGAAGCCCTCACACAAAATGTAAATTTGCAACTGTTAGAATGTTTTTTTTTTCATTTGTAAATAATATAAATAAATTAAAAAAATAACTAATAAAGAAAGATAGATAAAGAAAAACTTAAGAAAAATGGAGAGTTCAGATGCAAAACCCTCTAAATCCATCAGACCTCTTAATTTGTAAATGAGCATTTTCTATCAGGCTCCTCTGATTAGGTTCAGAAGTTTCATTTTATATGTAATGAAAAGCTTATTAGCTAGTAAATAAAATACCTTTTTTTTCTCAGAAATGTAACTTTATGCAATTCTTTGTTTTTTAACAAGGTAAATTTTCTTTCAAGAGTTCACACTTAGCTCATGATTTATACGTAGCTCGTTTGGCATGCTGTCCCGGGAGAGAGCCCTGAGCTCAAGGGATCCTCGGGCCCAGGGCTCCCCCCTTTCGCAGGGCGATGAGAAATTGAGCTCGGGTCGATCTCAAACTCCCCCGCTGCTGAGGCCAAGGTGAACTTCCTGAGAGTAAGACATTAGAAAAAGATTTAGGCTTATTTTATCTATAATATAGAGCATATTTGGACCGTGGGAGGAAACCGGAGAACCTGGGGGACATGGGGAGAACATGCAAACTCCGCACAGGAATACCAGATGGTCCGGCAAGGACCCGATGCCATTGGTATTCTTGCTGTGGGGCAACAGTGCTAGTCACCGGGCCACCGTGCTGCCCATTCTGGATAAAGGTGGAAGAAGAGGAGGAGGGGGGTTTCTTCCAGACGAAAATATTAGTAGAAAGGAAATGATGATATTTATAGCAGTGTTTCCCCTAGGTTTACAGTTTTGGGGGGGGCTGCAGCACAACGCGGCCCAACGCAGCATGGCTGTTCAGACTTACACTGACACAAGGAGTCATGGTATTTAATGACAGCAGTAAATAACAGAACAACTATTTGAACTGTACAACCGTTTGTAAATTATAAATTAAAATTTATTATATTTTATTTTTTTATACACAAACTGTGCAGTTTTGTCAATGCAGTGTATCTTTATGGGCTTCTGGAAGAACATTTTCTGAGCCTCTTGGTATGGAAAGTCAGAAATGTCTGGCCCATTTATTGAGACATTTATTAAACATGTCTCTTATAAACATTTAGATGTGAACGTGTCATGGCCAGAAGCAGCTTTACAGAAAATAATTCATTCATTCATTCATTTTACTTCAGTGCCTTATTTATCAGGGGTCGCCACAGCGGAATGAACCACCACAGAAAAATTACAAACAATGCAATTTGGAAACATTGCAAATGATGAAAGATGAAAATTAGTTAAAAGTATCTGAAGAGCGTTTTCCGGGAGATTATCATTCGTTTGCGGGCATCCGGGAGTCTCTATGCATTTGCGGGAGACTCCCGGAACTTCCGAGAGACTTGGGATGTTTGCATCTGTATAGATTTTACCTGCAGTGACGGGAGCGCAGAACAGAAATGACATACCAATGTGTAAATAAGATATTACATACAGCTTTTTAGCATGTGTATTAAAAGAAGTTGTGATCTGGCGCTATATAGATAATACAATTAACGTGACTTCAAGGGGGGCGGGTACAGCCGTTGGGAGAGCGAGGCGCCCCCCTTATATAATGGTAGGGGAAACACTGTATATAGTCACTTGGGATCCTTTGATTGGAGGATCATGAATAGCTGGGTCAATCATGAGCATGTGCTCCTCTCGAAATTAGTTTAAAATTAAACTTCACTTTGCGTCAATCCAGCTAAATCCACTTGTGCTTTTTATGCAAAACCCTCTAAGTCCACCTATCGGAACAAGACAGTGTATTTAGTTGAAAATCACTAAAGATGCGTTTAGAAATTATTTCACCAAACATTAAACACATACACAAACCACCGGAAAATAAAAATATATAAATCTGTCAAGTAAGTGGCGGTTCATTCCGCTGTGATAAACCAGGGACTAAGGAGAAGGAAAATGAATGAATGAAATCTGTCAAGTGCATTAATCAATAACATTAAAACTGACATTAATTAAATCTGAACAATCTGTTGTCATTTCTGATATTTGGTTCATTGTTCATTGCATTGTAAATCAAGCTTGTTACATTTAAATAATGTAGTGTAAAACATTATGAAACATTAATATCTGTGCATTGTCCATTAATATAAAAAGCTTATCATACATTATTATACATTATATTTATCTTTTAAAAAATAGCTTACATTAGCAAATAAATCACAAGGTAGTCCTACTGGACCTAATGCTCTCAGACACTTTTAGAAGCTGTCATTTATTTGTTCTCACCATACTTAAGGTCTTAGTCTCTTGTTTATCCTCATAGCATACACGTGGGATAAAAGAACGCCGTCTTAACTCTGTCTTTCACGAAACGCAGTTGCCGTTTGATGTATAGTAAATTAGACTCATTTAAAGTAGCGTCGCTGCACAAAAACACGTTATGGATGCATGCTACACTTCCGACTGTACAATGCGTTTTCTTTTTCTTATAATGCAGTTTTGAGCTAAGGGACGTTTTCATTTAACATTCACTGACAGTCAGACAGGCTCATGCACTTCATCAAACTCCGTCATTTAAAATCTAAATCTTCTCATTAAGCCGGCGTGTCAGACCACTGCTACATTGAAAACATATGATTTGATTCGCGCCTTCTGATTGGTTCTCGGGATATAGCGGCTTTTGTTGTCAAAGGCAAGTGGTGTTTAGCGGCTTTTGCCAACAAACTGTTATTTCTGAATGTGCTGACGCTGAGATTTGGATGATTAGAAGCAAATTTATTTGTTGATGTTGTACTACGTGCCTAAAGCATTCACTCAATGTCATTAGCTCATTTTTGGCGGAAGTGGCGTTTAGCGGCTTTTGCATCTGAACTCTTCAAATACAGCTAAGCTAGTAGTTGATACTGACTGAAGCAATTTCTGTTTATTTGTTTATCAATATATCATTTTATAGAAAAAAGAGCGCTAGTATCAAATATGATTATTAGGCATGGAGGAATATTTATTTTCAGAAGCTTTACTATCTCTGTTCTTCAGCTGTGGAGTGGTCTTCTCAAGCTTCTAAAATAAGAAATCTTTTAAGCAATGTTTATTTGATAATCACTCAATTATCATTGCGTTGCACTGCATTATGTTACAAAACTGCTGTGGGCATAAAACTAAGCATTTGAATATTATTATGCTAAGATATTTTATTGGCGAGGTTAAATAATGATTACGTAACATGCGAGATCTTCATTTGCGTCTCACAGATGAACAAATTTCTTATGACAGGATTTTCATTTTGGGGTGAACTTACCCTTTAGCATC
>LR812535.1:4542243-4557243 GCA_903798195.1 Danio kyathit
AGTGGCATCTTGGCAGCTGCACGCTTGACTTTTCTCAGTTCATGGGCAGTTTATTTTGCGCCTTGGTTTTTCCAGACGCTTCTTGCGACCCTGTTGACTATTTTGAATGAAACGCTTGATTGTTCGATGATCACGCTTCAGAAGCTTGGCAATTTTAAGAGTGCTGCATCCCTCTGCAAGATATCTCACTATTTTTGACTTTTCGGAGCCTGTCAAGTCCTTCTTTTGCCCCATTTTGCCAAAGGAAAGGAAGTTGCCTAATAATTATGCACACCTGATATAGGGTGTTGATGTCAGTAGACCACACCCCTTCTCATTACAGAGATGCACATCACCTAATATGCTTAATTGGTAGTAGCCTTTCGAGCCTATACAGCTTCTAGTAAGACAACATGCATAAAGAAGATGATGTGGTCAAAATACTTATTTGCCTAATAATTCTGCACTGCCTGTATGTGTATAAACAGTATATGTATATATATATATTAATTCTATTCTATATTAATTCATATATAATTCTATATATTAATATATTAATTCATTAATTCTTTTCACCTTAGTCCCTTTATTAATCTGAGGTCACCACAGCGAAATGAATCTCCAACTTATCCAGCATATGTTTTACACAGCGCATGCTCTTACAGCGGCAACCCATCACTGGGAAACATCCAAACACTCTCATTCACACACATACACTATTATATGGACAATTTAGCTTACCCAATTCACCTATACCACATGTGTTTGAACTGTGGTGGAAACCGGATCACCTTGAGGAAACCCACGGCAACACGGGGAGAACATGCAAACTCCACACAGAAATGCCAACTGACCCAGCCGTGGCTCGAACCAGCGACCTTCTTACTGTGAGGTGACAGCGCTACCCACTGCGCCACCGCGCCGTCTTGAAAATATAAGTAAAATTTGTAAACAACACAATTACACTTAAGGGCACATGGCAAGGAGTGTAAAACAGTATATAGTGCAAAAAGCTTGTAAATGTAATGAATATGTCCTTGTTCTATGTATAAAAATAAAACTGAAAATCATAATACCAAAAATGGATTGTCCATTTGGATGGTTTGTCCTTTAATGCAGTCCCATTGTGCCCATTTTTTGTTATTACATTATTTGTAAAAACAAAAATCACATGACTTTTTTGATGCTGAATTTTATTCGGTAAAATTGTTTCCATCATGTTTTTTTCTTATGGAATGAAAAGGTGTATCCTATTGTCAAAAATGTACACGGCGGGCTCTAGTGAATTGGTGAAACCAAAAACGTCAAGCTGACGTAGCCCAGGGTACATATTTCTCAGTTTCATAAAACGTAGCCCTGGGTACATATCTCAACCCAGGCTCATTCTGGAAACATAGTCCCGTGGATGTTTCTGGAGACCGCAAATTTTGTAGCCGGAGGTACGTATGGCTGCATTTAATTTTTTTTTTTTTTAAGCGAACGCTACGGGGCGGTTCGAGGCCATTCCTTTTGGTGCTTACCCACTGACCGCTTACCTCCGTGTGGAGGGCTTTCCTGCCGCAACCAGTTTGTCCAGTTAGCTCGTCGTGTACGTCGGCGGACTTGAGACGCAGAGAGGAGTTGACCACGGCGACGACCGGGTTCGAGTCTGGGGAAGAGCGGTTCCAGAAATTAGGTAAGACAAAAACAGAATCTAAATAATAAAATGAACGAGTGAACAACAGGGTGAGAATGTGGTAAAATCCGAAAACGTGGTAAAAATCCGACGAGGGCTTTTCTTTTTCTGGATGGCTTTTGTAAACCGTTGGTTGGGTTTAGGGGAAGTTGGTGGGCGGGTCAATCAGTAAAATTGGTTGGGTTTAGGGAAGGAGAAGGGTGGGTCAGTCGATTGGCCAGTCGCCCAGTCAATCATTTGGTCAGACAGACAGACAGACAGACAGACAGACAGACAGACAGACAGACAGACAGACGGTTGGTCGACATCGGTCTCTGATGGATTTACTCGAGAACAGCGCAGGCGCGTACGGCACTTGCTAGAGACATTTGAGATACGAAAAAGCGCACACAGCGGCCTCTCACGGATTCGCGAAAACAAAAACTGCAAAAATACGTAACTGCCGGGACTTATTCTGCGGTCTCCAGAAACATCCACAGGACCGCGTTTTCAGAATGAGCCTAGGTTGACATATCTCCAATGAACATAAGTTGAATAGACTAGATATTATTAGCATGATAATAAACAGACTGTAGTGCACTGAACGCTCATTCAGCTTGCCGTATAGTCATATCTCTCCATATAAACGCCACTGAAGACGTGTCTCTCTCACACTAATAGATTTATGATTGTGTTCTGTCCGTCGCCTGCTAGTTCAAGCAGAACATTACATTCTTCAGGCAATTTCTGTCCGCGAAAGGCCACGCGTCTCACACATGGCTGGCATTAATTGAAATCATGCCATTTATTGAACTGCTTTATTGGAAAAGTTGGAGAGTGTGAAGCTGCTGAAGATGTATTCTGTGTTTTGGGAATAATAGAGTCTTGAAGTCTGGCTTTGTTCAGTGTTTAGTGGAGGATCTGAAAGTTCATATGTTGCATGGGTATACAGTGCATCCGGAAAGTGTTCATAGCGCTACACTTTTGCACATTTTTTATGTCACAGCCTTATTCCAAAATGGATTAAATTAATTTATTTCCTCAACATTCTACACACAATCCTCCATAATGACAATGTGAAAAAAGAGTTTTTTAAATTGTTGCAAATTTATTAAAAATAAAAAAGCTGTAAAATCACATGTACATCAGTATTCACAGCCTTTGGCGTGAAGCTCTAAATTGAGCTCAGGTACATTCTGTTTCCACGGATCATTCTTGAGATGTTTCAGCAGCTTCATTGGAGTTCACCTGTGGTCAATTCAGCTGATTGGACATGATTTGAAAAGTCATACACCTGTCTATATAAGCTCCCAGGGTTGAGTTCCAGCGTTTGTTCTGTGGAGAGAGGAGAACAGAAGGACAACCATCTGTGCAGCAATCCACCAATCAGGCCTGTATGGTAGAGTGACCCGACGGAAGACACTCCCCGCATGGAATTTGCCAAAAGGCATCTGAAGGACTCTCAGACCATAAGAAACAAAACTCTCTGGTCTGATGAGACTAAAATTGAACTCTTTGGAGTGAATGCCAGGCGTTACGTGTGGAGAAACCCAGGCACCGCTCATCACCAGGCTAATACCATACATCAGTTGAAAGTTTATTTATCCAATTTTCAGATAATGCGTAAATCTAACTTTACAAATAAATGGCCACTTTACCACATTTTGTAGTCCAGTCACATATGCCTTGTTTCCACTGACTGGTACAGTATGGTACAGTTCGGTACAGGTCACCTTTATCAGGCTTGTGTCTCCCTAAATAGTACCAACCCTTTTGGTAGGCGTGGTGTTTGACAGAAAGTTGCAGTCAACGTCATTCTCACTTGAAGTTCACTTCTAATTAAACAAATGCTTTCTATACATAAATACTTATAAATAAATAAATGTTAATTACCAACATTTCTATGAACATGATTTGATTATAGCTGCAGATCAATGATAATGCGAAATAGCCTACTGTAATGTCTAATAAATAAAACATTTTTGAACGCATACATAGACTTACAGTTACACTTACAAACAAACATTTAGGCCTTATTTGGGTTCAAAAAGGATACAAAAGATATTCACCTTATTCTCCGCGTACGAGCGGGCGCAGCCATTTGTCATTTTGGCTCGAGACTTCCGGTCTCATTCACTTCCATTCATTTTTAGACGTTAAAAACAGCCCGTTCTGCTGCTTGATGTTGCAAACTGAGGTTTTCCCATTATATTATTCTATTTTGTCTGTATAATCATGCAAACACTTGTTTGTAGAGCGAGTAGTTTGACCGTTTTCAGCCGTTTATTATTCCTAGTCATTTCTCCCATAGGCAACTGAATCGGAAGTTCTAAAACAATCGCAAAAACGAGCGCACTTCCGCATTGAAGAATAAGGTCAATATAGTCAGTACAAACCTCTCATCTGTATTCTTCAGCAGCACATGTAACCTCTTGTTAGAGAGTAATTCCTTCATTCGTAGTTCATAATAGTCCAAAAGTTGATGATAATAGTTAAACATGGCAGTTTGTTCATGTTTTAGGTTGCTGAAAGAATCATTTGCTCCTTTGGTTTTTTCCGGCTTCTCCTTTGTTTTTTCGTGCTTCACTCTTGCGTTTGTCCGTTTCTGAAAGGATCGGATGTCAGAAGCACCTCAATGACCACGCGCACGTTATTATCATCAGCTCAAAAAATTCATTATTTCAAATACACACGTTATTTCAAAACCACGCTAAACTGAACTTCAACACTGAAAACTGACCTGACACTGTTTCAATTTACTATAATCTTCTATGTGAAGCTGCTTTGGCACAATCTACATTGTAAAAGCGCTAAAGAAATAGAGGAATTGAATTGGATTGAAAAATATAGACGCACGGCGAGCAACCGCATAGAGCTCTCTAGAGAAAGTGAAACCACTCACGCTTTTAGATGGCCTCGTAAACAACAACAGGACACACGGCAGATTCTGCTCTTCTTGGCTTTGTGGCTGTTCATCAAGATGGCGACAAGGTTTGTTTGAGCTCAGGTCAACCATGGCTCGTTATTATATGTATATATTATAACTATGTAATGTCTCAGCTGTGTATTTAATAATGGTGGTTCCTTTGTTTTCATTTTCCTGGCTTGTGCACGTGCTAGTGACGCATCCCTAAACCAATAGCGTTCAGCTGGGCATCTAGCTCCACCTTTTGGTACCCTTTTGTTGTGCTAGGAAACATTTGGAAAGGGTACCCAAAAAGTGGTACAGTACAGCTCTGTTTTTGGTAAATTTTGACGGTGGAAATAAAAGCGTACTGACCCATACTGTATCGTACCACTCAGTGGCACAGGCCAATACAGGTGAAGTCTGAATTAGTAGCCCTCTTGTTAATTTTTTTTCAACACATTTCTAAACATAATAGTTTTAATAACTGATTTATTTTATCTTTGCTATGATGGCAGTAAATAATATTTGGCTAGATATTCTTCAAGACACTAGTATTCAGCTTAAAGTGACATTTAAAGGCGTAACTAGGTTAATTAGATTAC
Organism: Danio kyathit; assembly: GCA_903798195.1. Classification (NCBI taxonomy): domain Eukaryota; kingdom Metazoa; phylum Chordata; class Actinopteri; order Cypriniformes; family Danionidae; genus Danio; species Danio kyathit. The sequence goes on from LR812535.1 coordinate 4,547,387, forward strand.
TTTAGGGTAATTAAGCAAATCATTGTACACTCACTGGCCACTTTATTAGGTACACCTGTCCAGCTGCTTGTTAACACACATTTCTATTTGAAGCAACTCGATGAATTTAGGCATGTAGACATAGTCAAGACGATCTGCTGCAGTTCAAACTGAGCATCAGAATGGGGAAGAAAGGTGATTTAAGTGACTTTGAACGTGGCATGGTTGTTGGTGCCAGACGGGGTGGTCTGAGTATTTCAGAAACTGCTGATCTACTGGGATTTTCACGCACAACCATCTCTAGGGTTTACAGAGAATGGTGTGAAAAGGAGAAAATATCCAGTGAGTGGCAGTTTTGTAAGTGCAAATGTCTTGTTGATGTCAGAGGAGAATGGCCAGACTGGTTCCAGGTGTAGAAAGGCAACAGTAACTCAAATAAGCACTCGTTACAACCGAGGTCTGCAGAAGAGCATCTCTGAACGCACAACACGTCCAACCTTGAGGCGGATGGGCTACAGCAACAGAAGACCACACCGGGTGCCACTCCTGTCAGCTAAAAACAGGAAACTAAAGCTACAATTCACACAGGCTCACCAAAATTGGACAATAGAAGATTGGAGAAATGTTGCCTGGCCTGATGAGTCTCAATTTTTGCTGCCACATTCAGATGGTAGGGTCAGAATTTGGCATCAACAACATGAAAGCATGGATCAATCCTGCCTTGTATCAACAGTTCAGGCTGGTGGTGTAATGGTGTGGGGGATATTTTCTAGGCACAGTTTGGTCTCATTAGTACCAATTGAGCATCGTGTCAACACCACAGCCTGCCTGAGTATTGTTGCTGACCAGGTCCATCCCTTTATGGCCACAGTGTACCCATCTTTTGATGGCTACTTCCAGCAGAATAACACACCATGTCATTAATCATGAATCATCTCAGACTGGTTTTTTGAACATGACAATGAGTTCACTGTACTCTGTACTGTCACCAGAGCTCAGTCCAATAGAGCACCTTTGGTATGTGGTGGAATGGGTGGAATTTCCTATCATGGATGTGCAGCCGACAAATCTGGAGCAACTGTGTGATGCTGTCATGTCAATATGGAGCAAAATCTCTGAGGAATATTTACAGTGTCTTGTTGAATCTTTGCCGCAATGGATTAAGGCAGTTCTGAAGGCAAAAGTGGGTCCAACTCGGTACTAGTAAGGTGTACCTAATATAGTGGCCGGTGATCTAAAAATCTAAAAAAATATATTGCTTAAGGGGGCTACCAGGGGCGTTGCTATATATATATATATATATATATATATATATATATATATATATATATATATATATATATATATATATATAGTTAGGGTAATTAGACAAGTTATTGTATAACGATGGTTTGTTCAGTAGACTAATGAAAAAAATTTAGCTTAAAGGGGCTAATAAGATTGACCTTAAAATGGATTTTAAAAAAAAATCAAAACTGCTTTTCTTCTAGCCAAAATAATACAAAACTTTCTACAGAAGAAAAAATATTATCAGACATACTGTGAAAATCTCCTTGCTCTGTTAAACATAATTTGGGAAATATTTAAAAAAAGAAAAAAAAATTCAAAGAGTGGCTAATAATTCTGACTTCAACTGTGTGTGTGTGTATATATATATATATATATATATATATATATATATATATATATATATATATATATATATATATATATATATATATATATATAACAGTATTATTGTTATTATACAATTAATTATTATTTTAAATAAACAACAGAAATTTATCCTAAATGTAACTGGAAAACAATCTAGACACAAGTGGAGTGATGTCAACATCATTTAAGAATTTTTTTTTGCATGAATATTAATTTAATTTGAATAAAACTCTATAGACAATTCTATAGAACACAAAAGATGTTTTATAGAATTATCTGTTGTGTGTTGTCTTAGACCCGAGTCATGGCTGAGAATTAGATCTATTAAGCCTTACCTCCCTGACTCATCATCCCTCGTTTTTGCTTCATACACATAATCTATCAGGAGCCATGCTTAGGCTAAATAAGATCACATTATATTATTTAAACTTTGTTTGTCCGACACAGTTTCACAACGCACGCTTGGCGATTGAGCAGCGCGGCTATTTTTTCGGCGCGCATGTTCACAACCAGGAGCAGAGCAGCATGTCAGCATCAAGCAAGACCTGTGCGTGAGGCGCGCGGGTATGGTTTTTTTCTGTGCACATGCTCAGTTTGCTTTCTGATTAAACTACATTGCTTTCACCAGCGTTGGTTCGGTTGCACACAGAGAATGACGTCTTCATTCTGGGATTACCACTCTTAATAAATACACTTGCATATCGTATCTCAAAGCATTTACTGGGGCACTGGTAATTTTTACTGGGGCACGTGCCCCAGTAAATGGGGTCTAGCGAAACCCCTGGGGGCTACTAATATTGAATTTAAACTACTTTTATTCTAGCTGAAATAAAACAAATAAGAAGTAAAAATATTATAGGAAATACTGTGAAAAATTCCTTGCTTTGTTAAACTTTACAGTATTTGGGAAATATTTAAAAAACAACAAACAAATCACAGGAGGGCGAAAAATTGTGACTTGAACTATATGTAAAGTCTGGTGTTTTGATGGAAATGTTAGTTTTGTTGAACTGAACCGACAGCCGTCATTAAACAGTCGGTCCAGTGAATCAAAGTATGATTTATCTGTGAATCATAAGCGCTGAAATGAAATGTCAAAAGAGCACATTATGTACTATTGATGGTGAAGTGTGCTTGACAAGCTGCTCTTCAACAGATGCGATTCATCCCTCAAATATATATTGATGGCTTTACACATTTAAAACAAATGGAAATGAGTTACATGACAGTCAGCTTGAGTTCAGACATTTGATATCACTGGGAGATTTGTGTAGTCTGGTTTGTGGGGTTATGTATGAAGAGATTGATAGACTGATTGATTATTTATTGCAAGATTGTATAGTTTTACTGGCATAGTTTATCATTAATTTTCCTTCAGCTTAGTGCCTTATTTATCAGGGGTCGCCACAGTGGAATGAACCGCTTACTATTTCAGCATATGTTTTAAACTCATAAATATTGATTTTAAAATTATTTGCAATTTCAATAATGTTTTTACAAATATATTAATTATTTTATGATTATAAATGTTGTATAAGTGTAATAAATTTGTATAGTTTTATTGTATATTTTTATAATAATTCTTGTTTTCTTTTCTTTAATGAAACAAATCAGTAGTACAAAATCAGTAGCAGTACAATATTTATATTAAGTTAATTAATTGCATTATTGTTGTTGCTATTGTTAAAGTGACAGACAATTAGGTTAATATCTTTTTATTTTTATTATTATTATTATTATTATTAAAGTGACAGACAATTAGATTATTATTATAATAATAATAATAATAATAATAATTATTATTATTATTATTAATAATAATAATAATAATAATAGTAATAATAAATAAGGCAACGCAGTGGCGCAGTAGGTAGTGCTGTTGCCTCACAGCAAGAACGTCGCTGGGTCGCAGGTTCGAACCTCGGCTGGGCTGGGTCAGTTGGCGTTTCTGTGTGGAGTTTGCATGTTCTCCCTGCGTTCGCGTGGGTTTCCTCTGGGTGCTCCGGTTTCCCCCACAGTCCAAACACATGCAGTACAGGTGAATTGGGTAAGCTAAATTGTCCATAGTGTATGAGTGTGAATGTGTGTGTGGAAGTTCCCAGAGATTGGGTTGTGGCTGGAAGGGCATCCGCTGCGTAAAATCGTGCTGGATAAGTTGGCGGTTCATTCCGCTGTGGCGACCCCACAAGGGACAAAGCCGACAAGAAAATGAATGAAGAATGAATGAATAATAAATAAAACAACATTATTAATTCATTAAAATATTAATATCTGTACCAAGTATTTAGCTTTTATAAATGTATTTTAATTATTAATATTGTATAGTTGTAATAGACTTTTGCACACTATATGATAATGATGTGGTGAGGATAAAGTTACTTTATTTAATCTATATCTAATGTATTAGTAGTATTATTATATATGTTTTTTATTTTATTGTTTTTATTTTTTATAATGAAACAAATCAGAACAAATGTAATATCAGTATAGTACAATATTTACAATACATTTAATTTTATGTGATTATAATAATAATAATAATAATAATAATAATAATAATAATAATAAAAACATAAATATTGATTTTAATATTATTAGCAATTTCAATAATGTTTTGACAAATATATTAATTATTTTATGATTATAAATGTTGTATAAGTGTAATACATTTTTTTATAGTTTTATTGTATATTTTTATAATAATTCTTGCTTTCTTTAATGAAACAAATCAGTAGTACAAAATCAGTAGCAGTACAATATTTATATTAAGTTTAATTGTGTTGTTGTTGTTGTTGTTGTTGTTGTTGTTATTAAAGTGAAAGACAATTAAGTTAATATCTTTTTAATTTTATTATTATTATTATTAAATTGAGACAATTAGATCATTATTATTATTGTTGTTGTTCTTATTAATAATAATAATAATAATAATAAATAAAACAACATTAATTATTGATTAAAATATTAATATCTTTGTTAATAAGTATTTAGCTTTTATAAATGTATTCATTCTTTTTTGGATTATTAATATTGTATAATTGTAATAATATAAACTTTTGCACACCGATATGATAATGATGGTGGTGATGATAATGTCATTTTATTTAATCTATATCTAATGTATTAGTAGTATTATATATATTTTTTAATTTAATTGTTTTTATTTTTTATAATTGTTCTTGTTTTTATTTTTTTAATGAAACAAATCAGAACAAATGTAATATCAGTCTAGTACAATATTTACAATACATTTTATTGTATATTAAAAATATATATATATATATATATATATATATATATATATATATATATATATAATAATAATAATAATAATAATAATAAAACATATTGATTTTAATATTATTAGCTATTTTAATAATGTTTTTACAAATATATTATTTTATTATTATAAATGTTGTATAAGTGTAATAAATTTTTATAGTTTTATTGTATATTTTAATAATAATTCTTGTTTTCGTTTCTTTAATGAAACAAATCAGTAGTACAAAATCAGTAGCAGTACAATATTTACATTAAGTTTAATTGCGTTGTTGTTGTTGCTGTTGTTGCTGTTGTTGTTGTTGTTGTTGTTGTTGTTGTTGTTGTTGTTGTTGTTGTTATTAAAGTGACAGACAATTAAGTTAATAACTTTTTATTTTATTATTATTATTATTAAAGTGACAGACAATTTTGTCATTATTATTATTATTATTATTATTATTATTGTTAAAAAAAATAATAATAATAATAAATAAAACATTAATTATTGATTAAAATAGTAATATCTGTGTTAATAAGTATTTTGCTTTTATAAATGTATTCATTATGTTTAGGATTATTAATATTGTATAACTGTGATATTATATATTTTGATGCATTAATACTTTGCCAGTGAAATTAGTTTTATTTTTACTTCATCTATATATAATTTATTAGTATTAATATTAAAAAAAAGTTGATTTTATTGTTGTTATTTAAAAAAAAAATATATATATATATCAACAACAACATCACCAACAGTAATAATGATATACTGTTGTCAAAAATCCAGGTATTTGATTGATCCAGAGGCTTGTAAGTGATTGATGCTGCTGTGTTGTGATCATGTTGTGCTTTTCAGAGTTGTTCATAATAGTTATTGCTTTTCTTTTGATCCAGATCGAACAGTTTTGAAGTCATTGCCTTAGATGGAGTTTGCACGCACGTTCTTCAATTTTGCACTGCGGGTGAAAGCACAGACTGGCTTCAAGCAATATCAACCAACATCAACGATCTGACGCAGGACAGCGTGAGTAAAACAACACACACTGCAGCAAATACACTCCACAATACGCTGATTTACAGCACGCGTTTCAGTTCTCAGGCTGAAATATGAACGCGCATCTGGAGTTTAGCTGCGTTCAGTCCTTCTGCAGCTATATTTAATATTCTGGCTTTCAGGAATTATAGATTTACTGGAGTCACTGGCATTTATTGTGCTGGATATTTACATATTTAAATGAGTTTATTGTGTATGCTTTTGTTTTGTTTAAACACATTTATGTTATTGTTGTTGTTTGGAGTAGTAGTAATACTAGCAGTGTTTTATTTGATTTATTTATTTATCTATGTATGTATCATAGTATGTATATGTCTATGTATATCTATATTTATCTGTTTATTTGTTGATTTAATTAAACATTTATTTATTGATTTATTTATTTATTATAGTGTAGACATAATAATAATAATAATAATAATAATAATAATAATAATAATAATAATAATAATAATAATAATAACCATGTTTGTTCTCGTAAAGAGTAGGGGTGTAACCCTGGTGTCCTGCACTATATAAATACACATTACATTACAATAATAATAATAATAATAATAATAATAATAATAATAATAATAATAATAATAACAACATGCTTATTATTTTATTATATTAATTTGTTCCTTCATTTTCTTCTCGACTTAGTCCCTTTAATAATCTGGGCTCCCCACAGCGGAATGAACCGCCAACTTATCTAGCATATGTTTTGTGCAGCGGGTGCCCTTCCAGCTGCAACCCATCAATGGGAAACATCCACACACACTCATTCACACTCATACACCCTATACAGCCTACCCAATTCTCCTATAGCACATGTGTTTGGACTTGTGGGGGAAACCAGAGCACCCGGAGGTGCCCACACCAACACGGGAAGAACATGCAAACTCCACACAGAAATGCCAACTGACCCAGCCGAGGCATGAACCAGCAACCTTCTTGCTGTGAGGCAACAGCGCTACCTACTGCGCCACAATGACACCCTATTTTATTATTATATAAAATATTATATAAATATACAAATTGTGTGTGTATATATAAATATAGGGTTCCACACAATTCATTCATGTTGTCCCGACACAAATTGATTAAGTTAACTTAACACTTTTAACAAATTTGTGGATTGAACATAACAAAATTAAGTTGTTCCAATGAAATCTCAAGAATTGTGTTGTTTCAGCTCATTTTAAATAAGTAGCTTGAACGAGCAAAACAAAATATTTTTCGAGCGTATATTATATATAAATAATATATAAAAGTAGTTGAAATACTTGTATTTGTACCATTTGCATTGTATATTTGTATTATTAGTGTATAATAATAGTAATAATAATAATAATACAATTAGAAATCGTAATAATAATAATAATGAATAAAAATGTATAATAATAATAATAATAATAATGAATAAAAATGTATAATAATAATAATAATAATAATAATAATAATAATAATGAATAAAAATGTATAATAATAATAATAATAATAATAATAATAAATAAAAATGTATAAAAATAATAATAATAATAATATTAATGAATAAAAATGTATAATAATAATAATAATAATAATAATAATAATAATAATGAATAAAAATGTATAACAATAATAATAATAATAATAATAATAATAATACCAACAAATAATAATAATAATAATAATAATAATAATAATAATGAATAAAAATGTATAATAATAATAATAATAATAATAATAATAATGAATAAAAATGTATAATAATAATAATAATAATAATAATGAATGAATAAAAATGTATAATAATAATAATAATAATAATAATGAATAAAAATGTATTATAATAATAATAATAATAATGAATAAAAATGTATAATAATAATAATAATAATAATAATGAATAAAAATGTATAATAATAATAATAATAATAATAATAATAATGAATAAAAATGTATAATAATAATAATAATAATAATAATAATAATGAATAAAAAAGTATAATAATAACAATAATAATAATAATAATAATGAATAAAAATGTATAATAATAATAATAATAATAATAATAATGAATAAAAATGTATAATATTAATAACAATAATAATAATAATAATGAATAAAAATGTATAATAATAATAATAATAATAATAATAATAATAATGAATAAAAATGTATAATAATAATAATAATAATAATAATAATAATAATAATAATAATAATAATGAATAAAATGTATAATAATAATAATAATAATAATAATAATGAATAAAAATGTATAATATTAATAACAATAATAATAATAATGAATAAAAATGTATAATAATAATAATAATAATAATAATAATGAATAAAAATGTATAATAATAATAATAACAATAATAATAATAATAATGAATAAAAATGTATAATAATAATAATAATAATAATAATAATAATAATGAATAAAAATGTATAATAATAATAATAATAATAATAATAATGAATAAAAATGTATAATAATAATAACAATAATAATAATAATAATGAATAAAAATGTATAATAATAATAATAATAATAATAATGAATAAAAATGTATAATAATAATAATGAATAAAAATGTATAATAATAATAACAATAATAATAATAATAATGAATAAAAATGTATAATAATAATAATAATAATGAATAAAAATGTATAATAATAATAATAATAATAATAATAATAATAATAATGAATACAAATGTATAATAATAATAATAATAATAATAATAATAATAATAATGAATAAAAATGTATAATAATAATAATAATAATGAATAAAAATGTATAATAATAATAATAATAATAATAAATAAAAATGTATAATAATAATAATAATAATAATAATAATAATAATGATAGTGTGACCTCACAGTAAGAAGGTCACTGGTTCGAGTCCCGGCTGGACCAGTTGGCATTTCTGTGTGGAGTTTGCATGTTCTCTCCTTGTTGGTGTGGGTTTCCTCCGGGCGATCCGGTTTCCCCCACAGTCTAAACCAGGGGTGGGCAAACTCGGTCCTGGAGGGCCGATGTCCTGCACAGTTTAGCTCCAACTCTAATCAAACACACCTGCTTATAGATTGCTAGTGATCTTGAAGACACTGATTAGCATGTTCATGTGTGTTTAATTAGTGCAGAACTGTGCAGGACACCGGCCCTCCAGGACCAAGTTTGCCCACCCCTGGTCTATTGATGAACTAAATAGGCTGTAGTGTATGTGAGTGTGTGAATGAGAGTGTATGGGTGTTTCCCAGTACTGGGTTGCAGCTGGAAGACCATCCACTGTGTAAAACATACAGTTGAAACCAGGAGTTTGCATACACCCTAAAAAAAGGAACATAACTATTTTAAATAAATGTCTGATGGTAAATCATACTAAACGTTTACTATTTTAGGTCCGTTAGGATTACCTAAATCATTTACATTTGCTAAATGCCAGAACAATGAGAGAATTTTTTTATTAATTTCTAGACAGTCAAAAGTTTACACACATTTCCTTGGTAATTTTTAGCTTTGCTTTTAAACTGTATAACTTTGGTCAAATGTTTTGGGTCTCCTTCCACAAGCTTCTCACAATAGTTTGAAGGAATTTTGGCCCATTCCTCCTGACAGAATTGGTGTAACTGAGTCAGATTTGTAGGCTGTCTTGCTCGCACAAGCTTTTTCAACTCTGGCCACATATTTTCTATAGGATTGAGCTCAGGGCTTTGTGATGGCCACTCCAAAACATTCACTCTGTTGTCCTTAAAGCACATTTTAACTAATTTGGCAGTATGCTTAGGGTCATGGTCTGTTTGGAAGACCCATTTGCGGCCAAGTTTTAATTTCCTGGCTGATGTCTTGAGATGTTGCTTCAGTATTTCTACATAATGTTCTTTCTTCATGATGCCATCTATGCTGTGAAGTGGA
>LR812535.1:4559743-4562243 GCA_903798195.1 Danio kyathit
CCAACAAACAATAATAATAATAATAATAATAATAATACCAACAAACAAAAATAATAATAATAATAATAATAATAATAATAATAATAATAATAATAATAATAATAATACCAACAAACAATAATAATAAAAATAATAATAATAATACCAACAAACAATAATAATAATAATAATAATAATAATACCAACAAACAAAAATAATAATAATAATAATAATAATAATAATAATAATAATAATAATAATACCAACAAACAATAATAATAATAATAATAATAATAATAATAATACCAACAAACAATAATAATAATAATAATAATAATAATAATAATAATAATAATACCAACAAATAATAATAATAATAATAATAATAATAATAATAATAATAATAATACCAACAAACAATAATAATAATAATAATAATACCAACAAACAATAATAATAATAATAATAATAATAATAATACCAACAAATAATAATAATAATAATAATAATAATAATAATAATAATAATAATACCAACAAACAATAATAATAAAAATAATAATAATAATACCAACAAACAAAAATAATAATAATAATAATAATAATAATAATAATAATAATAATACCAACAAACAATAATAATAATAATAATAATAATAATAATAATAATACCAACAAACAAAAATAATAATAATAATAATAATAATAATAATAATAATAATAATAATAATAATACCAACAAACAATAATAATAAAAATAATAATAATAATAATAATAATAATAATAATAATAATAATACCAACAAACAAAAATAATAATAATAATAATAATAATAATAATAATAATAATAATAATAATAATACCAACAAACAATAATAATAATAATAATAATAATAATAATAATAATACCAACAAACAAAAATAATAATAATAATAATAATAATAATAATACCAACAAACAATAATAATAATAATAATAATAATAATAATAATACCAACAAACAAAATAATAATAATAATAATAATAAAAATAATAATAATAATACCAACAAACAAACCTCGGCTGGGCTGGGTCAGTTGGCGTTTCTGTGTGGAGTTTGCATGTTCTCCCTGGGTTCGCGTGGGTTTCCTCCGGGTGCTCCGGTTTCCCCCACAGTCCAAAGACATGCAGTACAGGTGAATTGGGTAAGCTAAATTGTCCATAGTGTATGAGTGTGAATGTGTGTGTGGAAGTTCCCAGAGATGGGTTGCGGCTGGAAGGGCATCCGCTGCGTAAAATCGTGCTGGATAAGTTGGCGGTTCATTCCGCTGTGGCGACCCCGCAAGGGACAAAGCCGACAAGAAAATGAATGAATGAATGAATACCAACAAACAATAATAATAATAATAATAATAATAATAATAATAATAATAATAATAATAATAATACCAACAAACAAAAATAATAATAATAATAATAATAATAATAATAATAATAATAATAATAATACCAACAAACAATAATAATAATAATAATAATAATAATAATAATAATAATACCAACAAACAATAATAATAATAATAATAATAATAATAATAATAATAATAATAATAATAATAATAATAATAATAATACCAACAAATAATAATAATAATAATAATAATAATAATAATAATAATAATAATAATAATAATAATAATAATAATAATAATAATAATAATACCAACAAACAATAATAATAATAATAATAATACCAACAAACAATAATAATAATAATACCAACAAATAATAATAATAATAATAATAATAATAATAATAATAATACCAACAAACAATAATAATAATAATAACAATCATAATAATTATATCAACAAACAATAATAATAATAATAATAATAATAATATTAATATTAATAATAATGACGACGCAGTGGCGCAGTAAGTAGGGCTGTCGCCTCACAGCAAGAAGTTCGCTGGTTCGAGCCTCGGCTGGGTGAGTTGGCATTTCTGTGTGGAGTTTGCATGTTCTCCCTGCGTTCGCGTGGGTTTCCTCCGGGTGCTCCGGTTTCCCCCACAGTCCAAAGACATGCGGTTCAGGTGAATTGGGTAGGCTAAATTGTCCGTAGTGTATGAGTGTGAATGAGTGCTGGAAGGGCATCCACTGCGTGAAAACGTGCTGAATTAGTTGGCGGTTCATTCCGCTGTGGCGACCCCGGATTAATAAAGGCACTAAGCCGAAAAGAAAATGAATGAATGAATAATAATAATAATAATAATAATAATTATTATTATTATTATTATTATTATTATTATTATTATTATTATTATTATATGTTCATTTGTTATACATGAATAGCCTAACAAGTGTTTTCTCTGACTAAATAAATTTTGAGTTAATCTTTTTAATTTATTTTGTTTTATTTTAAGTGGGGGAGGGGGGGTTGGGGGGTTTCTAAGCAAAAATAAATATGTAAATAATCATTTTATTTTATTTTATTATTTTTATTTTAGGTGGGGTTTTTTCTTACCGAATAAATATG
>LR812535.1:4572243-4635070 GCA_903798195.1 Danio kyathit
GATCAATGACAGTGCGAAATAGCCTACTGTAACGTCTGCAATTATATAAAATAAATAAACAAATGAACATATATGAACACATACAGACCCTTACAGTCTCCGATATGTTACCACTTACAGAAAAACTACACACAGCAGACATTTAGTCCTTATTTAGGTTCAAAACAAGAAATAGAGCCCACAGTCAGAGCAAACCTCTCATGATTAAATGTGTCTGTAATCTTCAGCAGCACGTGTAGTCTCTTGTTAGAAAGTAATTCCATCATTCTGAGTTCATAATAGTCCAAAAGGTGATGATAATAGTTAAACATGGCCATTTGTTCACGTTTGCTGAAAAAATAATGTGCTCCTTTTTTCCGGCTTCTCCTTTTGTTTTTTGGCGCGTCACTCTCGCGTTTGTCAGTTTCTGACAAGATCAGGTATCAAAAGCACGTCAATAATCAAGCGCACGTTATTATCATCAGCTCAAGAAGTTTGTTATTTCAAATATAGACGCACGGCGAGCGCAAGCAAGAAAGCGAAACCGCTCGCACTTCAGACTGGCTCGTAAAAAACTACGGGACACAGGGTAAAATCTGCTCTTCTATTTGGCATTGTGGTTGTTCATCAAGACGACGACAATATTTGTTTTAGCTGGGTCGACCATGGCTTGTTATTATATGTATATATAATTACACCGTAATCTCTCGCCTGTGTATTAAAAACATGGCGGTGTCTTTGTTTTCATTCTGGCTTGTTGCGTGAGCTCGTGACGTGTCTCTGTAAACCAATAGTGTTCAGCTGCGCGTCTAGCTTCGCCTTTTGGTACCCTTTCTCGTGTTTGGTACCCTTTCGAAAGGGTGCCGAAAAAGTGGTACGGTACGGTTCAGTTCCATACCGTACCACTCACTGGAAACGGGCCATTAGTACCATCATCACTGTAATTCTCACTCACCATAGAGGGATTATCTCATGCAAATATATTTGCTAATCTACTAATCCATATCCTTTGCAAATATTTGAGAAATGTAGTGAAATTACAGCCGGCCTCTTTGTGTTCCTTCTGGAGTTGACTGTCACCGTCTCTTCACTGCATCACACTCCCAATCTGATTTGTTGCTGAATAACCAATCAGAGCGCTGTCTTCAGTCGATGGTCCAATGCTGATTCTACATGTTGAATAAAGCCCACAAGGCGACGTGTGTACCACACCAAAACAACTAGCCAGGCTTATGCTGACTGAAAAACCCCAACATCCGGCCATCGGCTTGGTGTGTCCCGGCCCTTATTGCTTCTGCACCATCTGCTTTAGACTTTGCGCTTGGTTAAAATAGGGCCCACAGTGTGGTGCATCTCACCTGTGCTCTGACACTCAGGACATTCATTCTAATTAAACATAATCAATCTATTACCGTCTAATGCAGTGTGGTGAGGAAAAGCCATTACGGCGGTGGCCTCGCAAACGTGCGTTATTGGTGACAAATGTTTTATCTCCGCCATTACGCCTGAAGACACAGACTCCATCCGTTCTGAGCACTCTTTTGTTTTGCTTCTGCTTTCTGAACTTCCTAATGCGGTGTGATATTTAGCTTCATTCTCTGCCGTCCGCTATGTGACGTTGTTATCGGTGCATTAGCATTACCATAAGTGGATTTGATCAATTTGCTGCCCGAAATAACGCCGCTAATATTTTCTCACTGTTAAATGTGCATTGCTGAGTTAATAAAGAAGGATTTTTTAAGGCAACATTGCATTTAACATGCCTCCCAGCCAAGAGAGACATATTCATTAGCATCTCATCATGGTTCAGATTTACGTCTGTGTGTTTATGGAGAGAACAGACTGTTAAATAAGCCTTCTGTAGGTCATCGAGAGGGGATTACTGCAAAATGTTTTGTACACATGGCATTTTAATGGAAATGAAAAACAGTTTCTGAAAGGCAAGAAAAGATAAATGAATAACATAAGGGTAAATGCATGAAGGGCGACACGGTGGCTCAGTGGTTAGTGCTGTCGCCTCACAGCAAGAAGGTCGCTGGTTCACGTCCCAGCTGGGCCAGTTGGCATTTCTGTGTGGAGTTTGCATGTTCTCCCCATGTTGTTGTGGGTTTTCTCCGGGTGCTCCGGTTTCCGCCACAGTCCAAAAACATGCGCTATAGGTGAATTAAGTAAGCTTAATTGTCTGTAAATGAGAGTGTATGGGTGTTTCCCAGTGATGGGTTGCAGCTGGAAGGGGATCCGCTGTGCAAAACATATGCTGGATAAGTTGGTGGTTCATTCCGCTGTGGCGACCCCAGATTAATAAAGGGGCTAAGCTGAAAAGAAAACTAATAAATAAATGAAGTTAATGATTTTTTAAATTTTTAAATTTTTTATTTATTTTTATTATTATTTAATTTTTTTATACATTGTATAATTTGTACTGGCAACGCAGTGGCGCAGTAGGTAGTGCTGTTGCCTCACAGCAAGAACGTCGCTGGGTCGCAGGTTCGAACCTCGGCTGGGCTGGGTCAGTTGGCGTTTCTGTGTGGAGTTTGCATGTTCTCCCTGGGTTTGCGTTGGTTTCCTCCGGGTGCTCCTGTTTCCCCCACAGTCCAAAGACATGCAGTACAGGTGAATTGGGTAAGCTAAATTGTCCATAGTGTATGAGTGTGAATGTGTGTGTGGAAGTTCCCAGAGATGGGTTGCGGCTGGAAGGGCATCCGCTGCGTAAAAATCGTGCTGGATAAGTTGGCGGTTCATTCCGCTGTGGCGACCCCGCAAGGGACAAAGCCGACAAGAAAATGAATGAATAATTTGTACTTTTATTTGTTTAATTTGCATTTGTATGCTTTTGGGTTCAGTGTTTATTCAAACAATTATTTTATTTTATTTTTACACAAGAGTTAATCTAAGCTGTACAAACACAAAACTTTTGCTCTGGAGCGCGTTTTGCTAACAACAACGTAACTCTCAGCTGAACTACTGTAGCATAATGCATGGTTTGGGAAATGAACAATGTAGTGACGAGTGTTTCCATAGTCACTCTGTCGCAGATTCATCGTTTGAACCATGTTAGTTACAATGATTAGCCTTGTAAATCAAATGCCACCTATAGCTTTTGTCATCATGAGCCATTCTAGACTTTACCGTCTTTCCCTCTGTCAGCCGGTGAAAAAACTAAGAAAGATGATCCTGATTGGTCCTCGTGTGTGCATTCGAAATGCTGATTGGCTAACAGAAAGAACCTTATAGAGGCAAGCTAGAGTTCGACTTTGTGGATAAACCGTTTTTTTTTTTTTTTTTTAATAAAAAGTCTTAAAATGTAAACAACTTATAAAAAAACATCAAATATTGTAAATAAGTTGTCATTTAATAAGATGATGTGAATAACTCAATTTTGAAAATAATGTCAGATAGATCCTTATAATGCTAAGGTGACGAATTGTTGATCTGAACTGTAAAAAAAATTTAAAAAAATGAGAGCGATGACTATTTAAAAAATCTTTTAGAGTGGAGGTTGGAACGTTGGGAAGGAATAGGGCATAGGGGGGATTGCTAAGAATAGAACACAGCCAGGAACTCTGCCTCTAAGAAACACCAAATCGCTGAACAATGTTTGTAATGATGAAACTTGCAACCTTAGTTGGCTAACGATGGGTTTTTGGTAAAGGATCACTGGTCGTCACTGGACGTGTTCTGTTAACTCTTTTAAACTTTGTTAATATTATTTAAATTAAATTAAATAAAAAAATGATGATGCAAAACTATAATAATCTTCAAAACAGCGCCAATGGACGTGGACATTTCTGTAAGTGATTTAAAGCACCTATTATGCAAACATTATTTTATACAGGGTTTAAACATAGTTGTGTGGCAACAGTGTGATTATAGCCAGCTGTTAATGGTAAAATTAATTATTAATTTTTATAATCACACTTGATAAAAAACAGTCTGAAGAAACACTTTGAACATGTCATCATAGGTGGGAAGCCCCGCCCACTAGTGACAATCTCACTGAGGCATAGGCATTTGTAGCTCCGCCCTCTTTTGAAAAGAGCACAATCTCATTTGAATTTAAATTTAGATTTAAATTTAAAGCGACAGTCGGCTGCATTCAAAATGGCAAAAATGATTTTGAAGTGCACTATGAAGGGAGCGCAATTTGCCACCTTGGAATTATAATGTTCTATCTGCATTCTAACGGATTTTGAGATATTGAGCTTCAAAGTTTTTGCATACAATATAGCAAACAATATGTGTGTAACAGTTCTCTTTCATACATTAACATAACAGAGACCCTAAATGTTCTCTAAATGTGAATTATAAAAGTTCTCTTACAATGTCAAACTGGGGTAAAACAAACAGGCTGAATACAGATAGAACCTTCTAATTCTGAAAAGTCATTTTTCGTTTGGAATTATAAGGTTCTATCTGGCAGATCATTCACTGAAGCATTACTTTTGAAGAAATACAATCCAAAAATGTATAAATTGGTGTTGTAACAATATGTTGATGTAGGTTTCTGTAACATTTATTTCATGTTTTAGGATGAATATGTTTTCTTGTTCAAATTAAGCATACAAGGCTGTGCTAAATATTTTGTCCACTGCAGGTGGTAATTTGATGTAATTAATATTTTATTATTTATTGAATTTTATGCTTTATATGAATTATTGAATTATATTTATTAAATTATATGCCCTATGAATTAAATTAAGCATTTACCCTTCAAGGCTTAAAGGTGCAGTATGTAAGTTTGACACCCAGTGGTTGAACTAGGTATTGCACTCCTGGATCAAAATAAACGCAAGCGCGGGTTGCCAGATTGAGTACAGGAGCGAGTGATCTAAACTGTGTTCTAAATAAAAGCAACGACACACGATAGAGGGAATATTCTCCATATTAAAAGGAGTTTTGGTTCTAACCAACACCTGGAATTGAATTATTAGAAACGGCTTCTATTTCTCACAGCTCAACAACAGAAACCTATGACAGTGATCACCTCAGGTAAACCTCATGTGCTTTATTCAGTGCTAAATGCTAACAATGTGAGTTTGAACAGATTCTAAACCTTACCGTTTCGTGAGTGAGTGCTTATTCTGTGCTTCTGAAAGGCTGTATTTACATTTCTGTCGTGTTTTGTCAGGTGCTAACAGCCAAACCGCATCACCGCGTATCTCGTCACAAAGCGTGTTGTTAGGACAGGCAGTTACAATGTAACCTGCTTACCTAATGTTTACATTCGTAATATTTATGTCATTTGCTAATTAATAACCTCATGTGGAACTGAATCGGTCTTATTTTGACGTCTGATACTATTTCGGTCACGGACGTATGCTTTCAGAGCCTTTCTGAATGAATGAATGAAATACGCTGTTTTCCAACAAGACAACCCGGGGTGCTGAATTATAATTGGCTACACTGGCATAGTGCAGGTTAACTTTACCTAAACAAAGACAGCATTCCGGCATGGAAAAAAAACATGTTCAAAGCAGAATATCTGACTTCAGCATTGTTTTTCAGACAAACAAGTATGTTCACTTTGGATGTTTCTTCAATATCTGCACACATATTATGGTATTTTTATGCTTTAGAAGAGTCAAAAACACATACAGCCCCTTTAATATTAAATTTAAAGACTTTAAAAGAAATCAGACAATGAGCAAATGAGTTTAATAAACACTGAATAATGTTTCACTGACTATATATACACAAATGAAAATATTTCACATTTAATAGATTACATTTTTTAATAACTGTTTCTTTTAAACAATGTTAAATTGAACATTTAATCTCAATGTCAAAAAATGCTTCTAAATCATCACATTTACATACATCTTTTGAGTTTCAGGTTTCTTCTCAATTTTAGTGTGGTGCGGCATTATTTAGTCGACTCTGTTTTTGTTATTCTTTCTGGTCTTTCCCTCTGTCAACCGGCAAAAAAACAAAGAAATTCTGATTGGCCCTCGTGCGTGCATTCGAAATGCTGATTGGCTCACAGAAAGTACCTTATAGAAGTTCGACTTTGTGGATAAACCATTTTTGTTTTTTAAATTAAAAGTGTTAAAATGTAAACAACTTAAAAAAAAATCCCATAATGTAAATAAGTTGTCATTTAATAAGAATATGTGAATAACTCAATTTTGACAATAATGTCAGATAGAACCTTATAATGCTAAGGTGACGAATTGTTGATCTGAACTGCATAAAAAAAAGAGAGCGATGACTGACTAATTTAAAAAATCTTTTAGAGTGGAGGTTGGAACGTTGGGAAGGAATAGGGCATAGGGGGGATTGCTAGGAATAGAACACAGCCAGGAACTCTGCCTCTAACTACAGCTCCAGAGGTGTAGTTGCAACCACACAAGCTTGCGAATGTTTGCTGGAACAATGGATTCGGGAAACACCAAATCGCTGAACAATGTTTGTAACGACAAAACTTGCAACCTTAGTTGGCTAAGGATGGGTTTTTGGTGAAGGCTCCTTGGTCGTCACTGGACGTGTCCTGTTAATTCTGTTAAACTTTGTTAATATTATTTAAATAAAAAATTAAAAAATGATGATGCAAAACTATAATAATCTTCAAAACAGCGCCAATGTATGTGGACATTTCTGTGGGTGATTTAAAGGGCACCTATTATGCAAACATTATTTTATACAGGGTTTAAACATAGTTGTGTGGCAACAGTGTGATTATAGCCAGCTGTTAATGGTAAAATTAATTACGTTGATTTTTTATAATCACACTTGATAAAAAAACAGTCTAAAGAAACACTTTGAACATGTCATCATAGGTGCGAAGCCCCGCCCACTAGTGACAATTTCACTGAGGCATAGGCATTTGTAGCTCCGCCCTCTTTTGAAAAGAGCACAATCTCATTTGAATTTAAAGCGACAGTCACCAAAACGCTACAATTTTGATCAAAGCCTATAAAAAAAAGTTATAAAACACACACACACACACACACACACACACACACACACACACACACACACACACACACACACACACACACACACACCAGGGACATCAGAGAGTTATTTTGCATCTTGTAAAAAGGGGCATAAAAGGTCTCCCTTAATGGCAATGCATCAATTTAAAGAACATGGACGTAAACATCTCATTTACATATTGACTTTTGATGAACTCAGTTTGCTCTCTAACCATGGCTATAATCATGTGTTATGGTTTGTTTGTGTGTCTGTAGATCCTGGCATCAGACTGGAGTCAAGCAGAGGCTAGTTTTCACCTCTGTGAGGTTCTCTTTAAGGTTCATAAGGTACAAACACACATTTATTGCTGGCTTAATTAGTGTTTTAGCTGTTTGTCTGTCAAAGTCGCCAGTATCGATTTATATTCAAGCTCATATTATGCATGAATGATCAGTGCATGAAACTTTTAATGATCACTCTCTGTTGAATCACTGTGTTGTAGTAAGACCTCCTTTACTCGACTTTGCTGTTCTAGGTACTACCAGAAGCCCTGAATTTTGAGATCTTAAAGAGCGGGTTGGATTGTAGCGAGACAGGAGGTTGGTTAGATAAACAGGAGCTAGATTATTTAAAGCTTTATAGGTAAGAAGCAATATTTTATAATCAATACGAAACTTAACAGGCAGCCAGTGTAAGGAGGATAAAATTGAGGTGATATGATCATATTTTCTAGACCTGGTAAGAACTCTGGCAGCTGCATTTTGTACTAGCTAAAGTTTGTTAATAGAGGATGCTGGGCAGCCAGCAAACAGAGCATTACAGTAATCCAGCCTAGAAGTCATAAAAGCATGAACTAGCTTTTCTGCATCTGAGATGGATAGCATACTTCATAACTTCGCAATATTTCTCAGATGAAAGAAGGCAGTTTTTGTGACATGGGATATATGATTTTTGAAAGTTAAATTGCTGTCTAATATGACACCCAGATCTTTTATAG
Organism: Danio kyathit; assembly: GCA_903798195.1. Taxonomy (NCBI): domain Eukaryota; kingdom Metazoa; phylum Chordata; class Actinopteri; order Cypriniformes; family Danionidae; genus Danio; species Danio kyathit. Next base: position 4,580,135 of record LR812535.1, read on the forward strand.
TAGAGCTAACGCTAACTTTGTATCCCTCTAATTGCAGGTCGAGTTGAGAGATCTGCTGTGTACAGGATTTAGGCCCAATAAGTAATAATTCTGTTTTGTCTGAGTTTAAGAGAAGAAAATTGTTGGTCATCCAGTCTTTAACATCTTTAATACACTCAGTTAGCTTAGACAGTTCAGACATCTCATCAGGTTTAGTTGAAATATATTGAGTATCATCTGCATAGCAGTGAAAGCTGATCCCATGTCTTCTAATAATGTCTCCCAGGGGTAGCATGTATATTGTAAACAGCAAATTACCCATTAATTTTATTTTATTAAAGATTACCCCTACCTCAACCCTAAACCTAGCCCTCACAGTAATGTAAAAATATGAAATATTGTACAGTGTCACAACAGTGTATCCTCAGCTGTATCCCAACTTTACCCACATTTCCGCTCAGCGTTGACTTTATTCAACTGCAAAAAGCACGTTCAGTGTGATCAATGCCTTAAACTCTTAATAATGAGGCTTTGATTAGCAAAAAAAAAAAATTAAATGATGTGTTTGTGTTGTGTGTGTGTAGCTGTGGATAGCGGAGGACTGCTGGATTCAGACCAAGCTATATATGGGGCTCCAGCAGGATGGAGAGCTGCGGGACAGTGAACCCTTCTGCTTCAGTGTGCTGCTGGGTCACGGCCAGAGCTTCTGCTTCAGTGTGGAGCTGGGCTCGGACCTGGTGCTGTGGGAGAAAGCCTTCCAGAGAGCCGTCTTCATGGAGGTGCAGAGAGTACGGGTGAGTCCAGTCCAGTTGAGCTTTATGGACCCTTTTTACATTTGCGGGTTTCTCAGTAGCAGAAGTCATCATAGTTGGTAAACTCAGAGCGCAGTAAATGGGAAAGCACAACAAATATATATTTTAAAATCCCATTTGCTGAAATATTGAAAAACAAAGTCCACAATGGTGTTATCAAGATTCTCAGAGAAAGGAAGAAAATAGTGTGAGACTGATAACGGCAGCCTGAAGAGAAGACAATGTCAAATTTTCTGTCCTCCCTCCATATGTGCTACATTAGAAATGCCTTGCACAGTTGGTAATTAGATTTTTGTAATTTGATGCAAAGATGATATACAGTGCATCCTAAAAATATCCAAAGCGCTTCACTTTTTCCACATTTTTTTAAATCACAGCCTTATTCCAAAATGGATTAAATTCATTTATTTCCTCAACATTCTACACACAATCCCCCATAATGACAATGTGAAAAAAGAGTTTTTGAAATTGTTGCAAATTTATTAAAAATAAAAAAGCTGAAAAATCACATGTACATCAGTATTCACAGCCTTTGCTCAACACTTTGTTGATGCCCCTTTGGCAGCGATTACAGCCTCAAGTCTTTTTGAACATAATGCCACAAGCTTGGCACACCTGTCTTCAGGAGTTTTTGCCCGTTCCTCTTTGCAGTACCTCTCAAGCTGTATCAGGTTGGATGGGAAGCGATGGTGTACAGCCATTTTCAGATCTCTCCAGAGATGTTCAATAGGATTTAGGTCTAGGCTCTGGCTGGGCCACTCAAGGACATTCACCGAGTTGTTGTGAAGCCACTCCATTGATATTTTGGTGGTGTGCTTTGGGTCATTGTCCTGCTGGAAGATGAACCGTCGCCCCAGTCTGAGGTCAAGAGCACTCTGAAGCAGGTTTTCATTCAGGATGTCTCTGTACATTGCTGCATTCATCTTTCCCTCTATCCTGACTAGTCTTCCAGTTCCTGCTGCTGAAAAACATCCCCACAGCACGATGCTGCCACCACCATGCTTCACTGTAGGGATGGTATTAGCCTGATGATGAGCGGTGCCTGGTTTTCTTCAAACGTAGCGCCTGGCATTCACTCCAAAGAGTTCAATTTGAGTCTCATCAGACCAGAGAGTTTAGTTTCTGATGGTCTGAGAGTCCTTCAGATGGCTTTTGGCAAATTCCAGGCGAAGAGCCTGGCCACTCTACCATACAGGCCTGATTGGTGGATTGCTGCACAGATGGTTGTCCTTCTGTAAGGTTCTCCTCTCTCCACAGAAGAACGCTGGAGCTCAGACAGAGTGACCATCGGGTTATTGATCACCTCCCTGACTAAGGCCCTTCTCCCCTGATCACTCAGCTTAGATGACCGGCCAGCTCTAGGAAGAGTCCTGGTGGTTCCAAACATCTTCCACTTACGGATGATGGAGGCCGATGTGCTCATTGGAACTTTCAGTGCAGCAGAAATGTTTCTGTAAGCTTCCCCAGCCTTGTGCCTCGAGACAATCCTGAGGTCTACAGACAATTCCTTTGTCTTCATGCTTGGTTTGTGCTTTGACATGCATTGTCAACCCTGAGACCTTATATAGACAGGTGTATGCCTTTTCAAATCATGTCCAATCAGCTGAATTGACCACAGGTGAACTCCAATGAAGCTGCAGAAACATCTCAAGAATGATCAGTGGAAACAGAATGTACCTGAGCTCAATTTAGAGCTTCACGCCAAAGGCTGTGAATACTGATGTACGTGTGATTCTTCAGCTTTTTTATTTTTAATAAATTTGCAACAATTTCAAACTTTACATAGACTTTACTTGAGCGGGCCTCCCAGGTATATTAACGGCCACCCTAGTATATTTGGCAACACTTTAAAAAAAAAAAATGTTTTTTTTACTATTATTATTATTATTATTATTATTATTATTATCATTACTTTTACACAAGATAACAAATTGTCTGCGATCGATTAACCAGTAGAAAATTGGCTCTTGTTTACCAGTTTCGTAGGCTACTGCTGGTTCACAGACAGTCCTGTGCTCTGCAGACCCACAGAGACGTGCCTTTTTGGCACTTCTATATCTCCTAATGTCCGGTATTTGGATTTCGCTTTCGAAAGTTGTCGTTAATTGTATTCGTTTTTACATTACCTTTTTATTTAAACCTTCTTTAACTTGGCTTCGCAGCTGACTGCGTGCACACAGCCTTGAGAGCGAGAGAAACATTCAATAATTCATTCTTTAATAAACGACTCTAAAAACTTTACTATATCTATTACGAATCTATTACTATACTATACGAATCTATTACTATATTCAAATCTATTACTATATTACGAATCAATTTCGAATTCTATTTACTATATCTATTACTTTACTATATTTATTACGAATACTTTTGTCATTATTGCAAATTTTTACAACAAACAAGCACGTTTTAATACATTCATAACAGCGTTCGTGTTTAAAAAAACGCTAAAATAAAAACCTCTAAATTCCGCTAAAAATCTATAATCCTTATTAATAACTCCTGTAAAGCAGTCCAACAACAGAGTTTCACATCAAACACTCGATGACACTCGAATTCCCTGTCAGAAAAGTCTAGTGGCTGGGAATGGGCTTTTACAGTGTCTGCTATAATGTTAATGTTGTTTTTGATGTGTTTACATTGATGAATATGGCCACGGTGTAAATCAGTACATTTACAAGTTTATTGCCACATTATATCATTATGATAACATGATATTGTTGCCTTCAGTGATTTCCTCAAGATAAATACCAAAAAATAACACAACTGGAATAACTACAGCAGTTGCCGTTGTCGCTCTCATATGAAGCAAGAGATCGCGATGACGTGATGTGTGTTGGTGTTGTAGTGCTGTCCCATTTCTAAGGGGTAAATTTTGAAGCCCTTCCCTTTCACTCTTGGTTTCAAGGGGAAGGGGAAGGGGTGCAAAAATAGAATTGGCATTGCCCTAAAACTCTGAAAAATTCCAAAACAAAAAAGTACAAGGAAAAAAAGTCTGAATAGTAAAATTTAAACTCAGAATTACAAGAAAAGTGATCAGAATTCCAGGCATAAAAAGTCTGGATGGTGAGATTAAAAGCTTGCATACCTCTATATCTGTAGGGAAAACCAGCTGCCACAAATGTCTTGCAAAAAAAAGAAAAATAATAATAATAACAACTACAAAGCTCTAAAGTTTTTACAGCTAGAATATTTTTGGCATAGAAAATCTTTGCGCAGTTAATACAGATCCTGGAGCGTCAGAGATGTTTAAAAGCATTGATTTTCTTTTGTTTTTGTTTGGTTGTGTGTGGTGTTATGCCCCTTTTTACAAGATGTAAAATAAGTCTCTGATGTCTCTAGAGTGTGTGTGTGATGTTTCAGCTCAAAGTACCCCACAAATAATGTTTTATAACTTTTTTTATAGGCTTTGATCCTAACTGTGCTGTTTTGGTGACTGTCGCTTTAAATTTAAATCAGATTGTGCTCTTTTTAAAAGAGGATGGAGCTACAAATGTCTGTGTCAGCATGTGTGTCAGCATAGTGGCAGATTCAAAAACAAGACTGACGTCCTATGCTGATGAGAGATGGTCACTAGTGGGTGGAGCTTTCCCCCTCTGATGACATGTACAAAGGGAGAATGTCAATCAAAGTTTTTCTGCAGACTGTCTGATTATAAAAGAGTATAGTTAATTCATTTTTACCACTAGAAGCTGGCTATATTCACAGACTGTTGCCACACAACTGTGTTCAAATCCCTTATAAAAGGGATCTTTTATCAACACAGGCTCATTCTGATTACGTACCCCTAAATAAATTTCTAGAGAGCGTTTTTTTTGCAGTTATTGTTTTCGCGAATCCACCAGAGGCCACTGTGTACGCTTTTTCATATCTCAAACTTCTCTCGCGAGTGCCATTCGCGCCCGCTCTTCTCACGTAAATCCACTAGAGGCCACTGTCGACTGACTGACTAAGGCTGGTTTATACTTCTGTGTGGAGTGATCGGCATGACCCACGGTACCTGCCTTGTGCGTAGCCTGCATTTATACTTTTGTGTGCTGTTCGTGTTGCTCTACAATAACACTTCCGAAATGCTAGCTGGCAGTAGGTTTTTATGATCCTCTGTGTCGAGTTTCTTCACTGGTGTTTTGTTTTTTTTCTGAATGTTACTTTAGCTAAAACTCGCTCATTCAGAGGCGGGAACCGGCGGATGTGCAACAACTTTAATCATAAGGAAAACAAAACAACAGTTTCCACCTAGAGCAGGGGTGGCCAAACTTTTTTGTATGAAGGACCAAAAACCAAATATCATCTGCCTTTGCCTTGATTCGCTCGCCAAAGTCTTTGCATTGTCCTCTATGCGTCGTATGTACATTTTAAACTAAATATGATTAATTTACACCATTTACAGTGAAACATTTAATTTCACATAGCTTTTTTGTAGCTTAACAATAAAACAAACAAATATAAGATTAAATTAAATTTGAAATTACAATCTCTAAACCATTCTCAGATGGCATGGTGGCCAAATCAAAGGTTACCATGGGCAAACTTTGGCCCACGGGTCCTAGATTGGGCATCTCAGATCTAAAGCTACTTCATGGGACTCGACACCAACAGGTTCGCACGGCTCTCAGCCCCACCCACACTGGTCATGTGTTGTTGCAACGTGTTGTTACATTTTTTGAGAGGCGAGGGCTATGTGACCGCACGAAGTCTGCACTGGAGCATGCGCTTGACACAGAAGTATAATTCAGCCTTAACTGACTAACCGAAACCCCCGCTTATCTTAACCGATAGTGTTTTCAAAAGCACCGATTGACTCGATGACCCCCTTCCCTAACCCCAATCCATAGTATTTTCAAAAGCACCGATTGACTCGATCAACCCCTTCCCTATAGTACTTTCAAAAGCACAGATTGACCTGATTTCCCCCTTCCCTAACCCCAACCGATAGCGTTTTAAAAGCACAGATTGACCCGATGACCCCCTTCCCTGACCCCAACCAACAGTGTTTTCAAAAGCACCGATTGACCCGATCACCCCCTTCCCTAAATCCAACCAACATTGTTTTCTAAAGTACCAATTGACCCGAACACCCTCTTCCCTAAACCCAACCAACATTGTTTTCAAAAGCACCGATTGACCCGATTTCCCTCTTCCCTAACCCCAAACAATAGTGTTTTCAAAAGCACCGATTGACCCGATCACCCCCTTCCCTAACCCCAACCGATAGTGTTTTCAAAAGCACCGATTGACCCGATTTCCCCCTTCCCTAACCCCAAACAATAGTGTTTTCAAAAGCACCGATTGACCCGATTTTCCCCTTCCCAAACCCCAATCCATAGTGTTTTCAAAAGCACCGATTGACCCGATTTCCTCCTTTCCTAACCCCAATCCATAGTGTTTTCAAAAGCACCGATTGACCCGATTTCCTCCTTCCCTAACCCCAATCCATAGTGTTTTCAAAAGCACCGATTGACCCAATTTCCTCCTTCCCTAACCCCAACCAATAGTGTTTTCAAAAGCACCGATTGACCCGATTTCCTCCTTCCCTAACCCCAACCAATAGTGTTTTCAAAAGCACCGATTGACCCGATTTCCTCTTTCCCTAACCCCAACCGATAGTGTTTTTAAAAGCACCGATTGACCCGTTTTCCTCCTTCCCTAACCCCAACTGATAGTGTTTTTAAAAGCACCGATTGACCCGTTTTCCTCCTTCCCTAACCCCAACCGATAGTGTTTTCAAAAGCCCCGATTGACCCGATTTCCTCCTTCCCTAACCCCAACCGATAGTGTTTTCAAAAGCACCGATTGACCCGATTTCCTCTTTCCCTAACCCCAACCAATAGTGTTTTCAAAAGCACCGATTGACCCGATTTCCTCTTTCCCTAACCCCAACCGATAATGTTTTCAAAAGCACCGATTGACCTGATTTCCTCCTTCCCTAACCCCAACCAATAGTGTTTTCTAAAGTACAGATTGACCCGATTTCCCCCGTCCCTAACCCCAACCGATAGTGTTTTCAAAAGCACCGATTGACCCAATTTCCCCCTTCCCTAACCCCAAATGATAGTGTTTTCAAAAGCACCGATTGACCCAATTTCCCCCTTCCCTAACCCCAAACGATAGTGTTTTCAAAAGCACCGATTGACCGGATTTCCCCTTTCCCTAACCCCAATCCATAGTATTTTCATAAGCACCAATTGACCCGATTTCCCCCTTCCCTAACCTAACCCCAACCGATAATGTTTTCAAAAGCACCGATTGACCCGATTTCCTCCTTCCCTAACCCCAACCAATAGTGTTTTCAAAAGCACCGATTGACCCAATTTCCTCCTTTCCTAACCCCAACCAATAGTGTTTTCAAAAGCACCGATTGACTCGATCACTCCCTTCCCTAAACCCAACCAACAGTGTTTTCAAAAGCACCGATTGACCCGATTTCCTCTTTCCCTAACCCCAACCGATAATGTTTTCAAAAGCACCGATTGACCTGATTTCCTCCTTCCCTAACCCCAACCAATAGTGTTTTCTAAAGTACAGATTGACCCGATTTCCCCCGTCCCTAACCCCAACCGATAGTGTTTTCAAAAGCACCGATTGACCCAATTTCCCCCTTCCCTAACCCCAAATGATAGTGTTTTCAAAAGCACCGATTGACCCAATTTCCCCCTTCCCTAACCCCAAACGATAGTGTTTTCAAAGCACCGATTGACCGGATTTCCCCTTTCCCTAACCCCAATCCATAGTATTTTCATAAGCACCAATTGACCCGATTTCCCCCTTCCCTAACCTAACCCCAACCGATAATGTTTTCAAAAGCACCGATTGACCCGATTTCCTCCTTCCCTAACCCCAACCAATAGTGTTTTCAAAAGCACCGATTGACCCAATTTCCTCCTTTCCTAACCCCAACCAATAGTGTTTTCAAAAGCACCGATTGACTCGATCACTCCCTTCCCTAAACCCAACCAACAGTGTTTTCTAAAGTACAGATTGACCCGATTTCCTCCTTCCCTAACCCCAACCGATAGTGTTTTCAAAAGCACCGATTGACCCGATTTCCTCCTTCCCTAACCCCAACCGATAGTGTTTTCAAAAGCACAGATTGACCCAATTTCCCCCTTCCCTAACCCCAAATGATAGTGTTTTCAAAAGCACCGATTGACCCAATTTCCCCCTTCCCTAACCCCAAACGATAGTGTTTTCAAAAGCACCGATTGACCGGATTTCCCCTTTCCCTAACCCCAATCCATAGTATTTTCAAAAGCACCAATTGACCCGATTTCCCCCTTCCCTAACCTAACCCCAACCGATAATGTTTTCAAAAGCACCGATTGACCCGATTTCCTCCTTCCCTAACCCCAACCAATAGTGTTTTCAAAAGCACCGATTGACCCGATCACTCCCTTTCCCTAAACCCAACCAACAGTGTTTTCTAAAGTACAGATTGACCCGATTTCCTCCTTCCCTAACCCCAACCGATAGTGTTTTCAAAAGCACCGATTGACCCGATTTCCTCCTTCCCTAACCCCAACCGATAGTGTTTTCAAAAGCACCGATTGACCCGATTTCCTCCTTCCCTAACCTCAAACGATAGTGTTTTCAAAAGCACCGATTGACCAGATTTCCCCTTTCCCTAACCCCAACCGATAGTGTTTTCATAAGCACCGATTAACCCGATCACCCCCTTCCCTAACCTAACCCCAACCGATAATGTTTTCAAAAGCACCAATTGACCCGATCACCCCCTTCCCTAAACTCAACCAACAGTGTTTTCAAAAGCACCGATTGACCCGATCACTCCCTTCCCTAAACCCAACCAACAGTGTTTTCTAAAGTACCAATTGACCCGAACACCCTCTTCCCTAAACCCAACCAATGGTGTTTTCAAAAGCACCAATTGACCCGATTTCCCCCTTCCCTAACCCCAAACGATAGGGTTTTCAAAAGCACCGATTGACCCGATCACCCCCTTCCCTAAACCCAACCAATGGTGTTTTCAAAAGCACCGATTGACCCAATCTTTTGCTTTTGTTTTACCTGCTTTCTGAAACCGTTCTTCAGCGGACTCAAACCCCATTGTCACGGTCAACTCTGCTCTGCATCTTAAATCCTCTGACATATGCGACGAGCCTTTGGACAAACTTGTAACAGCGGGAAAGCCGCCCATACTGTAAGGGGTCATACTGCCCTGTAGCCTTCATTTGAAAGACTAAATGCAGCCATACGTACTTCTGGCTGCATAATTCGCGATCTCCAGAACTGTATAGGGCTACGTTTTCAGAATGAGCCTGTGTTTATTTTACACAATAGGTTATCTTTAAACAAATTATTGCCTGAACACAATCATTACATTACAGTAATACAAATAAAGCAGCATTTATATGCTTAGCTTGCATTACAGTAACAAGAAAGTGCCTCATAATTTCAAACATATCCCGTCAATCAGCATTACAGATTTAAAGTGACACCAGAAGAGATTCAACACAAAAGAAAAGCAGCATATGACAAGTGAAGCATTGATTTCTGCATCTGTCAGCAGTGCTTGCGTGGCCGTGTCTGATTTGTGCGTTTCAAATGTTATTACCGCTTTAATTAAATTCCTCTGAAGAGTCTGTGTGTGTTTTTTTTTTCTGTGAAACCTCTCCTCGCTGAGCCGTTAAATTACCTAAAGGTCTGCCGCATCTCTGCCGCCGCAATGAACTCCTGCAGGGCGCCTATTATGAAGTATATGCTAACATAAGTTCATGGGATGAAGGGGATTTAAGGCTCAGCGGCTCCGGAGACTTGCGTTACTCACATTTTAGTCGTCTTAAACACCACCCGGGGTCAAATGCGGTGCTGCGGATGTATAAATGGCCCTGTGACACACACAGATCTCCAGTCTGCAAGTGTGCATTACTAGGAGATGTTTATTTATGGCTCATGAGCATTATGTGGTGTTAGCGCTCTGCTGGCGGTGTTTAATCAAGGCTGATTCACTCATATTTTGGCTTAGCGGAGCAGATTAGTGGCTCTCTGGATATCATAGTTCATGAAAGACATCAGCTAACATGGTGCTAACGCTTTATTTGAGGGTAATTGAGAGTGTAAAGGTCACAAATAGAAATGCTTCAGTGGTGACGTGCTGGCGAGTTATGGCAGCAGTATTTACTGTGTCTATTTGATCTTCATTTGCGGTACAGATTTAAATGCCATTTTTTTTTATGTTCTTGAAGAGAGCAAAGTGAATGAGACCGAGTGTGAGGTGTTTGTGTGTGTTCAGGGTTCAAGTGCTCAAAGTGAGACCATGAGAGTGACTTTAATGCTCAATTCAGAGTTTACAGCTCATGTGGTACTGTACTTTTTTAGATTTCGAAGTTTACATCTGACAGTTTTTATTTTATAGAAATTTAAGATTACAGTATGTCTTGCAATTGTTATTTGTAGAATTTTGAGTACACCCGGCGCAATAAGGCAAGACATGTTTGGCGTGATGTTGCTATTTTCAGACCAGCACAAGCCTAATTTTCACGTTTTGCGCCGCGTTGTTTAAATAGCAAATCCATTTGCGCCACTTTGTGAACTCATGGGTGTGCTGGTCTAAAATAGAGGTGTGTTAAGGCGCATTGTCAGCGCATTATTTTGAGGAACTGAAATAGGTACTAAAAGCTGCTCTAAAGTGCAGCGCAGAGCGCGTAAGTTATGCACCTATGCGGGTCCAAACGCTTACACATTGCTTAATACACACAGGATGTACAGCAACACACAAATATCTTTACAGATGAAAACAATTAAAGGATTAAAATGTTACAAAAAATATTATTTTTTTATTTTTTATTTATTTATTTATTTATTTATTTTTTTTTGGGGGGGGGGGGGGTAATAATAATAAACAGTATTATTTATTATATGCATATTTATATTTGTTTTAATAAAAGCAAGTTTAGATTAGTCCACCTGTCAGGTTTTGGAGACGTCTGCATCAGCATATGGGGCATAAGAACAGGACGTGTGTTTGGATATAACTCAGTTTTTTGACCACACTTCATTATTATTGTTCATTTATTCCTTTGCTGGAAATTAGAACTGAATTTAGAAATAGTTTTGATCAAATCTTTGCGCTTAACAAACAAAATTAAATATGTAGGATAATGGATGTCTTCAGTGGAGTGAGTTTCCACCGTTTCCTTACTCCACCAATGTAAAGGAGTAAAGAGTAAAGTAAAGAGAAAGTAAAGAGGCTGAATGGAGGAGGCTCGTTCTTTATCCTCGCGCTGCAGATGCTCTGTTTAACAGTTTTTTTTCGCTAGTGAAGCGTTCAGTTTTTACACTTACAAAGTCTGCCATGTGAATAGCGAATGCGCCATGGTGCGACACGTCTGACTCTTAAAGGTAATGTGAGATGAGACTCTGATTGGTTTAATGCACGTTATGCTCAAAACACACCCAGAACTCATTAAGAGAATAAGCACAACCTTGTTAGACCATACGCCGGGGCACAGAGCAAAGTTTTCTATCCATAAAATAGCAAAAGTGGATTTCGCCCTTAATGCTTTTGCGCCATGTGCTTTAGACTTTGCGCCTAGATCATTAAAATAGAGCCCTGAGTCTTGTAATTGTTATTTTTAGAATTCAGAGTTTACATCTTACAATTGTTACTTTTTTTAATTTTATGTATATATCTCGCAATTATTGTATTTTTAGAATTATGTGTTTATTTCTTGCAATTGTTACTTTTTTAATTGTTCAATTCAATTCATCTTTATTTGTATAGCGCTTATACAATGTAGATTGTGTCAAAGCAGCTTCACATGGAAGATTATAGTGAATTGAAACAGTGTCAGTTTAGTTTTCAGAGATTAAGTTCAGTTCAGTTTAGCTCAGTTCAGTGTGGCTTAATAATCACTACTGAGAGTCCAAACACTGAATAGCAAATCCATCGATGCGCAGCTCTACAGATCCCGAACCATGCAAGCCAGTGGCGACAGCGGCGAGGAAAAAAAACTTCCCCAATTGGCGAAAGCGAAGATTTTAAAAAACCTTGAGAGAAACCTGGCTCAGTTGGGCACGACCATTTCCCCTATGGCCAAACGTCTTCTGCAGAGCTGCAGTCTAGGCGCAGGAAGCTGGACCTCAGCAAAGACTCGTCTGTCCTTGGAGCATCACAGGAGTCAGTCATGCTCTCACTCCATGAAGACCACCACAGCAGCTGCTCAGGATACGGCCTGGTCCAGAAAACCTTGGGATTATCTCGTCGCTGGTCTCGGATCGCGTCAGTGGCACTGCATAGTCTGAGGGCCTCGAGATGAGTACCCCTTGGTGGAAATACAGAATATGGAGAATAATTAGCCTAGCTGCTGTTCATAGTGTATATAAACGAGAACCAAAATCATGTGTGGGGCACATCATGCGTCATACCGCTATGTAATGCACTGAGTGTATGCTTTGCTAAAAAGATAGGTCTTTAATCTAGTTTTGAAGAGCGAGAGTGTGTCTGAGCCTCGGACATTATCAGGAAGGCTATTCCAGAGTTTAGGGGCCATAAATGAGAAGGCTCTGCCTCCTTTACTCGACTTTGATATTCTAGGTATTACCAGAAGCCCTGAGTTTTGAGATCGTAAAGAGCGGGTTGGGTTGTAGCGAGACAGGAGGTTGGTTAGATAAACAGAAGCTAGATTATTTAAAACTTAACAGGCAGCCAGTGTAAGGAGGATAAAATTGGGGTGATGTGATCATATTTTCTAGATTTTCTATTTTCTTGAATTGTAAGTTGTTAGATTTTTAGAATTTTACATTTTGGAATTGTTACTATTTTAGACTTCTAAGATTTCTAAGAAGACAATTTGCAATTGTTATTTTTAGAATTTTGAGTTCACTTTTCACAATTAGTACTTTTTTCGAATTCTAACTTTATATTTTGCAGTTGTTACTACTTAGAACTCTGTTTGCATCTCGCAATTGTTACATTATTAGAATTTGGAATTTATGTCTCACAGTTTTTCCTTGCAGTTGCTACTGTTTAGAAAGTTCACATTACCCAATTTTTACTTTGTGGAATTCTAAGACTGTCTTCTTGTAATTGTTATTTTTAGAATACTGAGTTAAAGGTGTCCTATAATAAAAATCTGGGTATACCAAACCATAGTAGAATAATAAGAGATCAGTATATGGAAAATGGGCATACTGGTGCCTCAGACTCCACTGTTTCCTCGTTTTCATCTGAATTCCACGAGTGTAAAACCCCGGTGGACAACGAGCCAATCAAAGGACGAAACAAACTGTGATATGACTCACGGGCCACGCCCTCCACATTTGCATGTAGGCCTACTTTAGGTCATTCATCCGGACCTGACAAGCAGCTGTCAACATCAAGAGAACACAACTCATATGCAGCTCTGAGATCATTAATATGCATGCCTTAGGCTGCGTTTGATAAGCCAAATGTTTTCTAGTGATACAACAATGATAATTTTCCTCTCTTAGCGATTTAAGTGGATATTTAACTTACTATGTATGTGGGACTTTTATTTTGAAAACGCAAGCACCAAATTGTTTACTGTGCATCACTGAGCAACAGCAGCACAAAACATGTTTAAAACTGGCCTCAATATGTGAAATGCAAGATTTACAGATTACACATTTGTTCATCTCCACTCTGAAGAGGCATGACGGATGTTTAGTGACATCATTTGTTAATTTATTGTGTTTATTGCGAAACCTGAAGCATACGTTTCAACAAACACATGTAGATGCTGAATCATGTCAAATCACTCAGCTCAAATGTCATCTGTTCATGCAGAGATTGATATTAATTCATGGCTGTGTTTGTTTTTTTGTTTGTTTGTTTTTTGACTGTAGCTTAAAAATACAATGCGATACACCTCTATAACTCTCTTTTGTCAAGTTTAATTATAGTTTAGCCTTTATCCACAACAGATCTGGTGAGTAAAATAGATTAATGTTACTCTGATTGAGTGTATATTTGTTCGGTTTCAGCGTACAATATCGAAGTCCCTTTAAGGCAAGTCATTTCACTCGGCGGCCAACTTTGAAACACCTCTCGGGCAGTATGCTCGGGCATTCTGTTTGAACAGAGAAACATCAAATTCTCCAAAACAACAACTGTCTATTTAGTTTCATTTCTAAATGTTCGTATCACACAAAATCTGCAAAAAACTCACGTCTGGTCCGAGCCCCTTTCCCAGAGAATTGTCATCCTTTAGCGATCACTGATTGGCTCTTGTACTAGAAGGCGGGCTTTATTTGCCATATAGCGATCGGTGATTGGCTCCGGTACTAGAAGGCGGGGCTTCATTCGCCTTATTGACAGTTACACTTTTCCCCATTCAAAAATTATACGAGTGACATGTCTTGTGTATTCTAGTCGTTGACATTATGCTCTGTGTGTGTCTGTAAGAGCGGTACGTCAGAGCCGAACTCATTAATATTCACAAAACAAACCATATATGGTCAATTATGGACTTTTTATGGAGTAATAAATGAGCTTATAAAATAGTTTTTTTGAACTTACCTAAGCCATAAACCTACTATTTAAATAACAGAGAACAATTTAACTTCTTAAACCAATGCAGTATATGGCACCTTTATCAAATTTTGCAGCAATGGTTGAGTCTGAATGAACAATAACAAAGTGATTGCAAAATTCTACCTAACAATTCAGACTTTTTAATGCAGAAATAGCATGAAAAATACATACATAAATAAATAAATAAATAGCATGTCTGTGTATAGGCAGTGGTGATTTGCTCATATTTTAGAGCAGATTATTGCCTCTCTGATTGTCATATTTCATGCAAGACATCAGAATCCTCATTTAACACATTATATTTGATGCTAATTGGGGGAGTAAAGGCCACAAAAAGGCGTAATAGAAATGCTCATGGTGACATGCTGCCAAATTATGACAGCAAAATGTACTGCGTGTCCATTTGATCTTTACTTCGAGGGCGGACTTCAAATGGTGTTGTTCATGTCCTTGAAGAGCGCAGCATGAACGAGACAGACTGTGATGTTTGAGTTGATTAATGGACACTAACGTTCAAATCATTTCACCCCCAAAAAATATTACAGCCTGTGACCATAGCTAATGTGATTAAATTGACCTTTACATTTGCACAGTATGAGAAAAAATGAGATGTTATTGTTTCTGCAAAATATATCAAATTATTGTCTCTCCATCTAAGATGTAAAAGGGATTGTTTTATTCAGTAGAACATTAAACTTGCAATAGTGATTGCTTTAAATGTTAAGTCAAAATCACAAAAGTATGTACTTTTAGCCTCCCCCTATATCTCACACATTTTTGGAACAGATTTGTTTGTAATAAAGATTTATTGATTAACCATCGCAGCATGAAACATGTCCATATAAAAAAAGCACAAAAAGTTGAATTAGAAAAATGGGTAACGTAACAATCCTCACTAATGGCTTGTTCTATTATTAAGATAGCTGTTTATTATTTATAAAATATGATCTTATTCATTAGTCATATTTCAAAATATTAAAGAAATGACTATTTACAATTATGAACATTATATATATATATATATATATATATATATATATATATATATATATATATATATATATATATATATATATATATATATATATATATTATTAGCCCCCCTGAATTATTCACCCCCTTTTTACTTTTTCCCCAATTTCTGTTTAACAGAGAGAAGATTTTCTCAACACATTTCTAAACATATTAGTTTAAACTGATTTATTTTATCTTTGCCATGATGACAGTAAATAATATTTGACTAGATATTTTTCAAGACACTTCTATACAGCTTAAAGTGACATTTAAAGGCTTAACTAGGTTAATTAGGTTACCTAGGCAGGTTAGTGTAATTAGGCAAGTTATTGTATAATGATGGTTTGTTCTGTAGACTATCGAAAAAATAATTAGCTTAAAGGGGCTAATAATATTGTCCATAAAATTGTTTTTAAAAAAATTAAAACTGCTTTTATTCTAGCCGAAAAAAAAAACAAATAAGACTTTCTCCAGAAGAAAAAATATTATCAAACATACTTTGCAAATTTCCTTGCTCGGTTAAACATCATTTGGGAAATAATTAAAAAATAAAAAATTCAAAGGGGGGCTAATAATTCTGACTTCAACTGTATATACTGTATATGTATATATATATATAAATACTAAGCACTGCAGTGTTTGAGTGTTCTGAGTTTGTCTGAGATAATTAGTCTACATTCCATACAAGATATGAAGCTGATCGGTCAGTTCTTGTCATGTGACTTGCAGTGCGTTTGCAGCAATTATTCAACTGGGTGTGTCTGGAAGGCGCGAGCAAGTCACACTGCTTGAGCATGCAAGGCACCTCTATTGGAAATAACGAACTTGTGTGAACTAGAAAAGCGATATGTGAACATTTGCGATCTCCAGCAGTTGATCTTCTTGCACAGACATGCTGGATTCACCTGATTTGTTGATAAATGGGTTGCAGATCCATTCCTTGGCAGTTCGCGAGTTCTTTATTGGGCCTTTAGCAAAGAAACTTTCCAAAGATGTCTGTTTCTTACTCATTTTGCTGCTTGTGGGTTAAATTTTGGCACTCAAGTGATGTAAACAAGAGAATATGGTCATTTTTCAAAATAAAAGATTTTTCAAAATAAAAGATCATGCAGACACAGATAATAAATAAAACTGAAAAGATTTCTTGTGGTTGAGGATCAGTGATATAGCAGATTTCCATATGGATTGATAACTTTGAGCATTTATGCAATTAAAAATGTATTTATTTAATTTGAAAACTGTTCTGATAAGGATAGCCAATACTTTTCATCTTCACTAATGCATTTATGAATGCATCCTTATTGACATTGATTCATTGAATTAAACACAACATGAAATGCCTTTAGAAACCAACAGAAGACTTGCATGACTTTTTTAATAGCTACTATTTAGCAGAAGAAGCAGATATTTTACTGTGAATTCATTAAGGCCATTTGATTCTTTAAAGTGATTAAGTAAGGTCATCGAAGCGTTTTCCATCAGTTTGTCCAAACGCATGTGCTTCATTGCATCTCAGTGAAAATGTCTATTCAAGGATTCTGAAGCCTGGTGCTTTATTTTATTATTTTTTTTGTCTGGTTTGTTGAAAGCAGCGGGTCAGAAAGCAGCCCTGAGCCCACGAGCTGCTGTTCACTAGCCTTAACCAGACATTTATAAATAATACAAAGGAGCGAAGCTGTCAGACACCATCTAAATCACTGCATTGCTGAGATACAGAAAGGGCAAAGATGCGCACCTCCCAAACAAGGAAGTACACTGATTATCTGCCAGTGTCCGTCCTGAAGGCTGACCGCACCGATGCAGACCCCCTAAAGCTGCACGCTTTTATTATCAGATTTTATAATCAGTTTATATCCGGCGCAGTCATGTGAGGGAGTCAGCGGGAGTTCAGGATCTGCACTATTTTGGCTTCAGTACGTTGCGTTCTTGTTTAAATGAAAGGACCGTCGCTTCTCAAGCAAACTTGTGGAAGAGATACAATGTCCACTGAATCTATTGTTCTTTCACTGAGTTTTAAATGAGGTTTTCTTACTTTCTCCTCATTTGTGTTGCCAGATCAATTGGTGCTTTTTTAGAACTGTGTTGCAGTTGGTACTATTTAGACTTCAACAGAGTGTCAAAATCTTGATGGTTCTGTGGGTCTCGTCTATCAAATCTGAGCTTTATTTTGTATTTTCTATTGGATTGTGGTCAGGTGATTGGCTGGGCCATTCTACAGCTTGATTTTCTTTCTCTGAATGCATTTGAGTGTCTCTTTGGCTGTGTTTTGGATCATTGTCTTGCTGAAATGGTTTCATCTTCATCCTCCTGCTAAAGTAGATGTTGGACTGAAGCAGCTGATAGTCATTTAGGGTGCTTTCACACCTGCCTTATTTAGTTCGGTTGAATCGCACTAGAGTTCGTTTTCCCTCTTGGTGCGGTTCGTTTGGGCAGGTGAGAACGTAGCAATCGCACTCGGGTGCGCACCAAAAGCGCACCAAAAAAACGTACCGAGACCTGCTTGAAGAGGTGGTCTCGGTACGCTTTCAAACGAACCCTGGAGCGGTTCGTTTGTGGTGAGAACGTGATCCGAACTAAAACAGACCCAACCGCAAAAAGTACTGCGCCTTTATGGACTAATTCAGCTGCCGTAGTGCGATGCGCTGTCTATCTTATGGGGTTTGGAGGAAAAATATTTGTTGACAGCGCTTTACCAACAGTTTTAAACAGAGAGAGAGAGAGAGAGAGAGAGAGAGAGAGATAGAGAGAGAGAGAGAGAGAGGGAGGGAGGGAGAAACATTACCTGATGGATCATTGGTGATATTTCCGAAAGATGACCATGTCGCAGTTTAGCTAAATTATTTCACGCCTTCTCCTAATGCTTTCGCCGATTGCAATGCATTAAAACATTGTTTTCCAGCCCCAGCCGCCCTTCATTCTCGAAATGTATAGTTTGTCTAAAGTGATGCATACAAACTACATAGTATACTATGAGCAGGGATACTGCGTCAGCCAGCGCAGCGACATTGTGTGTCTGCCGGTTTGTTTATTTGCGGTAGTTCCACGTGAATTCTGACCAATTGAAAAGCAGTTTAGGAAATACGTTCAATAACATCTGGCCAGTGAGTGATGTAGATTTTGTCACATGACTGCATTTTGGTTCGTTTCAGCTGGTTCAGACCAAAGCAATTAGTGTGGTGTGAAAGGGACCCAAAACGGCAGAAAAATGCTACAATGTATCATTTGTTGCCTTTGGTCCAGACCAAATGAACCGAACCACATATGTGAAAGCACCCTTACACTGAGGAAGGGCAGAGGGTTGCTGAAGAACTACTGAGAGATTTCAGCTGCTGTCTGGGCTTTCACTGCCGGAATACACCTTCCTTTCTTCATGTGTTCAATACGTTTTTCCCTTTGTCATTTCATTTTATTACACATAACTTCATTTGGAAACTAATTAGATTTGTGTTATATAGATTTATTTAATAATAATAATAATAATAATAATTTATTTTATTTGTAAACGGCGCCTTTCTAGACACCCAAGGTCGCCTTACAACAAGTATCAACATGCTAGAACAAATTAAAACAAATAATAAAACATTGACCAAAAGTATAACCACACATCACGAATATAAAATAACATGATAAAAACATGATAAAAAAAATTGTTAAAGGAAAGCCTGTTTAAAAAGATGGGTCTTTAGACGAGATTTAAATGTGTCAAGACAATCACTGCTCCTTAGATCCAGGGGAAGCGAGTTCCATAGCCGAGGAGCCATAGAGCTAAAAGATCTGTCTCCCATTGTGCTTAATCTAGTGCGAGGTGGTACCAGGGAGAAAGAGTTGGCGGATCTAAGAGTGCGAGAAGGGGTGTAAATATGGAGAAGTTCGGTGAGATATTGAGGAGCAAGATTATGAAGTTGAAAGTTAGAAATAATATTTTCAAATCAATACGAAACTTTACCGGCAGCCAGTGAAGCTGATAAAGAAGTGGTGTGACATGCTCGTGAGGTGGAGTCCTAGAGATGACACGAGCTGCATGGTTCTGAATCCGTTGGAGTTTATGAAGAAGTTTAGAAGAAAGCCCAGAAAGAAGTGCATTACAGTAGTCAAGACGTGAAGTAACTAATGCGTGGATAAGAATTGCTGTGTTGTTGGTTGTGAGAGAAGGGCGGAGACGAGTGATATTACGCAGGTGGAAATATGCAGTACGCGTGATATTATTGATGTGACCTTCAAATGAGAGTGTGCTATCCAAGATGAGACCCAAACTCTTTACCTGCACAGAGGGATACATTGTGCTATTATCAACGTCTATTGTGAAAATATCAGCTTTATCCAAGACACTTTTAGTCCTGATAAGAAGGGCTTCAGTTTTGTCGCTATTTAATTTTAGAAAGTTAGCTGAAAGCCAGATTTTTATTTCAGCTAAACATCTGCTCAAAGCTGAAGGAGGAAAAGAACTGGAGGGCTTGGTGGACAGGTAGAGTTGAGTGTCGTCAGCATAGCAGTGAAATTGTATGTTGTATTTTCTAATAATGTGACCAAGAGGCAATAGATATATGTTAAACAGGAGTGGACCCAGTACGGAACCTTGTGGGACACCAGTAGTGACAATCTAATATCTTGACTTAAAATCTTTCATTTGGACAAACTGAGTACGTTCTGCAAGATATGATTTAAACCATAAAAGAGGGGTGCCAGAGATCCCTAGTGAGGCAAGCCTATTCAAAAGAACCTTGTGCGAAACCGTGTCAAAGGCTGCACTCAAGTCCAGAAGAATAAGAATTGTTAGTAAACCAGAGTCTGCTGCCAGTAGTAAATCATTAGTGATCCTGACGAGAGCAGTCTTAGTGCTATGGTTGGGACGAAAGCCAGACTAGAAGAGCTCAATCAGATTGTTACTAGAGAGATAGTTATGGATTTGA
Source organism: Danio kyathit (assembly GCA_903798195.1). NCBI lineage: Eukaryota > Metazoa > Chordata > Actinopteri > Cypriniformes > Danionidae > Danio > Danio kyathit. The sequence continues at coordinate 4,600,366 of LR812535.1, forward strand.
GATGCAACATATTTGGTTGTTACCAACATCTGGTGAAAGTTTCAAGTCAACGGCACCTTTCTAAATGTGTTTTCTAAGAAAAATGGTGATGTGTTGAATACCTATTTCCCCCACTGTATGTATACAGTATATATATATATATATATATATATATATATATATATATATATATATATATATATATATATATATATATATAATATATATATATATATATATATATATATATATATATATATTAGGGGTGTCAAAATTAATCGTTTCTTCGGTGCACCGCGAAGCAGACGCGGACAATTCGGTATCGGTTCAGTAATAATCATAACCGGTTATTATGTACTGACGTCATTTATCTCACATGCGCTATGTCGCCGTAGCTTACTATGGCGAGGGAGGCGAGGCGCGAGCGCGAGTATTTACAACGCTCTAACTACGTAAAAACTCAGAAATCGTGCACAATTTCACTGCGTGTGTGTTTGCTGAACTCTGTTTCACTGACACTTACAGCAAAAGCCCCTATTTCACGGCGATTAAGAGAATGAAAGTAAACTCCATTTCTCTCTCTCACTGTGGCCCATGAGTGCATCTGTGAAGAGCGCCAGCGTGTAAGAGCCAATCGCAGCCCTTTCTGTTGAGCGCGTGACCAATCAAAGGGGTGTAAGAAAGAACTTGGTAGACAAGGCTCAGAAAGCGAGCGGGATATTGATATTTGTTTATTTGCTATAGATCATTTCAATGTGGTCATGTCATTGGCCCATGAACATTTCCTGCTTGACGTTAAACTATTTCCTAACTGTAACAAGAGGCAATTCAATCATAACTTGATTTTAAATCAGCCATCATAACACTATTTGTCAATATGTGGACCTTTTTGGATTCTCAGAAGCAATGGAAATTAAAAATGTAAAATACATTAGGGCCATTGTTTTTGTTTACATCCCTCAAAATGGTCTATAAATGCTCGTGTTGTTTAAAGGTACAGTTTATATATCTGACTGTTTGTATTGAAGGACAAAATTGGTTTACAAACAGTATATAAATATATTTATACATTTTAATACAAGAATTGTTGTGCTGTGAAGAAAATATAAAACTGTGTATGGAAAGAATCGTCAATGCACCGTGATGCACCGTGATATCGAATTGAACCGAATCGATGGCATGATAATCGTAACCGAACCGAACCGTGAGACCAGTGTAGGTTCACACCTCTAATATATATATATATATATATATATATATATATATATATATATATATATATATATATATATATATATATATATATATATATATATATCGTCAAAATATTTCAAAATGACCGTTTACGTAACATTGTTCAACCATTAGAGTTACAATTCTAATATATAGCTAATATACTGTATAAGCTATATATAGGTAACAGTCAAACTCCAAATTATTCATACTTTCTTTGGCTTCAGCATGTTGTGTTCTTGTTTACATTTTTTTTTTTTTTTTACAGACGCTAGGACACATTTCTCAATTCTTAGGTCACTTTTGCAAAACTCTTCACACAATTCTCCTAACCGACTTTCAGCTTGGCAAAGCAATTCATTTCACATTCAAAATGCACTACAGCCACCAAAACACTTTATTCAGGTCTCAAATAAACTCATTCTTCCAGTAGCCCTAGCAAAGCTTGACAGCCAACAAAAACACTTTGTCACCCACAAAACAATGAGCTTAAAACACTAACAACATGTAGCATTACAGTGTTTCTTGTGTAAAACAAGGACACATCTCTGTTTATAAGTGCAATATATATTGTTTATAATTGCAATATATGTTACTGGAATGAATCAGACATAATGCAGAATTCCTCAATATTTTATGTCGTTTATTTATTTGTATTTTTTTGCACTAAGTAATTCCAAAATACAAGAGGTTGTATGCACACCATCCACTGATACAGACACAATAGTAATGCTATGCTGAAAATGCAGTTTAATATTTTTTGCAAAAATAAAGGACAAAATATGTTGGCAGTGAACATTAACAAGGTCATAGTCGGATATATGTAAAATAAACAAGATTAAGCTAGTAAATCTTGCACATACTGTCACGGTTTGTGGTGGGGGAAAGGAGCAAGGACTCAATTGCAGACAAATAAAGGGTTTATTATAAAACACAAATAAAACAAAAAGGCAAAACAAACTACCCTGAGAGGGAAAACATTAATAATAAGGCAAGGCAAGTTTATTTATATAGCACATTTCATACACAGTGGCAATTCAAAGTGCTTTACGTAAACAAGAATAAAAAAGACAAGTGTAAGAAAAAATAAAAACAGATAATAAAAAACAGATAAAAATATGTTAAAACAGGTTGTAAAAGAATGAAAAAGAAGAGAAAAACTTAATAGTGCGATTTGTCGGACGTAGCACAGTGCTCATTCAGTAAAGGCACAGCTAAACAGATGTGTTTTCAGTCTGGATTTAAATGTGCCTAATGTTGGAGCACATCTGATCATTTCTGGGAGTTAATTCCAGCAGCGAGGGGCGTAGTTGCTGAAAGCCGATTCACCCTGCTTTGACTGAACTCTTGGAATTTCTAGTTTATATGATCCTAGAGATCTGAGTGTTCTTCTAGGTTTGTATTCAGTGAGCATATCTGTAATGGATTGAGGTCCTAGGCCATTTAGTGATTTATAGACAAGTAGTAATACTTTAAAATCTATTCTGAATGTAACTGGGAGCCAGTGTAAAGACCTGAGGACAGGTGTGATGTGCTCTGATTTCCTGGTTCTGGTCAGAATCCTGGCCGCAGCGTTCTGGATGAGCTGCAACTGTCTGACTGTCTTTTTGGGAAGGCCCGTGAGGAGGCCGTTACAGTAATCCACCCTGCTGCTGATAAAAGCATGAACAAGTTTCTCTAAGTCTTCACTGGAAACAAAGCATCTGATTCTTGCAATGTTTTTGAGATGATAGTATGCTGATTTACTAATTGCTTTGACATGACTATTGAAACTCAGATCTGACTCCAGAGTCACACCAAGATTCTTGACCTTATTTTTTGTTGTTTGACCTTTAGAGCCAAGGCACGCATTCACCTTGAGAACCTCATCTCTGTTCCCAAACGCAATGACTTCAGTTTTCTCTTTGTTTAACTGAAGAAAGTTTTGGCACATCCAACTGTTCATTTCATCAATGCATTGGCAGAGGGTGTCAATAGGGCTGTAGTCATTAGGCAATAAGGCTAAGTAGATCTGAGTGTCATCAGCATAGCTGTGGTAGGAGATTTGGTTCTTTCTCATTATTTGGCTCAGAGGGATCATATAGAGGTTGAACAGGAGAGGTGCCAGAATCGAGCCTTGTGGGACTCCACATGTCATGGGTGTCCACCTTGACCTATGGTCACCTATACTGACATAGTAACCTCTCCCTTCAAGATAAGATCTGAACCATTTAAGGACCGTCCCAGACAGCCCAACCCAATTTTCCAGCCTATCCAGAAGTATGCTGTGATCGATAGTGTCAAATGCAGCACTGAGATCGAGCAATACCAGCACTGTTAGTTTACCTGTATCTGTATTTAGGCGGATATCATTGATTATCTTTATAAGAGCGCTCTCTGTACTGTGATGTGCTCTGAAACCAGATTGAAAATTGTCTAAACACCCCTTGGAGTTTAAGAACGTGTTAACCTGGTTGAAAACAACTTTTTCAATGATTTTGCCAATGAAAGGGAGATTGGAGATTGGTCTGTTACTGCTCAATAGTGTGTTATCCAGATTGCTCTTTTTCAAGAGGGGTTTAACAACTGCAGTTTTAAGTGAGTTTGGGAAAGTCCCTGAGAGAAGTGAAGCATTTACCACTTTTAGGAGATCCATTTCTAAACAGTTAAACACCGTTTTGAAGAATGATGTGGGGAGCGTGTCAAGACTGCAGGTTGATGTTTTCATAATTTATACGATCTCCACTAAGATTTTACCATTAATTGCCATAAAGTCAGACATAATGTCTGATTTCTTAAGTTGTGGTTGAGCTTGTCTGACATCGGCACAATTTGGATGAGATAAGGCAAAGACAAACTTGACTGGGCTGGCCAAGGCTGGTGCAACAGGACAGGGAAATAATCGGTGACGAACTGGCACAGGACGGCAGACATGAGGAGAATATAAGCAGAAATAAATTAACACAGGAACAGGTGTACCTAATAAACTAATAATGGGTTAACAAGGAAGGTGGGGCTAGACAATAGACGGGAGAGCACATGACACGAGACAACACAAGCCATGCGCTCACATAAACCGAGACAATGAGAGAACTTATTAACCGCGTGTTCTCAGGACAACACAGAAGCACACCACAAAAAGCATGCGGCCACAATGTAAACATCTAGCCACGTGCTTAGACAACACCAACAGACGCAAGACACGAGCACACGAGAGATGAACACCTTACCGTGCGCTCACACATAAGCAACACGCAGGTTTCATCTCAGCGCCAACCGAAACCAAAACCAACCAGACTGAGACGCTGAGAATGAAACAGCGCGATGCCGACAGAACAAAACACAAACACGAGTACAAGAGCGCGCGCGTCACAAGCACGTACAGTCCACGCGTGTCCGCATCAAGCGGGAGCGCGGACGGCCTGTGCGCACTCACGACGGCGCGCACACAGAGACACACACAATGATGGAAAACAAGTTCTCGACCCGAGAAAACTTGAACCGAGGACTACAGGACAAGACAGAGTCCTGTAGTTCGGACTCTGCCACCAAAACAAGAATTTACAAGACCAGAGTGACATAACCCTGACACATAGGCTGCGTCCGAAACCGCCTACTACTCAGTAGGTACTGCGTTTGATTTTAAACGTACTACTCGGCCGTTAGAAAAGTACGTTCTATACAGTATGAATGGAAGAAGTATGAATGGAATTCGGACGTACTACATCCGCCATTTTGTCATGGTCACGTGACCTACCTGCGTCAGTTGCGTCGCTTCACTTCCATTCATGAATTCTCTCGCGGGGCATCATGGGATAGCGCAGCGTGCATGGGATGCGCACTTCAGAATCTCGCCGGAAGTAGTAAGTCATCCGGGTACTTCTCGCATACTGATTTTCGAATTCTATGAATTCGGACATACTACTCGGCTCGCATACTGATTTTAGCGTACTGTATAGTATGGAAGTATGCGGTTTCGGACGCAGCCATACTGTATTGTTGTGTTACTTTTGCCCTGTTGATTGGCTCAGAAACTTTTGTTTAAAGTGAAGTTATATTGAAGTTGCTTTGTAATATCAGTGGTATTTTGTATCAATGCAGTTTTTTACAGACGCTAGAACACATTTCTCAATACTTAGGTCACTTTTGCAAAACTCTTCACACAGCATCACACAGGGTTTTCTTGTGGAAAACAAGGACACATCTCTGTTTATAATTGCAATATATATTCTTTATAACTGCAATATATGTTACTGGAATGAATCAGACATGATGCAGAATTTTAAGTTTGTTTATTTTTATTTTTTTTGCACTCAGTAATTCCAAAATACAAGAATTTGTATCCACACCATCCACTGATACAGACACAATAGTAATGCTAATCTGGGGTGCGTTTCCCAAACAACGACGTAACTCGCGGCTGAACTATCATAGTTTGATGCATCGTTTAGCAAAAGAACGATGTAGTGACGAGTGTTTCCCAAAACCCATAGTTTCTCTGTCGCAGATCCATGCTTGAACCACGTTAGTTATAACGTAAAACGCCCATAATGATGCTCTAAACGGGGTGGAGTAACTTCTTTAGAGAACAACCCCATCATTTCCTTGGGCAAATGATATTGTTTTACACAAACACGCATTTAAAATAAAATCCAATATTAGTTTTGGTAAAAACATGCACTCGTTTTCTATATTCATTGAAATATAAATGTAAATGGCACATATAGGCCCTGTGTTTGCTTTACTAATATTATTGAGAAGTTGTACATTACATATTCTATTCTAAAACATAAAATCACTTACAAAAGCTAACACTATTCTAATATCATATATAAATCATATAAATAAATAAATAAATAATGAGGCGATTTATTATAAATATATTTACTTTAATAATAATATTATTGATGATGATGATTATTATTATTTAGGATATTGTTTATTTATTTTAAAAAATTACAATTTGACACATGCAAACCACAGCAGAAAGTTCTAACCAACAGACCCATGTCATATACAGTACAGATACTTAATAAAGAACCCACTATAAAATAAAAGAATTAACGTATGCTATTTTTTTTATTTTCGCAAGCTTTGGAGACGCAACATAATTTCCGTTTTTAAATATACCTATAGCTTTCGCCATGAGGCTGTGTTCAAAATTACATCAATGTTTTCAAAGTGCACTGCGAAGGGAGCACAATTGTAAACATGAAGATCGCTAAAACTGAACTGTAAAAATACTTTGAAAGCAAATTACACCTAAGAGAGATGACCTTAATGCTTTTTTATTTTTAATAATTCCAACTTTGAATGTTAGAATGTTCTAGATTAATAGGGCATAGGGGGGATAAGTGGGAATAGAACACAGCCAGGAACTATGCTTCTAACTACAGCTCCAGAGGTGTCGTTTCAAGTGCTCAAGTTTGCGACGCAGTTTGCGAATGTTCATTGGAATGATGGATTCGGGAAACAGCAAATCAAAGAACTATGTTTGTAACGACAGAACTTGTGACCTTAGTTGGCTAACGATGATTTTGGGAAACGCACCCCTGGCTGGTAAACTGCATTTTTAGATCTGAAATATGTTTCAATCAAATATTGCTGTTGAATTTTGCTGTCTTCTACAGTTTTGCATTATGTTATTGTTTTGAACAGAAGTTGAACAGTTTTGAAAACAGTATGTAAGCGCGTGCTAAATGTCCTGTACGTACAAAGAGTTTTGGCAGTTGTTGTGTCTGAGTGAGAAAAGATTTGATGAAATTTGAGAGATGTAGTCACTGAATGCATTTTGTGCCAAAACAATGATCATTGATCCTCAGTTTAGCCCACATAGACTTCTGTTGTGCTCACTGTGTGAAGAGTTTTGCAAAAGTGACGTAAGTATTGAGAAACGAGTCCTAGTGTAACCCCGCCGGTCCTACGCCACCCAACCCGCTCCGAGCTGGGATCGAACCGGCGACCTTCCGCATGGGAGTCGGTTGCTCTACCAAGGAGGCTAAAGACCATGGCCTCTAGCGTCTATCGCTAGAGCACCTTTAGAGGTCAGAGGAGTGAGGTTTACCTGCACAGCACTTACTAGCTGACCTTCGTTACACTCACCCCTCTAAACCTCACTCCCATCCGGGTCACGGCACCAATTTAACCTCCGCCGGTCCTACACCACCCAACCCGCTCCGAGCTGGTATCGAACCGGCGACCTTCCGCATGGGAGTCGGTTGCTCTAACAAGGAGGCTAAAGACCAAGGCCTCTAGCGGAGGAGTGAGGTTTACCTGCACAGCACTTACTAGCTGACCTCCGTTACACTAGTGTCTGTAAAAAACTGTAATGTTCATGCATATGTTGTGATTCTACAAACCAACAAACGCAACAAACATTGTATAATCTTGCATTGGTCATGTTCTCAGGCCATAAGTTGCCAATGCATTGAAAGCATGCGTCCTTGTTGTACAGTATACTATAGTACACACCTAACATCCTAACATGCATATTCCATGAGACGTGGCGTAACTTAAACACGAACCATCCCATAATAAATAGTTTGTGTGTGTGTGTGTGTGTGTGCGTGTGTGCATGCGTGCGTGTGTGTGAGAGAAATAGCCTAGAGAAATGTCTCTTTTTTTTTTTTTTTTAGATGATGCTAACGTGAGGTGACAGTAAGCAGCAAAACTTATTTATTTAAAGAATAGACATGGTCTGCAGATCTGTGTTGAGTTTTAATGCAAATATTTGATTATCCATAATGACCTGCATGTTGGGAATCCTGGGAATTGATTCCATGACCATAGACCTATTTTATTTTATTTTATTTTATTTTATTTGACATTGTATATTTTTATTTAAATTCCAATAAAATAAATGTAATAAAAATAAAATAATAATAAAAACATGATTGTATTGTATTTTATCATTTCATTATATTATTTTATTTGTTTATTTTATTTAGATGTTTTAATTGTATTCTTTTTTTTATTTACATTCCAGTAAATTACGAGTAATAAAATTTTAAATAATAAAATATATATAATTCAAACAAATTACAAATAGTAACATTTTAAATATTAAAATTAATCAAAACATTCATTTTTCTTCTGCTTAGTCCCTTTATTCATACGGGGTCACCACAGCGGAATGAACCACCAACTATTTCAGCATATGTTTTACTCAGCGTATGCCTTCTCAGCTGCAACCCAGTTCTGGGAAACACCTATACACTCTCTCATACACACACTCACACATACACTATGGCCAATTTAGTTCATCCAAGTCACCTATAGCGCATGTGTTTGGACGGTGGGGGAGACCGGAGCACTCGGGGGAAACCCACACCAACGGGGAGAACATGCAAGCTCCACACAGAAATGCCAACTGACCCAGACGGGAATAAAACCAGCGACCTTCTTGCTGTGAAGTGACACTACTAACCACTGAGCCATTTAGCCGTCATTTAAATTCTAATAAAATTGAAAATAATACAACTAAAAATAATAAAATAAAATTATTTTCCTTTTTTTTTTTATTTTAATATTTTTAGTTTTATTATTTTTGTTCTATTAAATTACAAATAATAACATTTTTAAAAGAATAGCATAAATTATTTTTTTGCATTTTATTATTTATTTTATTTTGTGTTATTATTTTTTATTATATTAGTTTTATTTAAAGTACAATTCATTACAAATAAAAAAACAATAACATAACAAATAAGTTTTTTATTTTATTTGTTTATTGTATTTGTTTATTTTATTATTTTTTATTTAAATTCCAATAATATTCCAATAAATTGCAAATACAAGTAATTACAAATAAGTGTTTTTATAAAAAAAAATATATATATATATATATATATATATATATATATATATATATATATATATATATATATATATATATAAATTATTAAATAATTTATTTATTGTATTTTATTCTTTATTTTTTATATATTTGCTTTATTATTTGTATTTAAATTCTAATAAATTACAAATAATACAATAATAAAATAAAATATTTTTAAAAAATATTTTATTATATTCATGATTGCATTTTATTGGTTTAATTTATTTAAATTCCAAATAATAACATTAAAAACAATAAAATAAATATTTTATTATTTTATGAATTTATTTTATTATTATTCATTCATTCATTTTCTTTTCAGCTTAGTCCCTTTATTAATCTGGGGTCGCCACGGCGGAATGAACCGCCAGCTTATCCAGCATATGTTTTCGCAGCAGATGCCCTTCCAGCAGCAACCCATCACTGGGAAACATCCATACACACTCTTTCACACGCATACACTGCGGACAATTTAGCCTACCCAATTCACCTATACCACATGTTTTTGGACTGTGGAAGAAACCGGAGCACCCAGAGGAAACCCACGCCAACACAGGGAGAGAACATGCAAACTCTACACTCTACACTCCACACAGAAATGCCAACTGACCCAGCCGAGGCTTGAACCAGCGACCTTCTTGCTGTGAGGCAATTGTGCTACCCACTGCACCACCGTGATGCCCCTATTTCATTATTATTATTTTTTTTTTATTTAAATTTCAATAAAATACTAATATTAAAATTAAAAGGAATATTTTTTTACTTTATTGTTTCATTATTTAATTGTAGTTGTTAATTTTATTATTTCTTTATTTTATTATAATTTTTTTAAATTCCAATAAGGCGACACAGTGGCTCAGTGGGTAATACTGCTGCGTCACAGCAAGAAGGTTGCTGGTTCGAGCCCCGGCTGGCCCAGTTGACATTTCTGTGTGGAGTGTGCATGTTCCCCCCGTGTTGGCATGGGTTTCCTCCGGGTGCTCTGGTTTAACTAAATTGACCATAGTGTATGAGTGTGTGTGTGTGTGTGTGTGAGATTGAGAGTGTATGGGTGTTTCCCAGTACTGGGTTGCAGCTGGAAGGGCATCCGCTGCATAAAACATATGCTGGAAAAGTTGACGGTTCATTCCGCTGTGGCAACCCCTGATGAATAGAAGGAATAAAGCCTGGTTTATACTTCTGCGTCAAGAGATCGCCGTGACCCACGGCGCAAGCCTTGTGCGTAGCCGTGCATTTATACTTCTGCGCACTGTTTCTGTTGCTCTGCAATACACTTCCCAAACACTAGCTGGCAGTAGGTGTTTATGTTCCTCTGTGTCGAGTTTCTTCGCTGGTGTCTTGTTTTTTTCTGAACGCTTCTTTAATGTACAAGTGGTTCAAAATTTGCTCATTTTGAGGCGGGAACCGGCGGACGTCCAACAACTTTAATCATAAGGTAAACACAAAACAACAGTCTCCATCATGGGACTATGTAGTATAAATCAGCCTTACGTCGAAGGAAAATGAATGAATGAATGAATAGATCCATGTTTTTTTCTGTTAAAGCTATTAAAGCATCTGTTACAATTCATTAGCTTTAACACACAAGGCAACATGTGTGTATTTTAGTGCGAATCGTCATCTCTGTGTGTGTGTGTGTGTGTGTGTGTGTGTGTGTGTGTGTGTGTGTGTGTGTGTGTGTGTGTGTGTGTGTGTGTGTGTGTGTGTAAAGAACAGTGAAGCGTCTGGTGTTTGTTCATCATCTGATATCTGCATGTGGTCTTTCGGGCTGAGGTGTAGAAATGTGCTGCATTTTCCCTTCGCTGTTGACTCTCTCCTCGCTCCGCTTGACAAGGAAATCCTCCACAAACTCACGACGTGTTCCTTCAGATCTCGGGAGAAACTCTCCAATTAGCGACGTGTAGTCTGTGCTTTACATCTGACAGTAAGCACCGCAAATCCCCTTCACTTTCTCTGCCAGCTCAAAAACACAGACACACACACACACACACACACACACACACACACACACACACACACACACACACACACACACACACACACACACACACATCTGTACCAAGAGACAGCACACACACACACTCATGCAGCAGATCCAGATGTCTGGCCTCCAAAAACACTATAGTGATTTATAGTTAATACTGTTAGGCTTTCATAGGTGGGAAGTAGCGAATTACATTTACTTCGTTACATTTACTTGAGTAAAATTGTTGGGTAACGTGTACATTTTGAGTACATTTAAATGTGTACTTTTACTCAAGTAAATTATAGAGAAAAATCATTACTCGCCACATTTAGTGCTGTTTCTGCGTTGCTGTCAAATGATAATAAATATGATTCATATGATCGTTTGCAAATATCGCGAGGCGCCACATTGAAGAGGTTGTGTCGCGAGAGGTTTCCCGCTTTTGGTTCGAGCGCGCGCGCCTAATGTTGAAATGATGGCTGAAGTCGAGAAAGACGTGCGAGTTCATACTACGGTGACGGTCACGACACACTGTAAAAACTAATCTATAGAATTTACCCAATAAATCTGAGGTAACAATTTGCATCGACTTTGGTGGGGTATATTTAATCCCATATATTGAGTATAAACTATCTGAGGTAAAAAGTTATTAAATACTTACATAAATTGGGTAAAAAATACCTCACATTTATGTATATATTCAACAGCTACTTATTAGGTAAAAATTACCTCTTTAAATCAAAGTTTATTAATATCAGTTAGTTAATAACAATTACTTATTTAGAGAAGGTAAAATGTACCTACACAATAAAGACATTCATATGGGTTATCAACTCAATATTTTTATTCCAAAAAATCCTAAATCACACTCAAAATACAGTGCAGCACAACAGCTTTACATAACATTTCAAGTAATGAACCTGTTTTATAACTCACTGATCTATCAACTGTTTCAGTAATGTTGGATAATAAAACATATTCCTGTTTTAGGACATCCAGATCAGAGCGGAAAAGAGAAGTGAGGAGAGAAGGAAGCAAAAAAAAAAAAATAATAAAAAATGAAAATGAAAGGAAAAGTGAGGAAATCATAGCAGAGCTGGATGTCCAATCACATCAAGATTTTCTTGTATCAAAAAACACAGAATGAAGTGCTAAATAAAGTACAACCGCTTCACACAACAATGAATGAATAACCCTGTTTTATAACACACTAAGATAATTTTCAAATATTGTTTCTGGCTACTACTAATAATTGGCTACTTGCATACAACACTTTTTATTTTAAAAGTCAAAAGCAAACACACAAACTCATGGTTGTTTCTGTGCATGTACAGTATCAAATATCTAGATAAAAGTAAAACAAAACACCAACATTCTTTAGTTTTTGTCCTTACTCTCACTCTCGCAGATAGGATGAGAATAAAATAAACAAACAAATGGGGAGGAAAAGAGGGTAGGAGATATCAAAATTCTTCAGGCCACTTTCTATTGGTATTCCTTTTCTGTTAATATGGGGGACAACACAGAGCAATGGAGAGGGCTGAGACACAGTGGATGGCTCTTGGTCTGTGTCGGTGTGTGGAGCAAATAAAATATATAGAAAAATATAAAACTACACTCCATTACAACTCCATCAAGGTATGTCCAAACAAAAGATCCTCTTCAAACAAAAGGAGAAATGTCTACTGTATGAGCTTATTTTTAGGCTCTGGGCATTCTTCAGTAGTTTTGCCCCATCAATTTCCAAAAAAAGTTTTTGAAAAGCTTCAAATGTGTTCCTCAGCTCCTTTGGATATTCAATGTTGATTGGATATATGAGTCCTATCAACAATATGCATGCCTTTGTTCGGCTTCCACATCCTTCCGTCACTAGTTTTCCCTAAATCACAATAGACAAATCGTCCTCCTCAGCCATGATGTTGTGCTTCACAATCACCTTCATCTTTTGTCTGTGTACTCCTCACATTCCTACATGTTAAAAAGAAACAAACAAAAAGCATACACAATTTTATTTTAAGATGCTGTTTCAATATATTTCAGTTTATCTAAAGGAGATTTTTTATTTGAAATAACACTTACGTACTTAACTCACTAAAATAAAGGCATTGCAATTACATATATTAATATATATGCTTAATTTATTTAGCTTCATAGATGTAATATGCCTCATATAACATATTACAAGAGTATGAAAACATTTATTAAGCACTGATGTTCTAAAAATACCAAATATAATACAAAATCAATTCTAAAATGTTTTAAATGATCCCACAATTCGTTAAAAAACTTAGGTGCAGCAACAGTGGGTGTTTTCACACATACTCGTGGGATACAGTGGTACTATGTTTTTATTTTTAATCCTCTACCCATTCAATATATTAGGAAAAGCTGGCGTTGATTAGTTTCTAACCTTAAAACCAGCAGTCAGACACAGCCATACATGCTGACTAATCTTGTAAAAAGCACATCACGACCACATAAGTTACCGGCAGTTGTGCAGACAGTTAAAGCCCGGGACACACACACAGAGCACGGCGGATGCGCTCTCTTTCTCTAATTTGGGAGCGCGCGCTCTTTTCCTCGGGAGCGCCATATAGTTAGGCCGCCCGCTCCCGTTCAAATTACACCAGAGTTACCGACCGCTACCACTTTTTTTTCGGTAATTTATTCCCGCGTTTAAGAAAACTGGTCGGGTCCCGCGGCTCTCGTGGAACAGCCGCGGGAATGCAGACCTCTAGCCTGGCGTAACCGAAGCGTGAAACACAACATACCAACTTGCCTGACCAATGGACAGACGTTGCTCAACGGCTGGCTGTCGGCTTGGTGTGTCCCGGGCCATAGTGACGCCAGCAACAGTTTCAAACTTTAAATTCAAGTATTGACATTTTAAACAAACGAACGCCGAATACAAGTGAAGTGTAATATCTCAAAATGTAAAAAATTACCTTAAATTAAGCTTACCTTGACTTCTGCTGTTCGATGGCAGCCGGTGAGAGGATCCATCGTCGCCCACACTCACGCTAAAACGCGGGTTGACGCATGTGGAGTTTCAAGCAAAAAACTCACGGTTTGGGGGTATTCTTTACTGTGTTTTTCTATGTGATGGTTGTTACTGTTGACGAATGGGTAGCATATGTAGAATTTACCCATTACTTTTGAATTCCTTGGCTGACTGCAATAATCAAGTAAATTTTATATGGTTCCCACAGATTATATTTACCGCTCTCTAAAATAACTTTTTTCAGTGCATGTCTTCCATCTGTGATTCTGAAAAGGACGGTCACACTGTCTGTGCAATGAGTTTGTCAGACCAGGTCATCCGCGGCCTGAAGTTCAGTCTATGTTTTTACTCCAAGCAGTGGCGTTTCTAGACCAGAGTAACTGGGGGGGCCGGGCAGGGGCCACTTGTACTTTTAGGGGACACACTTTAACATACAACACAAAATACTTAAACAATTATTCAAAGTCATTGTTTTCATGTATCACTCTGCAGTCTTCATAAACAAGCTAATTAAATAACTTAAGCTCAAGATAATCTTCCATGTTAATTTTTTTTGACAAGTAACTTTGTATTGTAGCGGATAAGACATTTCTAACATTCAAGTACATCAAGGCACATTTTTGCACCTGTAAACTAAAACCTCCTAGGGCCGAGTGGCCACATACGTGGACAGCACATTTTTAGCTCTTAAGTGGCTATTTAAAATACTCTGAATGTTTTATATTTTGTTACAGACATAAAGTGTCATCCTGCAACTGTTTTGCAGCATATGAAATGTCCCAAATAGGGAAATGTCCCTATTTTTAACTGGCCAAAATGGGAAAAAATGTTGTTTTAACTCTCTGATAGAATTTTTTTTTAACTTGCTTTGATGTTAAATATGCATAAAAGAAAATTCGGGAAAAGTGTTTTATGTAAATTCAGACCACGAGTCCACATATATGGACATCATTTTTCTCTACATTTCAAAAGATGATAGTTTGATTTTTATTCTAATTAGGTTCCAATAAGCCCAAATAGCAAAGAGAAATAAAAAATCATGTAAAAAAAAACACTGTGGGCCTTAAGAGGTTAACAGATGCAGCATGAACTTTTTTGCCCTCCCGTTAACTTAAAATAATGTTTTCCAAGTGATCTTTAACAAACCAAGAAGATTTTGACACTATTCCCTATAAAACAAACACAATTCTGGAGTCATAATAAGTCTTATTTCTTTAGTTTATTTTAGTGGTGGGCCGTTATCGGCGTTAATGTGCTGCGTTAACGCGAGACTCTTATCGCGCGATAAAAAAAATATCGCCGTTAATCTATTCTCAAAGTGGGGTGGGAGCTGGGTCTATTTTATGCAAGCTATGATGACTTTGTATGATGACTTGATATATTAGTGTGGATGTATACCTGACCGGTGAACCGTCTGACAAAAGAGTGCCCTTTTAAATCAAATCAGCAGGATGCTTGACTCTAACTGCAGTTCGGCAGTTTCACTAACTCACGAACATTTCATTCATGCCATCGTGACAAACTGGGGTACTAGACGCAAATAAGGAGTAAGGACTGGTGAGAGTGTCATGGAATTTAATAATGCACGACAAATGGTAAGAAAAAACTTCCTCATTTCGCGATGTGTGTGTGTGTTTGTGTATGTGTGTGCGCGGTCCTTTACTGACAGCCGCGTGTGGATCTTGTCGGAAAACATGGCGAAAGGTCCTAAAGATCGCAGTGTTTACTTCTATAATGCCACTAATATCTGCATACTCCACATGTCTTAATTCCATTTCTGTTTAGTTCAGTTTTGACTTTAGTCGGATAAAGGTAATCAAAAATTGCTATTTAGAGCTTATGTAGGCCGACAGTTCAACATTCATGTTTAACTGAATAAACAAACACAAGTACATCTTATTGAACATCATTTATTTTCATCACCAATTATCATAGTAGAACAGTTTCTCAAGCAGTTTGTGATGCAATTTGGAAACAGGAGATGAGCCCCTGGTTTAATGCGACACCCGGCTTGAGAAACCCGTTCTCAAAGACTTATTATTTGGGTAGCACACATGATCTGAACGCCTTCGGCAGAATTCAAATGAGCCATTTTAATCTAGATTAATCTAGATTTAAAAAATTAATCTATGCCCACCTATAGTTTATTTCTTGAATAAAAGCAGTTTTTAATTTTTTTTTTAAAACAATTTTAAGGTCAGTATTATTAGCCTCCTTAAGAAATATTTACTGTATATTTTTTTATTGTCTACACAACAAACCAGTTATACAATAACTTGATTAATTATTCTAACTTTCCTAGTTAACAAGTCTTTAAATTACACTTTAATCTGAATCAAAAACTACAGAATACTTAAAGGGACTTTGTCTGAATACAACTAACTACAAATAACTAAATTATTCTGCACTGACTGTCACCATGGGAAAGATAAAAAAGTAGTTATTAGAAATTAAACTTGTTTAAAAACGTGTTGTAAATAATCATGTGTTTGAAGACTCGTGCTTGATGTCACAAATGAAAACAAAAATGAATGAAGGCAAAACTAAACGAGTTGAATATTATACCTTTACATGAGCGTGACTGAAAACTAAATTTAATCATTTTCTCCAGTACTTTAAGACTATTTGTAAATTCAAGACTGCATTTCTAAACGTAAAACTATGTACACTCAATTTCTGATTAATTATAGCCTCTGCATAGCCGAGGACTTCTTATATTAAAAGTGTCAAAATCGCTATTGAAAACAGCAGTCTAACATAATCAACAGTGGACATTTTGATAGTTTTTCACAACATGAACATGACTGAATCTTTTTATTACCTGTGTCAATTTGGGGGTTACTTTTGACGAATGCGGGGAACTGATGCATGCAGCACCGTCACTGACAGAGAGAGCGTAGAGAGGCCTCAGTCAGTGCTGCCAGATTGGGCACCATCCCCCCCCTGCCACCCCCCCAGAACCGCCACTAACTCCAAGATGTCAATTTATAATGCGATGCACCGCACGCTTTACATCGAACTGACATCGCAACATATACATGAATTACAGCTCCAGTAGTGGTAAGTGTCAAAATTATCCCAATTTGAACCTTATTAATGCTGTAGACCAATTACCATGTTTGTAAACATTCAGGATGCGCGCGCAGGGAGGTGACAGACAAAAACCGGGAGCGCTAGCATTTACAGTGAGGCAATGACATCCGATGAGGTACAGAGTTTGTTGTTGTCTTAGAAATAAGATATATTGATTACATATTATATATTATTTACATAATGCTTTCAGCGTATTGTAACAGCTCGTCACCCAGTGATAAGTACAGTGATTCAAGGCCTGTGTAATCATCAACGAGCAGAACAACTGCATTCTGACAGCGAACTACACCTGAACTTACGGCAGGGTATGTGAACCTACACATAGAGGTAAAGTTGGTTTTATATTCGCACATTCAGACTTTCTCCTTAATATTATAACTTAATAAATGTATTATTTGCAAACTCTAAATAGCGAAATCATATTAGCAGCCAATGACTATCAAAGTACAACATTGTTCACAGTCAAATAAACAGTGTTAATGTTGTTTTCAAGACACACTAGCAGGTTATTTCAGAGCGAATACACAAAGTGCCGTGGTAAACAATATAGGGAGTGTGTCACAAACTGTCACTGAATGAATGTGTGAATATAAAACCAACCTTAATAACTTACACTTTCACGTTTCATACTGAGCATTCAGTGTCCGCAGTTTATTTCACCATATTTAACTGTTTTTGCTGAAATCATTGCTGCAATCAAAAACAAGAAATGTGTATGATTCAGCATATTCAATTCAATTCAATTCATCTTTATTTGTATAGCGCTTATACAATGTAGATTGTGTCAAAGCAGCTTCACATAGAAGATTATAGTGAATTGAAACAGTTCGGTTTAGCTCAGGTCAGTGTGGGTTAATAATCACTACTGAGAGTCCAAACACTGAAGAGCAAATCCATCGATGCGCAGCTCTACAGATCCCGAACCATGCAAGCCAGTGGCGGCAGCAGCGAGGAAAAAACTTCACCAATTGGCGAAAGCGAAGATTTAAAAAACCTCGAGAGAAACCTGGCTCAGTTGGGCATGACCATTTCTCCTATGGCCAAACGTCTTGTGCAGAGCTGCAGTCTAGGCATAGGAAGCTGGACCTCAGCGAAGACTCGTCTGTCCTTGGAGCGTCACAGGAATCAGTCTCATGCTCTCCACTCTTCCATGACCACCACAGCAGCTGCTCAGGATACGGTCTGGTCCAGGATTATGAAAACCTAGCATGAACTTACCTGATATAACATGAGAACTGCACAGTCGAGCATTTCTAATTAGGTCGCCACTTCATTCAGCTCCCTTTTAGTCAAAGACGTCTGCAGTCGGCATTGAAAGCAGTGTGGTGTCGAATTTGGCATCCTACCGCACAGCACCACATGTTTGCTATTGCAGCTGGTCTTTTTTTGCAACCGTGTGGTTTTTGGACCCGTGTGACGTCATGTGTGACGTAGGTTGGTAATTCATCTATAGCAGGGGTGCTCAACCCTATTCCTGGCGATCGACCTACCTGCAGTTTTCAGTTGCAGCCCTTATCAAACACACCTGCCTGTAATTATCAAGTGCTCCTCATGTTCTAAATAATTGGTTCAGATGTGTTTGATCAGGGTTGGAGCTGAAATCAGCTGGAAGGTCGATCGCCAGGAACAGGGTTGAGCACCCCTGATCTATAGTATAACTAAAGAAACTGCTGTCTAATGAATAATTGATTAGCCCTGCATATATAAGTAATTCACACTGTTAACCATTAAAAATATACCATTTAAACATAACATTTTTTTACATAAAAAAGCTGTGTGTGTATATGTATATATATATATGTATGAAGCCAGAATTTTTACCCCCCCTGTATACCTGTATATTTTTCTCCAGTTTCGGTTTAACAGAAAGATTTTATCAACACATTTCTATTGTTTTAATAACTAATATCTAACAACTGATTTATTTTATCTTTGGCATGATGACAGCACATAGATACTAGATACTTTCAAGACTAGTATTCAGCTTAAAGTGACATTTAAAGGCTTAACTAGGTTAATTCTGCAAGTTAGGGGAAATCATTAATGATGGTTTGTTCTGTAGACAGTCAAAAAATATTCCTTAAAGGGGCTAATAATATTGACCTTAAAATGGTTTTAAAAACATTAAAAACTGCTTTTATTTTAGCTGATATAAAAGTAGAAAAAATATTATATTATAACATTCCTTGCTCTGTTAAACATCATTTGGGAAATATTTGAAAAAGAATAGAAAATCACAGGAGGACGAATAATTTTGACTTCAACTGTGTGTGTGTGTGTGTGTGTGTGTGTGTGTGTGCGCGTGCATGCGTGCGTGCGTGTTTGTGTGTGTGTGTTTGTGTGTGTGTGTGTGTGTGTGTGTGTATATATATATATATATATATATATATATATATATATATGAATAATGAAAACTAACTAGTAACTATTTACTTAAGTAATTTTTTCATCAGATACTAGTGATGTGCGATACCACTGATTTCCTATCCGATCCGATACCAAGTAAAATGAAGGCGAGTATCGACGATACCGATCCGATACCGAGACTTTGCCCAAAAATGACTGTTTGGAAAATTAAAAGTAGAAAGTAGTGTCCTTAAAAGTGTCACTTCGTACTGAATACGGGGCATATTAAGGGTTATTCTTGTTTATTGTTTATAGATGAAGAATTATCATACAAAAAAGCCAACTTACATATTTATTGACAGCATCTGAGCATGTATATCTTAAAACGCCTGCCTGAACATCTTAAAAAAACATTCACACTTCTACGTTTAGTGACAAGTTAATCCTGTTCCCATGAAAGCGTTTTGAACCTTTTTTCGTTGTTTTATCAATGTCACAAAAAAACCCAAGCCCCCAAAATACAGCCAAATCGCCATATTTTCTCCCTCTGTACCTGGATAGTGCCTGCCTGCTGCACCTAAGGACTCTGAATTCGATGTCTGTCTCGCCCTAGCAGCACCTGTGCCTCTCCTTTCCTCCTCTTCTGACCGCCTAGTCGTGACGTTGTCATATTCTGTCTTGCGATTTCCATGTAGATGTTTGATTAGGTTTGTGGTATTACCACAGTACCTCACTGTTTTGTTACACGTGTCACAAACTGCACCGTTTGAGTTTATGGAAGTGAAGTAGCTCCACACATAACTCTGCTTGCGGTCACCCATATTCAATGACAAAGTGACTAAAACACATGTGCCAGCAGACTGAGTGGCTACTGGCTAGCTAGCGTGATCTGACTGCAGTTGTATTGTGCCATATTACGCACATGACTTTGCAGGCGGAAGAACAAGTAGTTCCGACTAAGTTGGCATATTCAGATAAACTAGGGTAATTGTGGTTACTTTCCACTGTATTTCTATTTCCAATAAACTACATATTTGCTCCAAATTATTGAAATATCGATATTTTGATAAGATAATCGATTCTAGAACATACAAAGCTGGTATCGGAGATATCGATATTTTAGTATCGATCCGCACATCACTATCAGATACTTTTTTACTTTTACTCGAGTAACTTTTAAGATTGTTACTTCTACTTTTACTTGAGTAAAAATTTCCGCAAGTACTTGTGCTCTTGAGAATAGATTTTGGATACTCTACCCACCTCTGAAGGATTTTGATTAATATACTGTATAGTATTTACAGTAGTATATATACATAGTAACTATATATATATATATATATATATATATATATATATATACACATATATATATATATATATATATATATATATATATATATATATATATACCGGCCACTTTATTAGGTACACCTGTCCAACTGCTCGTTAGCACAAATTTCTAATCAGCCAATCACATGGCAGCAACTCAATGCATTTAGGCATGCAGACCTGGTCAAGACGATCTGCTGCAGTTCAAACCGAGCATCAGAATGGGGAAGAAAGGTGAATTAAGTGACTTTGAATGTGGCATGGTTGTTGGTGCCAGATGGGCTGGTCCGAGTATTTCAGAAACTGCTGATCTACTGGGATTTTCACGCACAACCAGCTCTAGGCTTTGCAGAGAATAGTCTGACAAAGAGAAAATATCCAGTGAGCGGCAGTTCTGTGGGCGCACACACACACGCACGCACACATGCACTGACACGTGTATGTGTGTGTGTGTGTGTGTGTTTGTCATGTGTGTTTTTTTCATTTGTGTCTTACATATATGTTTGTGTCGTTTGTGTATCATGTGTGTCTTTTTGTCATTTGTTTTATGTGTGTGTGTGTGCGTGTTGTGTGTTTGTGTCATTTTTGAGCTTGTGTGCTTGTGTCATTTATGTGTGTGTCATGTATGTGTGCTTGTCATTTATGTGTTGTGTGTGTTTGTGTCAGTTGTGTCTCTGTCTCGTTTGTGTCTTGCGTGTCATTTATGTGTTGTGTGTGAGTAGTCTTGTTTATTATCATTTGTCTCGTGTGTGTGTGTGTGTGTGTGTGTGTGTGTGTGTGTGTGTGTGTGTGTGTGTGTGTGTGTGTGTGTCACGTATACGTTTATCATTTATGTCTTGTGTGAGTGTGTGTTTGTCATTCTTGTCTTGTGTGTAATTTGTGTCTTGTGTGTGTTGTGTGTCTTGTGTGTGTGCGTGTCATTTTTGAGCTTGTGTGCTTGTCATTTATGTGTTGTGTGTGTTTGTGTCAGTTGGATCTCTGTCTCATTTGTCTTGCGTATCATTTATGTGTTGTGTGTGTTTGTGAGTAGTCTTGTTTATTATCATTTGTCTCGTGTGTGTGTGTGTGTGTGTGTGTGTGTGTGTGTGTGTGTGTGTGTGTGTGTGTGTGTGTGTTATGTGTCTTTGTCATTTATGCCGTGTGTGTGTGTTTGTCATTTGTGTCGTGTGTGTGCGTGTTGTGTCATGTATGCGTGCATGTCATTTATGTGTTGTGTGTGTTTGTGTCAGTTGTGTCTCTGTCTCGTTTGTGTCTTGCGTGTCATTTATGTGTTGTGTGTGTGTTTGTGAGTAGTCTTGTTTATTGTCATTTGGCTCGTGTGTGTGTGTGTGTGTCACATATATGTTTATCATTTATGTCTTGTGTGAGTGTGTGTTTGTCATTTGTGTCTTGTGTGTGTGTCTTAAGTGTGCAATTTGTGTCTTGTGTGCATGCTTGTTGTGTGTGTTTATGAATTATGTCTAGTTTATTCATCAATGTGTGTGTGTGTGCGTGCGTGCGTGTGTGTGGTGTCTTCATCTCCAGCTTGATGGTGTTGTTTAATGGACATGTCACTGGCATCCAGCAACACTCTCTCTCCTGTTTGCCTCTAATTGAGTTCAAGAGCCGCTGACTGTAATACACTGAATATTACTGTTACATTTCATGCATATTTGGCTACAAATGTTTCCTCTTCTGAGCATTTGATTTGGAAATGCAAAGCAGGCGAGACGCACTGATGCAGCTCTGAGACCTGCTGCTGCTGTCAGTGTTTTTCTCTGAGACTTATTCCAGAATTGTGGATACATTTCCTTGACGTGGAATGACATACTGTACAGGAAATGTGCAATTTACAGTAAACTTAATTCGTTATTAGCTCAATAGGGCCCCTATTATACACCCGGCTCAATAAGGTGCAAGACATGTATGGCGTGATTTGTTGCTATTTTCAGATCAGCGCAACAGTAATTTTGCGCCACGTTGTTTAAAGAGTCACGAAACCCCCCTGTCTCAGCAGGGTGTTTTCACACCTCTAGTTTGGAAAAAGTCAGGAAAGTGGGCGAGTCCAGCTCTGTTTAGGTGGGAGTGTCGGGGAGGGAAAGAGGGAAGGATTTGCAAAAATGGGAGTTTCCATTTGGGCACGCGCTGATTTCACAGAGGCAAAACAAACACACAGACGCAGAGGAGAGAGGCAGTGACTGTGTTTACATGGACATCAGTAATCGAATTATTCGCCAAATTGTTAATTTGTCGACTTTAACTGCAGTTTGGCATTTTCACTTTTATTCAGGAACATTTCCTGCATGACCCCTGTGACAAACGAGAGGAACTGCTGGAGAGTGGAGTTTTAATGGAGTATTTGATACCGCAGGGCGAATGGAAAAAAAAAATCCTCCACATTTCTCGGTAACTTAGATGCACTCGGTAGGTAGCGTCAGAAAGCCGTGTGTGTATAGACTATCCTGTCACAAAATGCGGCGAAAATCCTACACGACGGGAATAGTTAGATTGCTGTGTTTACATTGGGAGAGCAGCATTTACAGCGGATCTTTCAGTCTATAATATTGTACTGTAATATTGCAGTGATATTAACATACTGTAAACTCAGTAACTAAATCATTTTGACTATGGTATGTCTTCAAAAACTGAAAGAGCACTGCTGACGATACGAAGTAACTTTGCCATCTGAATGAATCACACACACACACTTACCAAATCTGCAGAGACAGGACAATCAACACAAACTGGAGCCGCGTCTTTTTTAAAAGGAGACGAGCGAAAAATCCAGATTTCATCATTTTCAGATGTGAAAAGCTCTCGGATAAAAATTTTTCCTTACAAACGCATTTCTGTTGCGTGCACTGTAATCCACACATGAGTCCAGCTGCACTCTCGTAGCGGGAAAATGAAAACAAAACCTTCGTTACAGCACATTAATAAACGCAGGACATTAATAAACGCAACACTGACGACCCATGTGTTCAAACTCTTGTTCTTTCACTTGTTTTGGCAACACAACGTGGCGTCTCTCTGTCGCCTGAACACTGTAACAGGTAAAACAGTCTTTAAGCTATCATGCATATTAATGAAGTTGCACCGCATACACAATAGAGCGCACTGATTGGTTTGAACTAAGTCTTTATCATGAATTAATGCCGCACACTCAAGAGATGTCACAATGCATTCGCAGGTACAGACATCCACTCTACACGCTGGAAAACACACAAGTATCTTATGGCCGTGACGCAGCTTCAAAAATTAGTTTCAAACCGGAAGAATGAATTTGCTCAAAATAACGCAAAAACAACCAATTTTCACTTATTAGTGCAATATATGTGTCCTAATAGTGTTTATAGCAGCGTGGAACACGTATATGGCTGTCAACAGCTCAACAAATGTGTTTTGGTGTTTCGTGACCCTTTAAATAGCAAATCCCTTTGTGCCACTTTGTGGATTCATGGGTGTGCCGGTCTAGAAAGGAGGTGTGTTAAGCCGCATTGTTGGAGCGTTGCTATTTTGACGAACTGAAATAGACTGCGCCATTGACCAACTAAAAGCTGCTCTAAAGGCAGAGCTAGTTAGGAGTTAGTTAGGAGCCTATGCAGGTCCAAACGCTTATGCCGAGTTCAGACTGCATGATTTTTAAGTTAGTTTGATTTGCCGACAGGTTTTGAGAAATCGCCGACAAATGACTGAAATCACAGGCAAATCGGTGCTCGTGCACGCGAGTGACAATCACACAGTGTGAACTATCAAAGACGTGATCTGAAAGAATCGCAGGTGAGTCGCCAATGCCCATGAGATATTTGGCGTGCTAAATATCTGGAGCTGTCGGAGATTTTATTCATGCCGTGTGGAATGAGTTTTGATTGAAAATAACATCGGCGATCACCTACAGCCAATGAGTGAGCAGCATCCACTAGTGTGGTTACCTGCAGGCCAGCGGGAGGTTGGGGAAGAATGTAAAAGTGCTCATTTTCAGTTTATTTGCACTCTAAGAAATTGAGGAAAAACTAGTAAAATTTGGTAGGAGCACCCGTGTCTGACGTGTCATCTGAGCAAAACCACAACCAGGTCGAGAAAAAAAAAATGTTGAGCAGAAATTCCCTTCAAACCCAGGTGAGCAAATATGTACATTTTCTACCCCATTGAAGGCTTCTTTCTCATTATGTAGTTGATATCAAAATATATATGACGTGTTTTTGTCGTGAGACAAAGTTGTAGGCGATTCTTCTTATTTGAATGTCATACAGTGTGAAACCCCCTATTGCCGATCCATTTTGCAGTGTAAACAAAGCAGCGACAAAACGCTAGCCCAGATAGTCATGCAGTGTGAAAACATCTGACACGACTACTTTGAAAATCATGCAGTCTGAACTCGGCATTACACATTGCATACACACAGGATGTACAGCAACGCACAAATATCTTTACAGATGAAAACAATTAAAGGATTAACATATTACAGAAATTATTATTTTCTGCATAAATATAAAAACCACTGCCTCCATGCCTCATCTCAGAGGGCTTTTATTCATGGCAATCTGCATTTGTATAATCTTGTTATTATTAGTAGTAGTAGTATTTATTATACAGTGCTTCCCACAGGTTTCGAATATATTTGCGGTGGCAGTCGGATTGAAACACACCTTTTTACCCACAGCACACAAATAGTTAAATATATGCGACAAACAAATAATTAGATTTTTAACACTTTTTTTATTTATTAAGGATCTGTTTTAAACTTTTTCTTTTTTTTTTTTCTTTCTTGTATCCACTATTTCTCTTGCTTTTATGCTATTCAGGAGCCATGTGCACCCACTGACAGGTCAAATCTCTCATTCAAGTTCAGTTTGCTCTATACGCTTATTTCACGCGGCTGCCATTTTAAAGCACGAAAGCGAGGCTCCGGTGGGAAGAAACCCGGAAGTATAGACCTTTTTCTTGGCTGCTGCATGGAGGGAGCCATAGCGACCAGCGTCTTTCGGTAGAATGGTTAGAACTTCCGTTTACAGTGTTTACAACAGGTAATTTGCGCTCCGAAAATGGGTTTCAATAGCGTTTTGAGTGAATTACGGACTGTTTTTGTGACACACAATTTTGAAAGGTGTGTGTTAAAGCCGTTATAATCTGTCAGATGTGGTTCAAGCGCGAGAGAAAAACATTCTCCTAGTTTACATGTCTGCCGTCAGAAATACAGTGAGTGTGTGTTTCCACAGCCTGTCAGCTGTTAGCCAGCGGCTCTTCAACACACGCACGCACGCACGCACGCACGCACGCATGCACTGCATCATAGAGCAAACCAGATTACTGGCATGAAACTTAACAGGTGTGTAAGTCATGCAATTTACAAAAATGACCAAAAATCTGTTACTGATACTCTGCTGGCTGATTTGTTGTTGATTCTCATCGCGAGCCGTTTGTTTTATTTAGTGTGTTGTGTTTACCAGGGTTTGTGTTTTTCTGTCATTTCAAAACGTCACTTTATTTTCATTTTATCACAGTTATTAAATCAGTGTTAGTGGGACAGTACAGTAGGCTATGTGTGTGTGTCAAAAGTTTTGGTGAACTATATTTGTTTGGATTGATTATATATTTAAAAGAAAGAGAAACTGTTGACTTTAGCGATGACGAGGCTCCATTTAAACGGCACAAGATGCCGTCTGACAACGAGAAGAAAATGCCTCACAGCAGTTGATTTCCATTTCATTAGATCACAATTTTTTAAATGATCAGTGCAGGAGGTGGCGCTGATCAACAACAGTATTAGTTCAAAGATGATAAAAGCAGGTAAAATAGATTAAAACTATCATTTCAAAGCTGTCCAAATTTGACTGCAGAAATGGTGTTAACATCACTTTAATATCATTCAGTTCAGTTTAATTTAAACAATTAAAAGCATATTAGGCATCATGCAACGTCACAATCTCTTTAAGAGTAATACGCTTAAGTGTCCTCCTAGACTTCAGTTCATGGCACCAGGTAAACACCGTGAGGACGCTTCTCTGCTTCAGGCTTGTGTTCTACCTCGGTGGGACACAAAAGGTGCGGGTCTCTGTGGATCTGCAGAGCACGTGACTGTCTGCGGGAGTGCTGACAGGTCTCGTGCGCACAGAACGAGCAGTATGAAACGGGTAAAGGGGAGAAGATTTTCCACTACATAATCGTTCAGGGGTGTTTGTTTATATTGGGTGGATACAAAAAAAGTGTAAAAGGATGATGATAATATTGGGGAAAAAATTAAGTGTGTCACTAAATATACTTGGGAGACCGTTAATATACCTGGGTGACCCGCCCAAGTAAAGCCTATGAGTGGGAAGCACTGATTATATGCATATTTATATTTGTTTTAATAAAAGCAAGTTTAGATTTGTCCACTTGTTGGGTTTTGGAGACGTCTGCATCACCACATGGGTCATAAGAACAGGAGTGTGTTTGGATATAACTCAGTTTTTTGACCACACTTCATTATTTTTGTTCATTTATTTGTTTGCTGGAGATTAGAACTGTTAGACCATGCGCCAGGGCGCAGAGTGGCCTTAATGCTTCTGCACCATGTGCTTTAGACTTTGCGGCTAGATCATTAAAATAGAGCCACTGGGGTCTGAAGGTGTTTTGGGGGACTGGAGAAGTTCTGATGTGCCCTGACATTTGTCTTTTTTCCAGATGCCTATAAACGCATAAGTGGCTAAAGTCAGACACCACTTTAAACAGATTCAGAGAGCAGTTTTTTCTGACAATAACAGAGTTGGCAATAACACTTTGCAAATAAACGAGTTGGCAGTAACAAAGTAACTTTGTTGGCAATAACGCAGTTGGCAGCAACGGAGGTGGCAGTAACAGTTGAAAGTAACGGAGTTGGCAGTAACAGTTGAAAATAATGGAGTAACTTTGTTGGCAATATTGAAGTGTACCATGATGGAGTTGACCGTGACGAAGGTGGCAGTGGCGGAGTTGACAGTAATGAAGTGCAAAATTTTGCAATAATGGAGTAACTTTGTTGGCAGTAATGAGTTGACAATAACATAGTTGGCAGTAACACAGTTGGCAATAACGCAGTTGGCAATAACACAGTTGGCAATAACATAGTTGGCAGGAACGGAGTTAGCAGTAATGCAGTTGGCAATAACATAGTTGGCAGTAACAGAACTGGCAGTAACGCAGTTGGCAATAACATAGTTGGCAATAACATAGTTGGCAGGAACGGAGTTAGCAGTAACGCAGTTGGCAATAACATAGTTGGCAGGAACGGAGTTAGCAGTAACGCAGTTGGCAATAACATAGTTGGCAGGAACGGAGTTAGCAGTAACGCAGTTGGCAATAACATAGTTGGCAGGAACGGAGTAAGCAGTAACGAGTTGGCAATAACATAGTTGGCAGGAACGGAGTTAGCAGTAACGCAGTTGGCAATAGCATAGTTGGCAGGAACGGAGTTAGCAGTAATGCAGTTGGCAATAATATAGTTGGCAGGAACGGAGTTAGCAGTAACGCAGTTGGCAATATATAGTTGGCAGGAACGGAGTTAGCAGTAATGCAGTTGGGCAATAACATAGTTTGGCAGGAACGGAGTTAGCAGTAACGCAGTTGGCAGGAACAGAGTTAGCAGTAACGCAGTTGGCAATAATATAGTTGGCAGGAACGGAGTTAGCAGTAATGCAGTTGGCAATAATATAGTTGGCAGGAACGAAGTTAGCAGTAATGCAGTTGGCAATAATATAGTTGGCAGGAACGGAGTTAGCAGTAACGCAGTTGGCAATAATATAGTTGGCAGGAACGGAGTTAGCAGTAACGCAGTTGGCAATAATATAGTTGGCAGGAACGGAGTTAGCAGTAACGCAGTTGGCAATAGCATAGTTGGCAGGAACGGAGTTAGCAGTAATGCAGTTGGCAATAATATAGTTGGCAGGAACGGAGTTAGCAGTAACGCAGTTGGCAATAGCATAGTTGGCAGGAACGGAGTTAGCAGTAATGCAGTTGTCAATAACATAGTTGGCAGGAACGGAGTTAGCAGTAATGCAGTTGGCAATAACATAGTTGGCAGGAACGGAGTTAGCAGTAACGCAGTTGGCAGGAACAGAGTTAGCAGTAACGCAGTTGGCAATAATATAGTTGGCAGGAACGGAGTTAGCAGTAATGCAGTTGGCAATAATATAGTTGGCAGGAACGGAGTTAGCAGTAATGCAGTTGGCAATAACATAGTTGGCAGGAACGGAGTTAGCAGTAACGCAGTTGGCAATAATATAGTTGGCAGGAACGGAGTTAGCAGTAACGCAGTTGTCAATAGCATAGTTGGCAGGAACGGAGTTAGCAGTAATGCAGTTGGCAATAACATAGTTGGCAGGAACGGAGTTAGCAGTAACGCAGTTGGCAGGAACAGAGTTAGCAGTAACGCAGTTGGCAATAATATAGTTGGCAGGAACGGAGTTAGCAGTAATGCAGTTGGCAATAATATAGATGGCAGGAACGGAGTTAGCAGTAATGCAGTTGGCAATAACATAGTTGGCAGGAACGGAGTTAGCAGTAACGCAGTTGGCAATAATATAGTTGGCAGGAACGGAGTTAGCAGTAACGCAGTTGGCAATAGCATAGTTGGCAGGAACGGAGTTAGCAGTAATGCAGTTGGCAATAACATAGTTGGCAGGAACGGAGTTAGCAGTAACGCAGTTGGCAATAACATAGTTGGCAGGAACGGAGTTAGCAGTAATGCAGTTGGCAATAACATAGTTGGCAGGAACGGAGTTAGCAGTAACGCAGTTGGCAATAACATAGTTGGCACTAATGGAGTTGGCAGTAACAGATTTGGCAATAACAGAGTTGGCAGTAATGGAGTTGGCAATAACAGTTGAAAATAACGGAGTTGACAGTAACAGAAGTTGACAATAATGGAGTAATTGTGTTGGCAGCGAAAAAGTTGGCAAAAGCATAGTTGGCAGTAACAGAGTTTGCAGTAACTGAGTTGGCAGTAACAGAAGTTGACAATAATGGAGTTGACCGTGAAGGAGTTGACAGTAACGGAGTAACTCTTTTGGCAGTCACAGAGTTAACAGTAACAGAGTTGGCAATAACGGATTTGACAGTAACAGAGTTGACAATAATGGAGTTGACAGTAACGGAGTAACTCTGTTGGCAGTCACGGAGTTAACAGTAACAGAGTTGACAATAATGGAGTTGACCGTAACTGAGTGGACTGTGACGGAGATGACAGTAACAGAGTTGACAATAATGGAGTTAACAGTTACAGAGTTGACAATAATGGAGTTAATAGTAACAGAGTTGACGATAATGGAGTTGACCGTGACTGAGTGGACTGTGACGGAGATGACAGTAACAGAGTTGACAGTAACAGAGTTGACAATAATGGAGTTGACAGTAACAGAGTTGACGATAATGGAGTTGACCGTGACTGAGTTGACTGTGACGGAGATGACAGTAATGGAGTTGACAGTAACGGAGTTGACAATAATAGAGTTGACATTTTCCAACATTTTGTGCCTTAGCTTCAAATGCTAACCTTAAACCCGATACCACATGGCATGCCTAAAACACAGTTTACTTGATAAAATTGACATAATTATTTGACTATTGGTGTATCCTAAACATTTTGTATTTTAACTTTTTTTATAATTGATATAAAAGAGTTGACCAGAACATAGGGACAGACACAAATTATATTGTTTTTAATGAATATTTAAAAATATTTGTATAAATATTTTTGTTTTTATGCAAATGGTTATTTAACAGTAAACACACAAACAATGACAATTTCACTTCATTTCATCTACTGATAATTAAAGCTGAATGTATGATTCAGGAGGCGATAAAGTCAAAAATAGGTATAATGAGAGTTTTTATTTGAATAATTTCACAAACCCCAGTTATTTTGTGTTTACATTGGTGCACATTTTATAACCTTGGCTTTGCTAGCACTTACAGCGATGTCCATATTTGTAGATCTCAAACAGAACAGTATAGATTTTACATGACATAAATACTTTAAATATAATTGTTTTTTATTTGCGCTGTGCATGAATGTTCAGTCGGCTGATCTTCAAGACTCTGCAGTTGACTGTAATGTGATTTTGAGGCTCAGTGTGTTTTGAATACTGATGCGTCTCTATAATCACATTGACCAGAAGCACAAACACAAACTTCCTGGAATGTAATTATAGTGAACAAAAACCCTGACACTCGGAGATTATCAGACACATTGAGCTCAGCTTCCTCTCCGTCAGTCCATTAGCTACCAGATTTTAACTCCGTCAATCTTATCAGCATTTAATTGAAAAAAAAGACAATAGTTCTATTCTATTTTAGAATTACAAACAGTGATGTCATTTGTTTAATATTCCTGTAAATTAATAATCAACTAATTAATTAAATGTTTATATTTATAAATTAATTAATTCAATACAAATTAATTGCTTCAAGACATGGGGGAAATGCCTTAAATTTCTTTTTATAAATTATTAAAACCTAAAATTAATGTTAATGCAAAGGAATATTAATGTTGATTAAATTTAATGTGAATGTTTTATTGTAAAAATTCTGTAAATTAATAATCAACTAACTGGTCAAATGTTTATAATCAATTAATTGATACAAATGTATTAATTCAAAACTTATGAAAAAAACATAATAAATGTTGATGCAATAAATAAATGTTGATCAAAAGCAGAGTAATTTATTTTTAATATGATTTAATTTTTTTACTTTTTTTATAGTTTAAGCAATCAACTAATTGTTTAAATGGTCATATTAATTAATTAAACTATTGAATAAAAAGTAATTAATTAACAAATATGGAGGAAATGCCTTAAAAATGATTAAAACATAAATAAATGTTGATGCAAAGGCATAGTCATTTGTTTAATGTGAACTTTTTAAACTCTTTATAGTATAAATTCCTGTGAATTAACAATCAACTTATTAAATGTTTGTAATAAAAATGCTAAACTTACACCTAAACATGCCTTAAAACATTAAAAATTAAAACAAAGGCATAATGATCATTTATTTTTAATATGAACTATGAAATAAATATAAACAATAAAAATATTATTATTTTTGTGCTAATTGCAGAGAGTGATGTCAGGTTTAAGCATTTTTACTGTCAGTATCATATCACAGTCTGTTTAAATGTAAAATTAATAGTTAGTTGACTCAATCAGTTAACTTTAGTTGACGCTTGTAGACTATGCCTTTGTAAATGGGTAAATTATTAGGCAGGCAAGTAAATAAGTAAATATATAAGTAAATGAGTAAGTATAAATGAATAGGTGTATAAGTAAATAGAGTAAGTATATAATCAAGTAAATGAGTAAATATAAGAAAATAAGTGTAAAAGTAAATAGAGTAAGTATATAATCAAGTAATGAGTAAATATAAGAAAATAAGTGTAAAAGTAAATAATTAGTATATAAGCAAGTAAACAAGTAAACGAGTAAGTATACAAGCAAATAAACAAGTAAATGAGTAATTATATAAACAAGTAAATAAATAATTAGTAAGTATATAAGCAAGTAAATGAGTAAACAAGTAAATGAGTAAGTATACAAGCAAGTAAATAAGTAAGTATAAGTAAATAAATGTAAACGTAAATAATTAAGTATATAAGCAAGTAAATAAGTAAACGAGTAAGTATACAAGCAAGTAAATGAGTAAATATAAGAAAATAAGTGTAAAAGTAAATAGAGTAAGTATATAATCAAGTAAATGAGTAAATATAAGAAAATAAGTGTAAAAGTAAATAGAGTAAGTATATAATCAAGTAAATGAGTAAATATAAGAAAATAAGTGTAAAAGTAAATAGAGTAAGTATATAATCAAGTAAACGAGTAAGTATAAGTAAATAAGTGTAAAAGTAAATAGAGTAAGTATATAATCAAGTAAACGAGTAAGTATAAGTAAATAGTGTATAAATAAATAGAGTATGTAATCAAGTAAATAAGTAAATGAGTAAGTATAAGTAAATAAGAGTAAAAGTAAATAATTGAGTAAGTATATAAGCAAGTAAATAAGTAAACAAGTAAATGAGTAAGTATATAAGCAACTAAATGAGTAAATATAAGTAAATAAGTGTAAAAGTAAACGAGTAAATGAGTAAGTATACAAGCAAGTAAATAGGTAAATGAGTAAGTAAATAAGTGTAAAAGTAAATAATTAAGTATATAAGCAAGTAAACAAGTAAACGAGTAAGTATACAAGCAAATAAACAAGTAAATGAGTAATTATATAACAAGTAAATAAATAATTTAGTAGTATATAAGCAAGTAAATGAGTAAACAAGTAAATGAGTAAGTATACAAGCAAGTAAATAAGTAAGTATAAGTAAATAAGTGTAAAACGTAAATAATTAAGTATATAAGCAAGTAAATAAAGTAAACGAGTAAGTATACAAGCAAGTAAATGAGTAAATATAAGAAAATAAGTGTAAAAGTAAATAGAGTAAGTATATAATCAGTAAACAAGTAAATATAAGAAAATAAGTGTATAAATAAATAGAGTATGTAATCAAGTAAATAAGTAATGAGTAAGTATAAGTAATAAGAGTAAAAGTAAATAATTGAGTAAGTATATAAGCAAGTAAATAAGTAAACAAGTAAATGAGTAAGTATATAAGCAAGTAAATGAGTAAATATAAGTAAATAAGTGTAAAAGTAAACGAGTAAATGAGTAAGTATACAAGCAAGTAAATAAGTAAATGAGTAAGTATAAGTAAATAAGTGTAAAGTAAATAATTAAGTATATAAGCAAGTAAACCAAGTAAACGAGTAAGTATACAAGCAAATAAACAAGTAAATGAGTAATTATATAAACAAGTAAATAAATAATTTAGTAAGTATATAAGCAAGTAAATGAGTAAACAAGTAAATGAGTAAGTAAACAAGCAAGTAAATAAGTAAGTATAAATAAGTGTAAACGTAAATAATTAAGTATATAAGCAAGTAAATAAGTAAACGAGTAAGTATACAAGCAAGTAAATAAGTAAGTATAAGTAAATAAGTGTAAAGTAAATAATTAAGTATATAAGCAAGTAAACAAGTAAACGAGTAAGTATACAAGCAAGTAAACAAGTAAATGAGTAATTATATAAACAAGTAAATAAATAATTTAGTAAGTATATAAGCAAGTAAATGAGTAAACAAGTAAATGAGTAAGTATAACAAGGAAGTAAATAAGTAAATAAGTAAGTATAAGTAAATAAGTGTAAACGTAAATAATTAAGTATATGAGCAAGTAAATAAGTAACGAGTAAGTATACAAGCAAGTAAATAAGTAAACAAGTAAACGAGTAATTATATAAACAAATAAATAATTTAGTATGTATATAAGCAAGTAATAAGTAAATGAGTACATGAGTAAGTATAAGTAAATACGTGTATAAGTAAACAAGTAATTGAGTAAATATATAAGCAAAAAAATAAGTAATTGAGTAAGTATATAAGCAGGTAAATGAGTAGGTATATAAGCAAGTAAATAAATAAACGAGTAAAATGTATAAGCAAGTAATTAAGTAAACAAGTAAATGAGTAAGTATATAAGTAAATAAATAAATTAATTTGTAAGTAGATATATAAGTAAACAGATAAATATATAAGTAAATAGATACATAGATACAGTAAATAAGAAACACATATACATAGCTATAAATGTGAAATTAGAGATGCATGCATGCAATCTTTTCTTAGCACTGTGGTATCAGATGTTGAATATTTTCTTCAGAGCCTGTATTATTAAACCTGGTCTTGTGTTTTAGAAGCATGATTAAATATGAATGTGGAGTGTGCTGTTTTACAGTGTTTACAGCAAACACAATGAACTGTGTGTAAATATTGCTCTTCTGTTGTGTTTGCAGTCCAAGAGCTACATGTGCAGCAGTCAAGGGAAGATCCTGTGCTTCACCGTAGACTTTGAGTCCGGTTTTCTCCTGCTCCGACACACTTTCAAAGGTAACAAACAA
>LR812535.1:4635570-4863070 GCA_903798195.1 Danio kyathit
AAAAGAAAGAAAGAAAGAAAGAAAGAAAGAAAGAAAGAAAGAAAGAAAGAAAGAAAGAAAGAAAGAAAGAAAGAAAGAAAGAAAGAAAGAAAGAAAAGTTTTCTTAACATTCACTGATGAATCATTCACATCAAGACCAGGAAGATGTTGCAATAAGTAAAGAAGTCAACTACAGTGGAGCTGTAAATGAATTCTACAGTATGTGGAGCCCAAAAGATCAATGCATACAAAATGTAGAAGACCTTCAGAAGTGCAGGCATTCTGGGATATTTTCTGGCAGTTCACAGTGCGAGGTGCGTCAGTGTTTCTGCAGATCCAGCCTCAGGTTCAGGAGCACTCGCTGTCCAAACAGAAGAGCAGAGTCTGACTCACCAAAACACACCAACACACACGCAAACGTATTGTGAACAAAACACCCACATGGGCAGATAAGACAAAAAAAAGACATGCATCAGATGTCAAGATGACCATGGTTTTTTGTTCTCTCAAATGTGTGACCCTGAAGCACAGAAACAGTCGTATGTATAGCTATATTTTGGAAATAGCCAACAATACATTGTACGAGCTAAAACATTTTTTTCCAAAAATCATTAGAACATCATATTCCATGAATACAATAATACATTTTGCTTCATAAATCTATCAAAATGTAATATATATATACACATATACAGTATATGAGCAATATCACACGAGTAGCAGTGCAATGGTTGTATATCTGCACTGGTGGGAGGGAGGCATGCGTCGTCTTAGTGCTCCACCAGTGACTGCTACAAGTGTGACATTGCGTTTATACAACAATTCGACAGCATAATCGTGTATATAAACGAGACAAACGCACAGTCTAAAAAAATTCCTTTGTATAAGGAACTACTTGTTTTCACCATTTGGTCACATCTGCAGCTGACATCAGAACAGCAGAAACCATTGCTCATTCATAAACGTTACTTTAGAGCTAATGTTTGAATGATTCTTTAGCATAATAAACCAATAAATTAATCTGTTGTGGTGATTCTACAGTTGCCATGGCAACACAACGACTAATATTATAAACCAATGACTTAATTCTTTGTGGTGATTCTACAGTTGCTACGGCAACACAACGACTAATATAATAAACCAATGAACTAAAACTTTGCAATTCTACAGTTGCTGCGGCAACACAATGACTAATATAATAAACCAATGAATTAATCAGTTCTGGCGATTCTACAGTTTCTATGGCAACACAACGACTAATATAATAAACCAATGAACTAAAACGTTGTTGCAATTCTACAGTTGCTGCAGCAACACAATGACTAATATAATAAACCAATGAATTAATCAGTTCTGGCGATTCTACAGTTGCTACGGCAACACAATGACTAATATAATAAACCAATGAACTAATCAGTTCTGGCGATTCTACAGTTGCTACGGCAACACAACTATTAATATAATAAACCAATGAATTAATCAGTTCTGGCGATTCTACAGTTGCTATGGCAACACAACGATTAATATAATAAACCAATGAACTAAAACAATGTAGCGATTCTACAGTTGCTACGGCAACACAACGACTAATATAATAAACCAATGAATTAATCCGTTCTGGTGATTCTACAGTTGCTACGGCAACACAACGACTAATATAATAAACCAATGAACTAAAACGTTGTTGCAATTCTACAGTTGCTGCGGCAACACAACGACTAATATAATAAACCAATGAATTAATCAGTTCTGGCGATTCTACAGTTGCTATGGCAACACAACGACTAATGTAATAAACCAATGACTTAAACCGTTGTTGCGATTCTACAGTTGCTACGGTAACAATGACTAATAAGATAAATTAATGAATTAATCTGTTTTGATGATTCAATTGCTACAGTAACACAACGACTAATATAAATCAATGGATTAATCTGTTGTGGTGATTCTACAGTTGCCATGGCAACACAACAACCAATATTATAAACCAATGAACTAAAACGTTGTTGCAATTCTACAGTTGCTGCGGCAACACAACGACTAATATAATAAACCAATGAATTTATCAGTTCTGGCTATTCTACAGTTGCTAAGGCAACACAACGACTAATATAATAAACCAATAAATTAATCAGTTCTGGCGCTTCTACAGTTGCTAAGGCAACACAACGACTAATATAATAAACCAATGAATTAATCAGTTCTGGCGATTCTACAGTTGCTGCGGCAACACAACGACTAATATAATAAACCAATGAATTAATCAGTTCTGGCGATTCTACAGTTGCTATGGCAACACAACGACTAATATAATAAACCAATGAATTAATCAGTTCTGGTGATTCTACAGTTGCTATGGCAACACAATGACTAATATAATAAACCAATGAATTAAACCGTTGTTGCGATTCTACAGTTGCTACGGTAACACAATGACTAATAATATAAATCAATGGATTAATCTGTTGTGGTGATTCTACAGTTGCCACGGCAACACAACAACTAATATAATAAACCAATGAACTAAAACGTTGCAATTCTACAGTTGCTGCGGCAACACAACGACTAATATAATAAACCAATGAATTAATCAGTTCTGGCGATTCTACAGTTGCTAAGGCAACACAACGACTAATATAATAAACCAATGAATTAATCAGTTCTGGCGATTCTACAGTTGCTAAGGCAACACAACGATTAATATAATAAACCAATGAATTAATCAGTTCTGGTGAATCTACAGTTTCTATGGCAACACAACGACTAATATAATAAACCAATGAATTAATCATTTCTGGCGATTCTACAGTTGCTATGGCAACACAACGACTAATATAAATCAATGGATTAATCTGTTGTGGTGATTCTACAGTTGCCATGGCAACACAACAACTAATATAATAAACCAATGAATTAATCATTTCTGGCGATTCTACAGTTGCTAAGGCAACACAACGACTAATATAATAAACCAATGAATTAATCAGTTCTGGTGATTGTACAGTTGCTATGGCAACACAATGACTAATATAATAAACCAATGAATTTAACCCGTTGTTGCAATTCTACAGTTGCTACGGTAACACAATGACTAATAATATAAATCAATGGATTAATCTGTTGTGGTGATTCTACAGTTGCCATGGCAACACAACAACTAATATAATAAACCAATGAACTAAAACGTTGTTGCAATTCTACAGTTGCTACGGCAACACAACGACTAATATAATAAACCAATGAATTAATCAGTTCTGGCGATTCTACAGTTGCTAAGGCAACACAACGACTAATATAATAAACCAATGAACTAAAACGTTGTTGCGATTCTACAGTTGCTAAGGCAACACAACGACTAATATAATAAACCAATGAATTAATCTGTTGTTGCGATTCTACAGTTGCTAAGGCAACACAACGACTAATATAATA
Source organism: Danio kyathit (assembly GCA_903798195.1). Lineage (NCBI taxonomy): Eukaryota > Metazoa > Chordata > Actinopteri > Cypriniformes > Danionidae > Danio > Danio kyathit. Next base: position 4,638,982 of record LR812535.1, read on the forward strand.
AACCAATGAATTAATCAGTTTCTGGCGATTCTACAGTTGCTACGGCAACACAACGACTAATATAATAAACCAATGAACTAAAACGTTGTTGCGATTCTACAGTTGCTAAGGCAACACAACGACTAATATAATAAACCAATGAATTAATCATTTCTGGCGATTCTACAGTTGCTATGGCAACACAATGACTAATATAATAAACCAATGAACTAAAACGTTGTTGCAATTCTACAGTTGCTAAGGCAACACAACGACTAATATAATAAACCAATGAATTAATCAGTTCTGGCGAATCTACAGTTTCTATGGCAACACAACGACTAATATAATAAACCAATGAATTAATAATTTCTGGCGATTCTACAGTTGCTACGGCAACACAACGACTAATATAATAAACCAATGAATTAATCAGTTCTGGCAATTCTACAGTTGCTAAGGCAACACAACGATTAATATAATAAACCAATTAATTAATCAGTTCTGGCGATTCTACAGTTGCCATGGCAACACAACGATTAATATAATAAACCAATGAATTAATCAGTTCTGGCGATTCTACAGTTGCTAAGGCAAGACAACGATTAATATAATAAACCAATGAATTAATCAGTTCTGGCGATTCTACAGTTGCCATGGCAACACAACGATTAATATAATAAACCAATGAATTAATCAGCTCAGGCGATTTTACAGTTGCTATGGTAACACAACAACTAATATAAACCAATGAATTAATCTCTTGTGGCGATACTACAGTTGCTATGGCAACACAACGACTAATATAGTAAACCAATGAACTAAAACGTTGCAATTCTACAGTTGCTGCGGCAACACAACGACTAATATAATAAACCAATGAATTAATCAGTTCTGGCGATTCTACAGTTGCTAAGGCAACACAACGATTAATATAATAAACCAATGAATTAATCAGTTCTGGTGATTTTACAGTTGCCATGGCAACACAACGACTAATATAGTAAACCAATTAACTAAAACGTTGCAATTCTACAGTTGCTGCGGCAACACAACGACTAATATAATAAACCAATGAATTAATCAGTTCTGGCGATTCTACAGTTGCTATGGCAACACAATGACTAATATAATAAACCAATGAATTAATCAGTTCTGGCGATTCTACAGTTGCTATGGCAACACAATGACTAATATAATAAACCAATGAATTAATCAGTTCTGGCGATTCTACAGTTGCTACGGCAACACAACGACTAATATAATAAACCAATGAATTAATCAGTTCTGGCGATTCTACAGTTGCTATGGCAACACAACGACTAATATAATAAACCAATGAATTAATCAGTTCTGGCGATTCTACAGTTGCTATGGCAACACAACGACTAATATAATAAACCAATGAATTAATCAGTTCTGGCGATTCTACAGTTGCTATGGCAACACAATGACTAATATAATAAACCAATGAACTAAAACGTTGTTGCAATTCTACAGTTGCTGCGGCAACACAACGACTAATATAATAAACCAATGAATTAATCAGTTCTGGCGATTCTACAGTTGCTATGGCAACACAACGACTAATATAATAAACCAATGAATTAATCAGTTCTGGTGAATCTACAGTTTCTATGGCAACACAACGACTAATATAATAAACCAAAGAATTAATAATTTCTGGCGATTCTACAGTTGCTATGGCAACACAACGACTAATATAAATCAATAGATTAATCTGTTGTGGTGATTCTACAGTTGCCATGGCAACACAACAACTAATATAATAAACCAATGAATTAATCATTTCTGGCGATTCTACAGTTGCTATGGCAACACAACGACTAATATAAATCAATGGATTAATCTGTTGTGGTAATTCTACAGTTGCCATGGCAACACAACAACTAATATAATAAACCAATGAACTAAAACGTTGTTGCAATTCTACAGTTGCTGCGGCAACACAACGACTAATATAATAAACCAATGAATTAATCAGTTCTGGCGATTCTACAGTTGCTGCGGCAACACAACGATTAATATAATAAACCAATGAATTAATCAGTTCTGGCGATTCTACAGTTGCCATGGCAACACAACGATTAATATAATAAACCAATGAATTAATCAGTTCTGGCGATTTTACAGTTGCTATGGTAACACAACAACTAATATAAACCAATGATTTAATCTCTTGTGGCGATACTACAGTTGCTATGGCAACACAACGACTAATATAGTAAACCAATGAACTAAAACGTTGCAATTCTACAGTTGCTGCGGCAACACAACGACTAATATAATAAACCAATGAATTAATCAGTTCTGGCGATTCTACAGTTGCTATGGCAATACAATGACTAATATAATAAACCAATGAATTAATCAGTTCTGGTGAATCTACAGTTTCTATGGCAACACAACGACTAATATAATAAACCAATGAATTAATCAGTTCTGGCGATTCTACAGTTGCTACAGTAACACAATGACTAATATTATAAATCAATTAATTAATATGTTGTGGCAATTCTACAGTTGCTATGGAAACACAGCAACTACAGTAAAATAAACAAATGACCCAACACTGTAGTTTTCTATAACTATAGGGTATATTTTACACATTATTATATGAGATTATTATTATCAGAGAGTTTTATCTGATTAAATAAAGGTTAAATAAAAAGAATTAAAAATACTGAATTTAAATAAATAAACGAATCACATGGAGAAAATCTGTCTAATAAAGAGGTAGAATCCAGCTTTAGGTTTGCATTTGATCAATATTGTCAGCGAGTGTTACTGATATTGATGTTCATATCGGCATGAAAACACAAATATAGTATGAATCTTTATCTGCATTGAGGATCCCGCAGAAACACAAACACATCTGCAGATCTTCTACCGTACGCTTCAGGTTTCCACACACTGATATGACGGTGTTTGGTATGATTTATTAATCAGACAGTGCATTATTCTGTGTGATTGTGAGTGTATGGAGGCTGTAATGAGGAGCATGTAATAAGCTGCAACAATAGAGCTCCTTTTGATGACTCCATGTTCATATCAAAAGCAGATTTTCCCCTTTTTGTGTTACAGAAATCTCCATTATGTGGCCATTACGGTTCGGGAAACAGCTCTGAACATGTCTGATGCAAAAAAAAAGATGTAGTATGGCAAGAATTGAAATAATAATCCCTGATGTGTTCAATTAAATGTGCTATATAAGCTGTTCTACTATTTATTTTATTTTTTAGTTCAAATAAAAAATAAATCATTATTCTAAAAATTATTATTATATTTTTAATTGTAATTATTGTATCTTACTTATTCAAAAGTTAAAGAAAAATTCAATAATGCTAAAAAGAAAATAGATGAGTTACACTTTTAAATCAGTGTAATAAATATACTTTGCATTTCATCACATTTCCATCCATTACTGGTGTGAAATATTTCTTGCTTTTATCAATCTTAGCTAATGTTAATTTTAATATTAGTGCATTTTTAAGGTCAATTGTATTTTAGTTAATTGTAAAGTTTCTTATATATATATATATATATATATATATATATACACACACACACAAACTCACCGGCCCTTTTTTTAGGTTCACCTGTCCAACTGATTGTTAGCGCAAATTTCTAATCAGCCATTCACATGGTAGCAACTTAATGCATTTAGGCATGTAGACATGGTCAAGACGATCTGCTGCAGTTCAAACCGAGCATCAGAATGGGGAAGAAAGGGGATTTAAGTGACTTTGAACGTGGCATGGTTGTTGGTTGTTCAGAAACTGCTGATCTACTGGGATTTTCACACACAACCATGTCTAGGGTTTACAGAGAATGGTCTGAAAAAGAGAAAATATCCAGTGAGCAGCAGTTCTGTTGGTGCAAATGCCTTGTTGATGCCAGAGGTCAGAGGAGAATGGCCAGACTGGTTCCAGCTGATAGAAAAGCAACAGTAACTCAAATAAGCACTCGTTACAACTGAGGTCTGCAGAAGAGCATCTCTGAACACACAACACGTCCAACCTTGAGGCGGATGGGCTACAGCAGCAGAAGACCACACCGGGTGTCACTCCTGTCAGCTAAGAACAGGAAACTGAGGCTACAATTCACACAGGCTCACCAAAACTGGACAATAGAAGATTGGAGAAACGTTGCCTGGTCTGATGAGTCTCCATTTCTGCTGCCACATTCAGATGGTAGGGTCAGAATTTGGCATCAACAACATGAAAACATGGATCTATACTGCCTTGTATTATGGTTCAGGCTGGTGGTGGTGGTGTAATGGTGTGGGGGATATTTTCTTGCCGCACTTTGGGCCCATTAGTACCAATTGAGCATCGTGTCAACACCACAGCCTACCTGAGTATTGTTGCTGACCATGTCCAACCCTTTATGACCACAGTGTACCCATCTTCTGATGGCTACTTCCAGCAGGATAACGCACCATGTCATAAAGCGTGAATCATCTCAGACTGGTTTCTTGAACATGATAATGAGTTCACTGTACTCAAATGGCCTCCACAGTCACCAGAGCTCAATCCAATAGAGCACCTTTGGGATGTGGTGGAACGGGAGATTCGCATCATGGATGTCCAGCCGACAAATCTGCAACACCTGTGTGATGCTATCATGTCAATATGGACCAAAATCTCTGAGGAATATTTCCAGTACCTTGTTGAATCTATACTATAAAGGATGAAGGCAGTTCTGAAGGCAAAAGGGAGTCCAACCTGGTACTAGTAAGGTGTACCTAATAAAGTACAATTGAGTGTGTCAATTTTTCCAAAGTTTCTAAAACACGTTTTTCCACATTAAACATCAAACGTGTTCTGATTGGCTTTATTTACAGTATGACATATTTACAGCTATATATATATATATATATATATATATATATATATATATATATATATATATATATATATATATATATATATATATATAGATAGATAGATAGATAGATAGATAGATAGATAGATAGATAGATAGATAGATAGATAGATAGATAGATAGATAGATCGAGACATAGAAGACGTGTACAAATTGCTTATTACACACAGGATGTACAGCAATACACAAATATCTTTACAATAATTAAAGGACTAAAATATTACAAAATTATTATTTTCTACATAAATATTATAACCACTGCCTCCATGCCTTCTTCACCTCAGAGGCTTTTTTCAGTTTATTCATGACAATCTGCATTTGTATAATATTATTAATATCAACAGTATTATTTACATATTTATATTTGTGTTAATATAAACAAGTTTAGATTTGTCCATCTGTGGGGTTTTGGAGACGTCTGCATCACCATATTGGGGATAAGAACAGGACGCGTGTTTGGATATAACTCAGTTTTTTGACCACATTTTATTATTATTGTTCATTGATTCATTTTCTAGAAGTTAGAACTGAATTTACAAATAGTTTTGAAATCTTTGTGCTTAAACTAAATTAAATATGTAGGCTAATGGATGTCTTCAGTGGAGTGAGTTTCCACCGTTTCCTTACTCCACCAAAGTAAAGGAGTAAAGAGTAAAAGTAAAGAAAAAAGTAAAGAGGCTGAATGGAGGAGGCTCGTTCTTTATCCTCGCGCTGCAGATGCTCTGTTTTACTGTTTACTCGCTAGTGAAGCGTTTAGTTTTTCCATGCCATGTAAATAGCAAATGCGCCATGGCGCGACACAATGATTTTTAAAGGGAATGGGAGAGGAGACTCTGATTGGTTTAATGCATGTTATGCTCCAAACACACCCAGAACTCATTAAGAGAATAAGCACAACCCTGATAGACCATGCACCGCAGCGCAGATCATATTTTTCCGTGCTTAAAATAGCAAAAGTGGATTCAGACACGCCCTTAATACTTTTGTGCCCTGCGCCTTAGACTTATTACTTATTACTTTAGACGCCTATATTGTAAAAAATAAAGCCCAAAAACTTTGTATGTAAACAGCTACTGTACTATAATGAATAATCAAGCATTTTCTCATTGCATAAAACCACATAGGCTGATGATTAATAATGTGTGAATAATGTGATGAATTCATTGAATCTTCAGTTACTGGTATATTTGGTATATTTAATTTGTTTTAATACTCCTACAATTAAAATGAACAGATGCCCACATCGTCTTCAGTAATGTGCAACACAAACACCTCAGGTAAAATCTCTTAAAGAGGTGGTCCACTACAACGTCATATGTTAAACTTTAGTTGATGTGTAATGTAACTGTGTGAACATAAACAACATCTTTAAATGTAAGACGCTCAAAGTTCAATGCAAAGGGAGACATTGGCTTTTACAGAGTTAGCTTAGTAAAGCCTACAAAAAAATACATCCGGGCTAGTGAGATCACAAATGCTTCAGGTGTGTAGCAACGAAGCGTGGCCAGAGGCGATGTAATGCTGTAATGTAGCAGAGAAAGCTAAAAGGCCGTCCAAACGCTGCTATTTAGACAGAGCTCATTTTGTTTCTGTATTTGGGCTTCCAAAGGACACGACACAAAGAGAGAAGAGCTTACAGTTTAATTTGAATTAGGTTTCAGAGGATTATAACAAAAAAGATATAGCGCTAACATTTGACAAAGGACAGCTTCCAGAATCTCTCCCAGTTCAGTGCTGAATTCGGCTAAACTCAATCAAAGAAGGAGCAGCGCCAACCATAACAGACGAAGCTGTGGATTGTGAGCCACAACCTGTGTTTTTATTTGTTAAAATTAATCAATTACATCCACAGTTTCTAGCGTTAACAGTATGTTGTCGCGAGGACGTAAACAACAGGAAATGCTGTTTGGCACTGTTAACAATTTAGCTACAAACTCATATTGATCAGTCAAACCGCTGTAAATCCACAATCTTCACCAGCGCTGCAGTGTCTCTCTATGCGGATGCTTTCCGTGCGTTCTACATCTCAAATAACAAACTCGCAAAAGATATGAGAACGTTCCACATTACTTACACATGCTTATTCCGAAAATATATGAAAGACACTTGTCAGATGTTATTTTAGAGAGCAGGCGTGAGGTTCTCTGTCATTTTTCTGTCTGATACAGGAACAAACTGACAAGGCTAACAGCTACTCTGACTGACTGTGTTTACACTCCGCAAAAGCGCGTGCTAGTGGAGGCATGACACATTTCCTGGTGACGTGGAGCCGATCCGCAAATCAAGGCCTCTTGAGGGCGGGCTTTCAGAGGAACTAGGAAATATGACCAATAATAGAGTAGAGGAACTATGACGTCAATTTGTATGCAAAAACCCGGAAGCGAGTTAGCATTTTAGCAGTTCCGGTTCCCTCGTCCCAAAGTCAATGGGTTTTTTCAATGGGATTTCAGTTAAATTGCTTAAATAAGGTCCGTGGCTAACACAAACTCAAGATACTTTCACGTTTTATTCTACGACATAAAACACATCAGTTTCAGCACTCTTGATTTTTTTAAAATGGGTTACGCTTCTTTAAAAAGACGGTTGCTATCAATGTGCTAATCGGGACTACTGGCAGTGTCGGAGACATTATATGTCATCAAGCTGAACTGGTCTGGAACGCAGCTCGCTTGTGTTGGGCATTTGGATTTGTCTGTGATTAAAGTATTTTCATGAGTATTTTATTGTTGTAGTATTTTTCTAAGTGGGAATTCATATTGTGTGTAGATAATGCCTTCACTTGTAAAGACTGCTAAAACAGATTAATTTGCTGATCCTTTATTTTATTTAAACAATATTATGAAGATACTGCTTACCAGTGCAGCATGTCTCTCTCCTGCTCTCAGTAATGCAAACGTGTGAATAAATGTGTAAAAATACATACACGTTAACTGTCTTTTTAACGTGATCAATAGATTTCTCGTCGTTTTTTTCTTCATCTGAACACATTTAACTCTGTCATAACTGCAATATTTACACTCCTTCTTAAAATGTATAGCATATGTGACTGTATGAGCTGCTTTTCGCTGTACTCGGTGTCAAAAAAGAAATATTGAATGTTCTTCTGTGTCCATGATGGAACTTTCAGGCACATAACATTAGACTTGTCCCTCACGCCTCATCTCCTCATTTCTGTCGTCTGTTACTAAGGTAAGCGGGCTGTATGCACATGAGCGATACACTTATTTTAATATGTCTTATGATAATACTATGTAGGCACATTTACACATACAGTTTTAAAACTTTTACAACAACCGTAAAGCAAAACAAAATGTATTTCCCCCGTAAAAACTATCCAAAAAGTACATAGGTCTAGGTGGTTTTGGTATATATTTGTTTATAATATATAGCGTGGATTACAATATAATAAACCGAGAGCGTAAACCTTTGTCATGGATCATATTTCTAAAAATAAGCTTGAAGAGTTGTCTGTAGCAGGGTGGTGCTGACGTCACAAGGCGAGCGCCCTCAGGCGCTGTAGTCCGTTTATAGCCTAATGTTAGCTTTTTAGTTCTTGCATTTGCATTTCAAGATTCAAAAAGTGCTAAAAGTTGTATTTTGGTGTGAGGATTATCCGGCTTGACAAAAATGTGTAAGTGTAATGAACAGTGTTTGAACACAGAGCTTATTATTTGCAATCTTCGAAAAGCCTATGGGAAAATCCTATAGAGATTTTATTGAGGGAACTAGTTTTATGCTAGCAGCCGATTCGCCTACAAGGTGACGTCATGGTTCCTCCACTCTATATCCAGCTGCAGGCCCAGAGAACCACACACGTTTCAGGCACATACAATCTAGCACACACAATCTAGGCAAACCATATATGGTAACTAACTAACTCCTTAGGAGCGTTATCGCCACCTACTGTATTTCACAAATATGGCGATCAAGACCGCCCGTGCTACGACTGCCATTCATTAGACTGTGAACTGTTTACGGTTTCCCATTTCAGTCATTATTTTATTATTATACCAGCCTGATCTCACGAGGAAACGTAAGTATTTTACGTTTTGTCAGTTTAGTGGCTAATCGTATGAATTCGTACGAGTTGAGTCGTAGGAAAATGTACGATTTTAGAAAGGAGGCGTGGCACCCAACCCCACCCCTAAACCCAACCGTCATTGGGTGATCAGCAAATCATACTAATTTGTACGAATTAGATCATACGAATTAGCCACTAAATCAAAAAGTTACGAATTGCCATGAGATTTAGTTGATTATATCGTAACAATGATTTTAACATCTCTGCAGTTTCTGAACTCAAATTATGTAAATAAAAAATAATTGGTTAAACACTTATGACATTGTGTATGTGGATACGTGAATAAATAAAACATAACAGACCATCTAATTGTAAGATTAAGTGTAATAAACTAATTCAGGATCTTAATGTTGTCATACTTGGGTAAAATCGTTTTGTTGTAAAATATAAAAAAAAAAAAAACAATGTGTCACATTAAAATGAATTACTATAGATAATAATTTAAAGTTAATATAGTTATAAACTGATTTAAACTACTTTATCTTTTACTAAACTGTAGCAACTGTTAGTATATTATATATATATATATATATATATATATATATATATATATATATATATATATATATATAATATATATATATATATATATATATATATATATATATATATATATATATATATATTTTATTAATATTAATTATTAACCATTAATTTGTTTGTATTGCCTAATTTGTTGCAACTATAATGTTCACAAATTACCAGTACTTTATAGTTTAAAATCAATATATTACTTACTATAAATTACTATAGTATTTAATGTGGGAAATCATTAATAAAAAAGTTATTAGAAAATTAAGCAAATAAATACTATTAAATCGCTTGAGTAAAATATAGTGTTTACATTTATTATTAATTATTTTTACATATAAAGATGTATTATTGCCTATACAAATTAACTTGCTATTATTTCCTTCATTATAAATGAATCCATTATATAAATTAAAAGTGTCCAATTTAGATCGCTCAGCAAGGCCAGCAAACGAGTATCTGCTATACTGTTTCTGTCAGATAATAATGACTGATCATCTATGACAGGGGTCACCAAACTTGTTCCTGGAGGGCCGGTGTCCTGCAGATTTTAGCTCCAACCCTAATCAAACAGACCTGAACGAGCTAATAAGGTCTTACTAGGTATACTTGAAACATCCTGGCAGCTGTGTTGAGGCAAGTTGGAGCTAAGCCCTGCAGGGACACCGGCCCTCCAGAACCGAGATTGGTGACCCCTGATCTATGATGACTGATAGAAAACTGATCAGTCCATTATATTGAATGGCGATCGGAAACCGCTCCCCATTCGCCCGCCTCGATCGCAATATTTGTGAAACAGTAAACACTATTGTTTATTGTGTAGAATATTTATCAATAATATATATAAAAATATATTGATGACGATGTCCGAGAAGACGTTAATAACGTTAACATCTGTTGTAACCATATAGGGTTTGGCTAGATTGTGTGTGCTGGATTGTGAGGTTCTGTGGGCCTGCAGCTGGATATATCTCAGTATGACAGTGTTTTTCATGTTAGCTGAGTATCAGTATATAATCAAAGTAAGATTAGATATATGAAAACATAACCTGATTTTCTACAAATGAAGCATGAGCACACATTGCTTTGCATCTTTTAAACACAACCAAGCCTTAAAAATACACCGTGGACCACCCCTTTAAATCCTATTTCTGACTATGATTTGAACTGCAAAAGCTTGAGTATTTCAGTCTTGCTCTCGCAGTACAAATACCCACAGATGTATCAATATTAGATGAGTTTAAAAACATCACGAGTTAACAAACATCTGCAGCGGGGTCCGAAAAGTCAACTCAATTCAAAGAGAAAACAAAAAAATGTCTTTCTGACTCCACTGGCAGATATTTGCTCTTGTTTGGAGCTGAAACTCAACAAATATTGGCACAATTTCAGCAAACAAGGCTTAATATCTTGTCATGTTGCTTCTCAAAGAAACTCATCTTGGTTTAAGATGATGCTGTGCAGAGTAAAAGCAGATGATGCAGATCTGATCAGTCTCTGTCAGCCTTTACTGCAGCAGGACATTCAGTAGAAGATTGTAGTTTCGCACACGCACACACACACACACACGCACGCACACACACACACAATCACACGCACACACCACATTCACATCAATGCACACATGCACAAGCCCACTCATGTGCGTGCACGCTCACACACACACACACACAAACATACACAGCACAAACAGTCATGCACACATCACATTCACACCTATGCACAAGCCCCCCCACCAACACACACACGCGAATTTGCACACACAGGCACACTCAAAAACAAGCACACATGTAAGTGCACACACACACACACGCACGCACGTGCACACACACACACACACACACACGCACAAATAATTGCACACACAGCACACTCACAAACAGGCACAAGCTCACACCCAAATAGACACATAAGCACACAAGTAAGTGCACACACACACAAACACACATGTAAGTGCACACACTCACACATAGTTGCATGTCCGCACACACACACACACACACACACACACACACACACAGACATGCATGCAAGTGCACACACACACACAGTTGCATGTGCGCACACGCACACAGTCACACATAGGTGCATGTGCGCACACACACACACAGACACACATGTAAGTGCACACACTCACACATAGTTGCATGTGCGCACACACACAGACACACATGTAAGTGCACACACACACACGTACTTGCATGTGCGCACACACAGACACGCATGCAAATGCACACACACACACACACATAGTTGCATGTGCGCACACACTCAGACACACATGCAAGTGCACACACACACACAAATAGTTGAATGTGCGCACACACACACAGACACGCATGCAAGTGCACACACACTCACACATAGTTGCATGTGCGCACACACACACACACACAGACATGCATGCAAGTGCACACACTCACACATAGGTGCATGTGCGCACACACACACAGACACGCATGCAAGTGCACACACATAGTTGCATATGCGCACATACAGACACGCATGCAAGTGCACACACACACACACACACACACATAGTTGAATGTGCACACACACACATGCATGCAAGTGCACACACTCACACATAGGTGCATGTGCACACACACACAGACACGCATGCAAGTGCACACACACACACATAGTTGCATGTGCGCACACACACACAGACATGCATGCAAGTGCACACACTCACACATAGGTGCATGTGCGCACACACACAGATATGCATGTAAGTGCACACACACACACATAGTTGCATGTGCGCACACACACACAGACACGTATGCAAGTGCACACACACACACACACACATAGTTGCATGTGCGCATAGACACGCATGCAAGTGCACACACACACACACACATAGTTGCATGTGCGCAGACACGCATGCAAGTGCACACACACACACACACACACACACACACACACATAGTTGAATGTGCGCGCACACACATGCATGCACGTGCACACACTCACACATAGGTGCATGTGCACACACACACATAGTTGCATGTGCGCACACACACACACAGACACGTATGCAAGTGCACACAGACACACATAGTTGCATGTGCGCACACACACACAGACACGCATGCATGTGCGCACACACATAGATACACATTTAAGTGCACACACTCACACATAGTTGCATGTGCGCACACACAGACACACATGTAAGTGCACACACACACACACACATAGTTGCATGTGCGCACAAACACACAGACACGCATGCAAGTGCACACACACACACACAGTTGCATGTGCGCACACACATAGATACACATGTAAGTGCACACACTCACACATAGTTGCATGTGCGCACACACACAGACGCGCATGCAAGTGCACACACACACACACACACAGTTAATTGTGCGCACACACACACAGACATGCGTGCAAGTGCACACACTTACACATAGGTGCATGTGCACACACACACAGACACACATGTAAGTGCACACACTCACACATAAGTGCATGTGCACACACACACGCACACACACACACACACAGACAGACACAAATGTAAGCTCGCACACAGACACACATGTAAGTGCACACACACACACACACAGTTAATTGTGCGCACACACACACAGACATGCGTGCAAGGCACACACTCACACATAGGAGCATGTGCACACACACACAGACACACATGTAAGTGCACACACTCACACATAACTGCATGTGCACACACACACACACACACACACACACACAGACAGACACAAATGTAAGCTCGCACACACAGACACGCATGTAAGCGCACACACTCACACACAAGTAATTGCAAACACAGGCACACACAGGCACAGGCATGCACGCACACACACATGCACACAAGTAGTTGCAAACACAGGCACACTTACAAACAGGTGCACACACACAAGCACACATGTAATCGCAGAAATTTGCACACAAGTAATTGCACAGGCATTCTCTCTCTCTCTCTGTGTCAAACACACACACACACACACACTGAGTTGCTGTTATCAGTGCTGGTCCTCCTCTATGGGCAGCAGTGTGTCAGCTCAAACTCCTGCTATCAGTAAAACAGCCAGAGCCGCATCGCCATCAACCTTCACTCCTCCAACCTCAAGCAGAACATCTCAGATCAGCCCAGACACTCAGCTATATTCATTTATTTATTTATTTTTAACCCAGCTGCCTTTCAAAAGCTCCATAAAGGCCGCTTCATGACACGCTCTGCATTTCCCAGCCCTCCTCTATCATTTCACCATCCCCGTGTTTGCTTTGGGCGTTTCATTTCTGACCCGCTCTCATTATGGCCTCATCAAACGTGTGCCAGTCTATCAGAGGAAAGGTTAAATGATTGACTGCTTGAAGTGATAATTGCACGATTGCCATCTTCCTCTCGCCGAGAAAGTGGCAGAATGTATATCAGCGCGTGTTAAAATGTCAGATCCTAATCATCAGCCGAGTGGAATAATGATGAAGTGCTTGTGTCTTAATTGAAATTTCAGCTCATGAGTGGCGTACTGTATGTGCGCCTGTATTTTTAGTCCCTCTGCACTTCAGATCCGCGTCGGCGCACACATACACACACACACACACACACACACACACACACACACTGGCCTGACAACAGAGAAAGCGGGAGGGGTTTTCTCTGTCGAATACATCAGATCCAGCCCTAGAGGACGAGAGAGAGAGAGAGAGAGAGAGAGAGAGAGAGAGAGAGAGAGAGAGAGAGAGGAGAGAGAGAGAGGGTGCTAGTACTACTTCAGCTGCATGCTTTGAATGTAGATTTTCTGCATGGATGAACTCTGAATCGGCGTCTCATTTCAGAGTCTACTACTGTCCACCGGAGGTCACATTTCAGTTGTGGACACACACTTTGGCTACGTTCACACTGCGAGGCTTAGTGCTCAAATCTGATTTTTTTGCCTCGCTGTTCACACTGTTGTTATAAATGTGGCCAACATCAGATTTGCAGTGTGAACAGATCATGGTCGTAAACTGACCCGCATGCGCAGAAGTATAGTTACGGACAGCACAAAATGTCTAATTATGCACACAATGTGTCTACTGTATGAAGCACGCTGTCAGATTATGCTTAATATGATTATTGCCCTTTTCATAGACAACCGTGGTGTATTACATGAACTGTAAAGGGTTTTTCTGCTACTACTAATGTGTATTTCGCCATTTGAAACCTAAAATAAGTCCCTTGTGATTGAAAACACTGATCATTTGTGATTTATGACAGAGGCGCGCGTCTCTCTGACCCCCGGTGTAGTGAACTCATCAAGGGTTAATGAGCAGCCGCAGACTGAACTGTGAAGGCGGAGTTGGTTTATCTCTGTTTGCAGTTATTTTATTTACTTCGTTATAAACAACAGACACGTGCAGATGGGGGGTTTGGGTGCTTGAGCTCCTGCCCTTTATTCGCTCGGAGATAATGTTCGTCCTTAAAATGAAAGTGCCCCCTCCTTTGTGCACGGATTCCCTTTCCGCAACACCCCCGACGCTCTTTAGCATCGCGATCATCCCGTGCCCCGATCGTTAACCAGAGTGGTTAACAAGCACCAGTTTTACCTTCAAAATCTTTTTCAAAATGATCAACCAACTTTCTGTGGTAAAGTAATCGCCCTGTGTGTTATTCTACTGTGCTGCAGAGGTGTAGATGATGTCTGCAGCACAGAATGATGACGTATGTCGCTCGAAGATTATGTAAGTCACATGAAATCCGACATAACCGTTTGCACTGCGGTCTCATTGCAGAACATCAGATCTGTGTCTGATTTAAGACACGGTGACGGTTGCTTCGCGCAAGTAAATAGGAGCGCGCGCGCGCGCTTTTTAACAGTCGCGCGCATCACATCATCTATGCGTGCGAGTGATCATCCTCTCATTCGGTTTTTACCTGCTTTCTGCTCGCACGTACAGTAATTTTTGTCAGTCGGGCTGCTCCTCGATTTTAAGATCACATTTGCACGAATATTGGGCCACGCTTCTTTTCAAACCCTGCTTTTAAGAAAACTACAATTTAAAAATGATTTCCAACCAGCCAAAGTGGCTAGTGGAGGTGTCTGTCTAACCCGCCAGAGCTGAAATCTACCCGCATTTGGCAGGTTGGCGGGTGTTAATGTAAAGCCCTGATTGTCAAATGTATTTTTAGTGCTGAACTACATAAGAACAGCTCATTTGGTTTATAAAATAGTGACGAAACACTACATTTAAACAAACTAACACAGTTAAAAAGTTGTCAAAGCACTTTAAAATGTATTTTTAGTGCTGAACTACATAACAACAGCTCATTCGGTTTATAAACTAGTGATGAAACACTACATTTTAACAAAATAACACAGTTAAATGTCCAGTCAAAGCACTTTAAAATATATTTTTAGTATTGAAGCAAATAAGAACAGCTCATTCGGTTTATTCATCATGAAGTTTTCTCCAGTATACTCGCTTTCTGGTCAAATTAAGTTGTCTGAAAAGGCAGGATAATTATGATTTTTACCTTTTTGGAAGCGTTTAAAATGGGGAGTAGCTCAGCAGGTTCAGAAAGCGCGCGAACATGACTGAGCACACACACACACACATTTCTATCTCTTTATTATAGCCTGTGATTATGTTCCTGAAAAATGAAATATTCCCCAGAGTCAGATGGATATTTAACCTCAGGCGCTGCTCATATTTAACGCAACTGTTGCATATTGTGGAGAAACTGACCTCAGTGGATCCACTCGATAATCAGCACCAAATATCTGGATTATTTATAACAGGTTAGATCAGCGTGACTCGGGGCGAAAAACCTCTTCTGTACACTGTCTTTTATTATTAATTACAGCATTGCACTTAACTGAGGCAGATGTGCAGCAGAAAACAGCATTAGTGAGAAACGCAATCAAAACAGGAACGACTCTGATGCTCTGGGTATACAACAAATATGTACAGTTGAAGTCAGAATTATTAGCCCCCCTATATATTTTTCCCCCAGTTTCTGATTAATGGAGAGATGTTTTCAACACATTTCTAATCATAATAGTTTTAATAACTCATTTCTAATAACTGATTTATTTTAGCTTCGCCATGATGACAGTAAATAATATTTGACTAGATATTTTTCAAGATACTAGTATTTAGCTTAAAGTGACATTTAAAGGCTTAACTAGGTTAATTAGGCAAGTCATTGTATAAACAGTGGTTTGTTCTGTAGACAATTGAAAACATATACTACTGTAGCGGTATTTGGCTAATAAAGTGGGTTGGGCGCCAACCCCACTACAGTATCTTAAATAAATCAATTAAATAAAAAATAAGGTTTCACCAAATGCATGATTTAATTCAAATAAACCAAAATCAAATGTTTAAATTTAACAAACAAATCAATATATTAATAAAGAAAAAACAAAACAACAACAACAAAACAAACTTTAACTTCAACAAATTTTCATTAAATTCATTACAGCCAAACAAACTCAATTTCTAGGCCCAGGCACAATACCTATTAAATACCTTTACACAACAATCAACGGGTGTTTAACCAATCATAAAGATATAAAATACATCACTTCTAAATATACAAAAACAATATTAATCAAATTTTACCCACAACAAATAATAATAACAATATTACAAGGCAAAATCACCACATTAACAAACATATACTCAATCTTACACTGCTTTATAAAGTAGATTGTCCATTGGTGTACGCTGAAGCAATCGTGATTTCCATGCACTTTGAAATGTCTCTCAGTTCGTATACGCTAAAGTAGATTTCCATTTGTGCACGCTGAAGCAATCGTAAGCTCAATGCACTGTGAAATGGTTTCTCTACCCGGAATTCAGTCTTTTGTACATCCAAATTAGCAAACAGATAACATCAGACAAAGCGCATAACATTGATTAGTTTAAATAAGAAAAAAAACACTTGCTTACCCGATCACCCGTTGACACTACTGGGCCCAGAAAACTGCATCAAATAAATCTCGATCACAGCAGTGATCAAACCTTCAAACAAAAAGCAAAAACCCAAAACTAATAGGCAACTCGAGCGCCAAAAAAATAAAATAAATACGCACCTCACTTCACAAACAACCCCGAGCGCAGGATGCGTTCAACACACATCATAACAAACAAAACTTCAATTAAGTGTGCACAATTAAGTGCACACAGCATGCTATAGTATCTGATAATTGCAGGAAATAATTCCAAAAGGCAAATGACTGTGTAAAGAAACATTAACCAAAACAAAAATATGATGTATATGCCGAGCTCAGCGGCTAATCAGCCGGAATCAGCGAGACCTAGCTGTCACTCAAGTGGCCACGCCCTTAATTATGCAGACTTCATATAACTTAATAAAAATGAAACGGATGAGTTATAAAAAAATTCACCCCCCTCACAGTTGTCATGAAAGGTAATATTAGCTATATGCACCAAAGCTATCGTTTGTACCAGGCTGTAAACATGTTTTTATCAGCTGTAAAATTGGCCAATTTACCAATGCAGTCAGAAATCATCTGGACTTCCTGGAGCCAGCCCCCCAAGGCGAGTCGATGAATTGCAGTTTTAGTTACTTCCTTATTGGCTTCCCGAGGGAGAGCGGGAGGTTTGCCGCTTGGTTCAACCGTGCATACCCGTTGCAAAAAAAAAAAGATTGCAATAGCAAACATGTCGTGTTGTGCGGTAGGATGCCAAAATTGAAAGTCCAAAAATAGAAAACTTAAACTTTACCGTACACCACACTGCTTTTAATGCCAACCGCAGACGTCTTTGGCTAACAGCCATCAGAAGAGCTGAATGGAGTGAGGACCTAATTAAAAATGCTCGACTCTGCAGTTCTCATTTCATATCAGGTAAGTTCCCGCCATGCTGAATCAGACACTTTACTCGTTTTTGATTGCAGCAATGATTTCAGCAAAAACAGTTAAATATGGTGAATTAAACTGCGGACACTGAATGCTTAGAATGAAATGTAAAAGTGTAAGTTCACATACCCTGCCGTACAGGTGCAGTTCGCTGTCAGAATGCAGTTGTTTTGCTTGTTGATGATTACCCAGGCCTTCCACAGTTCCGTCTTCTTTCCTTGTCTTTGTCTTGGCAGAACCTCAGTTTTTAGCACTATAAAGTTTTGAATCTGGTAATCAGGGAACATTATTTCTTGCACATGACCACACAGAACAGAAATGTAGCCATCCATAGACTTGTAGGCCTTTAACTTCTCTCTTGTAAAATCACTTGGAGTTTCAATGTGAATGTATATTTGGGGCTGGATGCTTGGTCATTTCGTCTTATCCAATATCCATTGGGAGGGTGCTATCGCAAATGGACCTGTCAGACGAACGCCGCTCACTTTAAAGTTAATTTTGCCGAATCACTGTGCTTATCACTGGGTGACAAGCTGTTATAATACGCTGAAAGCATTATGTAAATAATATAAATAATATGTAATCAATATAACTTACCTCTAAGACAACAACAAACTCTGCACCGCATCGGATGTCATTCCCTCGTTGTAAATGCTAGCGCTCCTGGTTTTTTTTCTGCAACCTTGCTGCGCGCGCATCCTAAATGTATACAAACCAGTAATTCGTCTATAATTTTGGTCACACTTTATTTTGATGGTCCGTTTGTTGAATTTAAGTTACATTGCAACTAATTATCATTAGACTATAAGTAGACTGTTAGGTTGGGGTTGGGGTTAGGGTTAGTGTAAGTTGACATGTAATTGCAAAGTTTCTTATAGTCAGTTAAATGTCTGTTGAAGAACAGTTAAATGTCAGTATCAACAGATATTAAGCAGACAGTCTACTAATACTCAAATGGACCATCAAAATAAAGTGTTACCATAATTTTGACCTTAAAATAGTTAGAAACAAATTTAAAACAGTTTTTATTCTAGCCAAAATACAACAAATAAGACTTTCTCCAGAAGAAAAAATATTATAGGAAATACTGTAAAAAAAATCCTTGCTCTGTTAAAACATAATTTGGGAGGGCGAATAATTGTGACTTTAACTGTATATACTGTATAAAAAATACAGCTTTTATACAATTCACATCATCTGAGATACTGTCAATTTTAGGTCATTCACAGTATCTCAGATGATGTCAGATGTGAACTGTGTAACTCGATGTCAATGCACTGCACAATACAATAATATAGGCCTATGAATAAGACAATACAAACCACTCATTATTACAGTGCATTGTGGGATTAAGTGCACTTCAGAACGTCCACCACTCCAAATGGCTGCTTTGCAGTGCACTGTTTAAGGGTATAGAGCAGCAATTTCAAATACAGCCTACTCTGTAAAAAAAATGGGAAGTTCATCTCTGCTGCCGACTTTTGATGTTGAAAATTCAACTCTACAGTTTAACAAAGTGACTTTTGTTTTAGTAGTTTGAAATAATATAATGAATAAGAAACATATCTAGAGAAATAAGTGTAAAAGACCAGAAAATGTGCTGCAGTTTATTGCAAGGTGTTTGTAGCGTAATCTACAACATGAGTCAGGTTTGGTCAATCTTCTCTGTTGTTCACTTCAGCTGTTCCCTCTTACAATTAAAGCCTGGTTTATACTTCTGCGTCAAGTGATCGGCGTAACCCACGGCGCAAGCCTCGCGCGTAGCAGTGCATTTATACTTGTGCGCGCTGTTTCTGTTTCGCTGCAATAACACTTCCGAAACACTAGCTGGCAGTAGGTGTTTATGTTCTTCTGTGTCGAGTTTCTTCGCTGGTTTGTCATTTTTTCTGAACACTTCCTTAATGTACAAGTGGCTCAAATTCGCTCATTTTGAGGCGGGAATCGGCAGACTCGCAACAACTTTGATCATGAGGTAAACACAAAACAACAGTCTCCATCCGGAGCTCCTTCACGGGACTCCACACTTGTAAACACTCTCTGCATCGGGCGCGCGGCTCTCACCTCCGCCCACTCTCGTCAGAGCTACCAAGCCGACCAATCACAGAGCTTGCGCTACGCGTACGCGTTACATTTTTTGAGAGGTGCGCGTCAACGACGCCGACGGCCACGGCGAAGGGCTATGCGTCCACGTGTAGGCTGCGCCGAAGCATACGCTTGACGCAGAAGTATAAATCGGCCTTAAGAGTGCATTACTCACCTGTTTCTATTTTGATCCAATTCACCTCTCTACTTATACCTGCCCTGTCATGTTACACTTTGCCAGATTATTGTGTTCTTTCAGTTTGCAGACACTCTGCTACTCCTTTCTAAATGTTGTCTAGTCCAGTATCATTATTCATTTTTTTACCCTTTTGCTTACCTGTACTGCTCAGTCACCTCGCTGTGGGATCCGGTTCCTCATCTGTTGTAACCAGCTCCAGCATCTGGTCTTCAATCCTTTGTTTATCATTATACTGAATAAACCTATTTGTTTGAACTGCTCCTCTCTGTGTTCTGTCCGAGCCCTGACAGTATTAAAGCCATCGGAAATACCGATGTAATGAATGTGGATGGAGTTTGCCACCTGCTTCGAATGTTATCACTTGATTGAATGGGCGTTATCAGCTTATAGATATGGGCCAGATACAGATACTATAAATACTGGTAAACTCAGAAGGCTGTTATCATCCATTCATATGGTTAATCAGCTATACTAATAGTGAAGACTCCAGATCTGTTTTTACATTACTGTGACGGTTGGGGTAGAGGTAGACGTTAATAAAATACAATTAATGGGACATTGGTCTATAGCTGATTAACCATGTCAGGGCTCGAAATTAACCTTTTTGCTTGGTAGCACTGGTGCTCCAAACTTTAAAAATGTAGGTGCACCAGACAAAATTTAGTCACACCCACCAATTATGAGCACCGTTGCTAAGTTTTATACAAACAGATTTATTGCATTTGAAGTCAACGCTAATCAAAACTAACAAGAAAAAAAATATATGCTTGCGTGAGGAAAATATGTCTCAACGAAATCCCGTTATCACAAGAAAATACATTTTTATAACATATATGAGTGACCAAAAGATACACGGAGGACCGCTCACCGGCCCTGCACGCACTACTCGACATGAATGAATCTGTTAACGTGCTGTGTTCTCACGGGTAGGGCTGGGCGATTTTTTCGATTAATTCGAATTTACGTTTTAAGACGATTTTATTTTTTACAAAATCGAAAAATCGCGATTTTTTTATAAAAATATTAAAGCCACTTTCCCACTATCGTGCCAAACCGTTCTAAACTGTTAGACAACCGTGCTGAATTGTGCTGATTCTGTGTGTTGACGTCGCGGCTCTGTTGATGAGCTACCAGCTGATTTAGCGGAAGCGCGCCAGGGCGGACTTGCTATTGGGAACACCAGGACATTTTCCCGCTAGAGCAACAACAGCTCCGCAGCCAGCCCAGCTTCGCTGGAGTCACTTTTAGTCACTTATGCCCGCGCACCCATCGCTCCACACACACAAGGAAATAATTGCACCTAGTTCAAAGCCCAGATGGCTGGTTTTGTATATTATACCCGCGCACCACCTGAAGAACGGTACTGTATGAATTAAATCATAACCCATATATGCACCAATAAACAAGTAAAATGAATAAATGAATAAAATAAATATGGATTCTTAAATGTCGGCAGTTTTAACTCCAAAAAATATCAATACATATCGACAAAGGTTTTATAAAAATAAATTAAGCATTTTCCAACATTTCTGCTATAGGCCATTACACGATTCAGTTAAATATAAGATAGACATTTAAATATAGATAGATATGTAACAGGTTTTTTTTTTCACGGTGATCTTTAATATATACTGGGTGGTGTAGCTACGCACAAATATTTTCTAAAACGTCAAGCAGATATTTGTCTATAGCTCGTTAGTTATTTATGAAGACAAAAAATATTTAAAATAACAAAAATAAAACTATAAAATTACAAAGATAAAAAGAGCAGCATTTTGCTAAATATAGTCCTTTATATCCTGATATGCTGTGTTGTTTCATTCATTTTTTTTATATTTAACTTGATGCATTCGTTATGTAATGTTTGAATACTAAAATCATTTAAATGGTTTGATTTTACCATCAAAATGTAGTATATTTTATATCATTACCAACTTTTGATATAAAACCGCTGTTATTTTATTGATTGTTATGAAATAATTTAAGTGCTATATTTTTTATTAGTGAAAGTGCCCGCTCACTTTGACAAGGCCTGTCCAAATATATATTTCTGCCATGCCACTAATACAGATAAACTATTGTTGCATTATCATTGTTTATTTTTCTGTTATGGACAGATATTTGAAATATTTATTTCCCCTCCAATCATTTTTAATCTTCACGTTACATTTTGGTCATTTTCTCTCCAAATAAAATTTGCCCAAAGCTGCACAACATATGACCTGCTGTGACTTCTATTGTAGCTATGTTTAGCATCCCTATATGAGAGAGTGCCATAACCGCGTTTAGTCACACTATTGCTTTTCTTTTACAAGTGAGCATGAAAAAAACTAGTTTCAGCATTTATTTAAATTTAAATGAACAAGGTAAGCTGGTAAGGTAGTTACACAGTAAAATTTTTTTTATAAAAAAATAAATAAAAAAAAATCGAAATCGTGAATCGGTCAAACTTTATGAAAAAAAAAAAAAAATCGAGATTTTTTTTTTTTGCCATATCGCCCAGCCCTACTCACGGGTAATGTCTGATATTGCACAGATGCTTTTGACATATACCTTATTATTTGTATACGTCATTTTAATTGCAATACCGATCTCATGAGCTGCAATATTAGTTTAATCTTAATCAATGCAAGCCTCTTTGTGATGGTGTACGTGGTGTTAACTTTTACTTATAGCTGCACGGCTGACAGCATCTGGCGATTAAATGAAGGATTAAACAGAACATCTCGTGCTTAAAATGTGTAGATGTGGCAAACAGTTACCTGAAAACTCCGTCCCACAGACTTTACAGTGAATGCTTTAGTTATTTTCATAGCGGACTTCGCTCTTCCACTCTTCGACAAATGTAGATTGTGGATTAACACTACCACGATCAGTAATTAGATGTGCCATTATTTGTTGCTTTAGGTGGTTTTCAAAAACAAAATCTCTCCCTGTTGTTGTCATTCTCATCTTCAGCGCTTTACATTTTAGCGGTTCTAGCTCTCCTGTCATCTGAAGGCAGAAGGCGTTGACTGAGTGATTGACAGCTGATTTTGACCAATCCATTCGCGATCAGTTCTAACGCAGTGGGTCAATAAAAAGAGCGCGAAGGCGGGGCAAGCATTGCAGGCTTTGTTTGCTGCCACAAATAGACATGGCAACTGTTTAAAACTGTTCCTGAGCGCTGCGTTTCAAGTGCAGAGATGCATTCTCCGTGAATGTGGCCTAAATCCGCGCATGTGGTGAACATTTTGCAGTGAAAACTGGTCGCACGCAACAATTTTATGCACTCGCACAAATGCTCCCAAATATATTTTGAGGTCGCATAGATAAAATTTCGGGCGCATATGCGACCAAAACGGTCGCAATTTCGAGCCCTCCATGTGGATGAATGATAACAGCCTTCTGAGCCTACTTGTAGGCTCAGAAGACCCCTATCAGCTGATAACCACCAATAACCTCCATTCAATCGACTGATAGCATTCTGTAACTGCCCGGTTGGAGAAATAAAGGATTTAACTCATGCACTAATGTTGCACTGTCCTCCTTTGTGCCTTTATTATTCAGATTGCCGTCCTTATAGACTGTACAACACCGTAAGAGCTAAGAACAGATGAATAAACACAAATAGAAAAGATATAATAAATAAAAATCACATAATAAGACAAAACAATAAACTTAGCGACAACATTGTAAAGTTACTGCAAATATATGACAAAATATACGACAAAAATAGCTATTTAAATTATTATCCAGTAAACAGATACATAAAGATTCAGCAATAGGTGAATAAATGTCCTCATCTACCTTGTTCTCCCTTCCAACCAGGTGTTCAACATCAAAGACAAAACACAACAAAAAACAAACTTAAATAAGCATTAAACACTCTTAAATGAGTCCTTAAATTTAGTTTTAAGTCCGTAAATTTCTCCGTGCAAGCGATCGCTCTCTCTCTCTCGTGTTAGGGGCGCTTCCCCGATCTCCGTGCTTCCGTGATCTGCGCGCGCTCGCGCACCTGACCACTTCCGGCAAGCCGCTCATCAAAATAAGAGTCTCTATAGGCTGAATAACTTAAAGTGCAAAGTGGACTTCAAATAAATACAACAAAAACACAACTACTTTTAAAGGGATAGAGAAGTAAATGAAATCTGAATAAACGGTTAAAACTGAAACCTAACTTAAATAACTGAGGGTTATTTACACATTCGAATTGGCTGAGTTTGCTCCATATACCCCAGCCAGTGTTTAACAGAAAATGAATCTATTTTTGTACTATGGTTATTATGCAAAGTATCACAGGCGTAAAAAAATAGGAGGGACGGAGGGGACGTGTCCCCCCCCATCCGAGGTTTTCCCCTCCAAAAAAAATTCATAAAAAATAAACGCATTCTCTATTGTGAAAAATATATGTATATATACCTAAAATAATTCTGTAGGTAGAAAAAATTGAAAACAATTTGCATTTAGAAACAGTTAAGTTACCCCTCCTCTTCCTCACAGTGGTTTGGCCCACTGCCTGCTTTCCCAGTTCATCTTCACCTACTCTACTCACACTAGTCAGGTGTGTGGCTGAGGCTCAATCCAAGTGCAATTGAAGAAGAGTATTCGTGTAAGCAGGCAATGGTCAAAACAGGTACATACAGGGCATCCGAAACATAGTCGGGGTCAAAAACTAGGCGGCGGTCAGAATATAACAAAATAACAAAGCTAAGATCAGGAACACAGCAGGCAAAAACAAATAGCAAACAAACACATGATGACTGCAAACAAAGACTCAGTCCTGAACTGGGGTCCGTTCTTCATACCTCGCTTAAATGATCTAAGATGATTTGGCAGATCCTGGATCTTTTAATCATCATAACTGATCTCTGGCTAATCTTGGATGAACTAATCTGAGATTGTTGCATGTGTCGTGAAGGACAGATCTATTGCAGGCATACTGCTATACAATAAGCACAGTGCAGCTGTTTTTTTTTTTCCACTGGCATATATGTATGCGCATTTCAGTGGGAGGGAGAAAAAAAGTGCACATTTGAATGATAAAAGCAGCTGTTCAAACAAAGAGATTTCATAACAAACATGCTCCTGCTTTGCATTTCACTCAATTAACTCATAATCTGCTTCAGCGACTGTACGGCTAATTTGGAGACAGAAAACACCAATGTATCTATTACAGCATCTGCTCATGCGAACAAGCGTGTGTTTGTTACGGCATCCAAGAGAGCACAATGCTGGTGGTCTGAAAGTTTGTTTCCACAACAGTATTAAAGAAAAGGAATTTAAAAAAGGTAATTGCAAATTTTATGTCACAAATCTGACATTTTTCCTCTAGATTCAAAGTATTTTTACTCTCAAAAATTATGTTTTAAGACATAATTGTGCAACACGTTGTGAAAACGTACCCCCGTATACATTTCTGGAGAGCAGGAATTATGTAGCCAGAGCTACGTATGCCTGCATTTTGTCTTTAAAACGAACGCTGCGAGGCGGTATGACACAGCAGATGGCTTCTGTTTCTTTTCTTGCTACCAGCTGACCGCTTACCTCCGTGTGGACAGCTTTACGTCATTACTAGTTTGCCCAGTAGCTCGCCATGTTCGTTGGCGGATGTGAGATGCACAGAGAAGTTGACAATGACGACGGGGTTTAAGTCTGGTGAAGAACAGTTCCAGAAAGCAGGTAAAACAAAAAGATTTTGTTGGTTAGGTTTAGGGGTTTAGGGAAAGAGGTGATTGGGTCAATCGGTGCTTTTGAAAACACTATCGGTTGGGTTTAGGAAAGGGATTAATGGGGTCAATCGTGCTTATGAAAACACTGTTGGTTGGGTTTAGGGAACGGGGTGATCGGGTCAATCGTTACCTTTGAAAACACTCGGTTGGGTTTAGGGAAGGAGGTGATCGGGTCATTCAGTGCTTTTGAAAACACTATCGGTTGGGTTTAGGGAAGGAGACGATCAGGTCAATTGGTGCTTTTGAAAACACTATCGGTTGGGTTTAGAGAAGGGGGTGATCGGGTCATTTGGTGCTTTTGAAAACACTGTTGGTTGGGTTTAGGGAAGGAGATGATCGGGTCAATTGGTGCTTTTGAAAACACTCGGTTGGGTTTAGGGAAGGGGTGATTGGGTCATTCGGTGCTTTTGAAAACACTATTGGTTGGGTTTAGGAAAGGGGGTGATCGGGTCATTCGGTGCTTTTGAAAACACTCGGTTGGGTTTAGGGAAGTGGGTGATCGGGTCATTCCCATAGGCACGAAGGACTGCTGACTTGACAGTGTCATACTGCAAACTATCTTCCAATGAAAGAGTCGAGCAGACTTCCTGAGCCTTTCCTATCAACTTGCACTGAAGGAGAAGAGACCAGACATCTTTTGGCCAGCGTAGAGCAGACGCAATGCGCTCGAAAGCGTTAAAATACGTGTCAACCTCGCTTTCTCTAAACTGGGGAACAAGAGCTATATAGCGGCTGATATCAAAGGCAAGCGAGGATGGATCAGACGGCGGGGGAGACACAGGACTGTGCGCAGTGCT
This sequence comes from Danio kyathit, assembly GCA_903798195.1. Classification (NCBI taxonomy): domain Eukaryota; kingdom Metazoa; phylum Chordata; class Actinopteri; order Cypriniformes; family Danionidae; genus Danio; species Danio kyathit. The sequence continues at coordinate 4,666,125 of LR812535.1, forward strand.
TGACTGCGCAGCTGGGCTGGCAGCAGCCTTCGCAGCATCCAGCTCAAGCTGTCGCAACCTTACCTGCGTATCAGCCTCAATCTCAAGTTTGCGTATTTGTAAACGCATATCTAATTCAGCTTGGCGAGCCTGCATCTTTTCCTGCGTCTCCATTTGCAATCGGGCCAGACGTACCTTTAAACGTACGTCTTCTCTAGACCCAGAGGAAACAGGGGAAAAAGGATCAAAAGGCGGAAGAGCAGGCTTACCATCAGCCTCCGCCTCGGTATCTACTTCATCCAAACCTTCACCTCGCTCATTCAAGGAATCAGCAGGCCGCGCCTCCATGCTGGAATGTCGCACGCCCACACCGCCTTCACCACTCCACTGCAGTACCTTCAGCTCAACCAAGCGTGCCTCAACCAAACGTTTTATCTCTCTCTTTAAAGCCTGTTTTTGAACAGTAATTTCATAATGGCTTGCAATAACCAATAATTCATCTTTTCTGCACTTATCAATTTGTTCCCAACTCGGATTGAGAATAAAAGCCTGCAAGTCAAATGCTACCATAATGCCTGCAAACAACGCCAGCTGTCTCACACAACACCACCCAACACTCAAGATATATGTGGATGCATATAGTTTCACTTCAAAAATAATTTGGGAATCTTTAAAAATCCCGGACGAGCCCCCATTTAATGTTACAATCTTAAAGATGGTAAATTAAGGGGAAGGAAAGTAACATTAATTTTTGAGTGAAACACATAAGCAAACACAAAAATATCAACAAGTGAGGGACAAAATACCAAGACCAACTGAATGCAATAAAGTGAGTTTATTTACAAAGATAGTGATAATAATAAATGCAAAAAAAATGAGTATATAGAAAGAAAATATTTACAAGAATATATTGAAAATACCGGACAACAAATGGGGACAGAAGATGTTTGAACAGATAGATGGGAGATTTGGAGAGATGAGACGCGGGCGGCGTCCAAACAATAGAAATAAATAAAACAAAACAATATATTCTAATGGCCCAACCTCTACCCTAACTATCCAAAAGAAAAAGATATCAGTTATTGAAAATAAATCTTCGCGTCTATTACGCAGTACCTAACCTACTCTAATATATATGAGAATAACAAAAGTACAGTGGGTGGAGCACGCCCCTTACCTAGTGTATCTAACAAAAGTGATATTCAAAACTACGTGTGCACAATGTATGTCGCGCGACAATCTTACCTGTCCCACTCTCCAACCTCAGATGCGCGTAACACTGATAGTAGACAAAATGGAGAACTGACAAATAACACGGACATCTAACAAATTGCAACACACTGAAAACGGATTGAAATCTCACTGACACACAACACAACACAGAAATTTCAGGGCCTCTGGAGTAGCGTCCTGTCACCACTTTTATGCCACGGTGGCAGCGGCTGGATTGGAGACCGTGGGGGTGACGTCAGGGGGGCACGGCAAACAGCTGGGCAGCGATAGCCAATCGGAGTCACTGAGAGAGAGAGAGAGAGAGAGAGAGAGAGAGAGAGAGAGAGAGAGAGAGAGAGAGAGAGAGAGAGAGAGATCGCGCGCGCTAAAAGAGAGGGAGAGAGAGTGCGCGCGAGAGAGAGTGCTAGAGGGGGAGACTAACGAAAAAAAATAATAATCACGCAGCACAGGAATGTACAGGAATGTAACAGGTGCTTTTGAAAACACTATCGGTTGGGTTTAGGGAAGGAGATGATCGGGTCAATTGGTGCTTTTGAAAACACTCGGTTGGGTTTAAGGAAGGGGGTGATCGGGTCATTCGGTGCTTTTGAAAACACTATTGGTTGGGTTTAGGGAAGGAGATGATCGGGTCAATTGGTGTTTTTGAAAACACTCGGTTGTGTTTAGGGAAGGGGTGATTGGGTCATTCGGTGCTTTTGAAAACACTATTGGTTGGGTTTAGGGAAGGAGATGATCGGTTCAATCTGTGCTTTTAAAAACACTATCGGTTGGGTTTATGGAAGGAGATGATCGGGTCAATTGGTGCTTTTGAAAACACTCGGTTGGGTTTAGGGAAGGGGTGATTGGGTCATTCGGTGCTTTTGAAAACACTATTGGTTGGGTTTAGGGAAGGAGATGATCGGGTCAATTGATGCTGTTGAAAACACTATCGGTTGGGTTTAGGGAAGGGGGTGATCGGGTCATTCGGTGCTTTTGAAAACACTGTTGGTTGGGTTTAGGCAAGGAGATGATCGGGTCATTCGGTGCTTTTAAAAAACACTATCGGTTGGGTTTAGGGAAGGGGGTGATCGGGTCATTCGGTGCTTTTAAAAAACACTATCGGTTGGGTTTATGGAAGGAAATGATCGGGTCAATTGATACTTTTGAAAACACTATCGGTTGGGTTTAGGGAAGGAGATGATCGGGTCAATTGGTGCTTTTGAAAACACTCGGTTGGGTTTAGGAAAGGGGGTGATCGGGTCATTCAGTGCTTTTGAAAACACTATTGGTTGGGTTTAGGGAAGGAGATGATCGGGTCATTCGGTGCTTTTAAAAAACACTGTTGGTTGGGTTTAGGGAAGGGGGTGATCGGGTCATTCGGTGCTTTTGAAAACACTATGGGTTGGGTTTAGGGAAGGAGGAAATCGGGTCAATCGGTGCTTTTGAAAACACTATCGGTTGGGTTTAGTGAAGGAGGTGATCGGGTCAATTGGTGCTTTTGAAAACACTATCGGTTGGCTATTGGGAAGGGGATGGGTTGGGTTGGGGGATCAGTCAGTCAGTCGACAGCGGCCTCTGGTGGATTTGTGCGAGATGAGAAGGTGCAAATGGCCCTCGCATAAAATTTGAAATCTGAAAAAGCATACACAGCGGCTTCTGGTGGATTTGCGAAAATAAAACCTGCCAAAAAAGAAACACTTCTTGGGACATATTTCACTCTCTCCATAAATGTATATAGGGGTACGTATCAATAATGAGCCTGGGTTGAAAATTACCTTCAGGTTAGTCCCTTATTTATTACGAGTCACCACAGCGGAATGAACCACCAACTTTTCCAGCATATGTATTACACAGCGGATGCCATTCTAGCCGCAACCCAGTACTGGGAAAAACCCATACACACACATTCACATACACACTCATGCACTAGTGCCAATTTAGTTTATTCAATTCACCTATAGCGCATGTGTTTGGACTGTGGGGGAAACCGGAGCACCCGGAGGAAACCCACGGCAACACGGGGAGAACATGCAAACTCCACACAGAAATGCCAACTGACCCAGCCGGGACTTGAACCAACAACCTTCTTGCTGTGAGGCGACAGTGCTAACCACTGAGTGTATGAGGGCGAATTGGATGAGCTAAATTGGCCGTAGTGTATGAAGGAGTGTGTGAATGTGAGTGTGTATAAGTGTTTATTATTATTACTATTGTATGAGTGTTTCCCAGTGATGGGTTGCAGCTGGAAGGGTATCCGCTGTGTCAATGATGGTGCTGTGGCGACCCCTGATAAATAAGGGACAAAGCCGAAGGAAAATGAATGAATGAATTAAATCCTTAAACAAAAGCAAACTGTGTGTGGTGGAACTTCCAGAGCTCATATAAGAATAGTGTAGGGCAGGGCTATTCAATTGGCGGCCCGCGGGCCAAACCCGGCCCCCGAGGCAATTTGTTCTGGCCCTCCTAATAGTGTGACCAAGACATCAAGAATAAATTTAGTAAAGTCAAAAATTGGCCGCTATAGTTATGAAGTGACTTGTGTCTGTTCAATACAGCATGAGCTGCGCAGAGCGTGAGTCACCTGACAGTGGTGAGAGCAGCCGAATACATTTGAATATGTTTGTAGAAATGTTTTTTTTTTGTACAATGCACTGATATCGTTATTAGGGATTAACCGATTTCACTATTAACTGCGCTTTAATTCGTCATGGTTAATTAATCGTAAAGGCTTTTCTAAGCCGCATTTCTGCATTTCTGTTCTGCCGCACGAAACGAAACTGCTGAACAAAGTTACGCCAAGTTGCCAACTGTGCGCAGTTCCGAGCTTGTCCACCGAAGTTAATACGCACGCACACTGTAATAACTATAGCCGCGGGCCGTTCCCATATCAAGTCTTTCCAGCGCGCAAGTTTGTTATGTCGTAAGAATATATGCCAATATGCGGGCGCAAGCGGAGCAACGCGCTCGCGGCTGTCTGGGCGCACGCAGTAGAAAACATCTCATGCTGTAACGGTGAGAGTTGTGCTTAGCTTTCAGTGCAATGTAAACAAAAGACATGTTAGACGAACTATTATTAAAATGATTATGTATGTATGAACGCAGATGATAACAACAGTTAATCTAAATATTGGCGCCGACCTTCATAACAATTATTATTATATTATTTTCTCTCGTTCCTCTCTATAAACACACACATAATTAAATTGTGTAGCCCTATAAGCACAGAAAAACCTTCAGCATAAAAACTATTACTAATGAAAATGCCTTTTAAAGGTTTTTTAATATTAGTTAGGGATGTCCAGATCTAAATCTAGCTAATATAAAGCTTAAATTTACATTAGACGTGATAACTGTGAAACCCTGATTATTCTTCACACTATATAATCGTACAACCAAAATCTATAATTGTTGCATCCATAATTGTTATGCAGGTCAAAACAACATATGAACGTATCTGAATGTAGAAGAAGCCTACTTAAGCAATACACTGATTTTGTTGTGCTGTGAAATACAACATTTGAATGTTTGTTAAAAAAATGTATTGTACAATGCAGTGATATTATATAGTTTCAAAATACAATATATTAACATTTTAATGTAGACAAATACAATGTGGGTGTCTAAAGTAGCAAAAATACATAATTGGCTCTTAAATGCCGTTGTGTCATCATTTATATTGCAAGTCATATCTCTCCGGCCCTTCGTTTGGGATGCTTTTCATGAACTGGCCCCCGTGACAAACTAATTGAATAGCCCTGGTGTAGGGTATATACAGGAATCAGATGATGAAATTCAATACCTTTTCAGACCCTTTTTAAGACTCTTTCCCTACATTTTAACCGGTAACATTGGCAAGAACTAAAACATTATTCATATGCTAAATAACAATGATCCAGAAGGCAGCGCCTATAGGAACAGCAGGAGTAACTGTGTTGCCTTGGTTACTGCAGTAAACAAAGCAGCATGCCGTCAAACACAGCAGGATTTTATCGTTTTTATAAACTACACTGTTTACTACTACATAAAATACTACTGCTTAATCAAAAAATATACAAAATACATTGTGAAATAGTATCCATTTTAATACTTTTTAGAGACCTTTAATTTCTCTAAATTGATTTATCAACTTATAATACTTTTTAGGACCCTTCGGACACCCTGTAGTGGTGTCTGATCCAAAGTGTGTGTGTGTGTGTGTGTCAGATTGATGAAACTCTTACAGCACTGCATGATGTCTCCACTCTTCAGCGCTCTGATTTCCTTTCTGAAGAGACTTTTCATTGTTTCATTCACATCATTTGGCTCAGTGTGTCTTATGTGAAGAGGTCGGCAGACATTTGAACCCGAGCGAATGATGAAACCGCTGGCAATAGCACACTTTTCAAGAAGCAATAGTCCTGATCAAGATTAGATCGTCACTGTTATAGTCTGAGCATTTGTGATGAAACGCACCGTTCAGGGTCTACGGCTTTAATTTAACCCTACGAGGACTTGAAGAGATAACGCCAGCGCTGCCAGGACCTCGACGGCAACATAAAATCTTAAGCAATACACAAATACACTTGAAATTTAAAATGTATTATACATACAGTGGGTATGGAAAGTGTTCAGACCCCCCTAAATGTTTCACTCTTTGTTATATTGCAGCCATTTGCTAAAATTTTCCCTCTTTAAATGTACACACAGCACCTCAAATTGACAGAAAAACACAGAATTGTTGACATTTTTGCAGATTTATTAAAAAAGATAAACTGAAATATCACATGGTCATAAGTATTCAGAGCCTTTGCTCAGTATTTAGAAGAAGCCCCCTGTTGATCTAATACAGGGTTAGTATTTTTGGGAAAGATGCAACCAGTTTTCACAGCTGGATTTGGGGATCCTCTGCCATTCCTCCTTGCAGATCCTCCCCAGTTCTGACTGGTTGGATGGTAAACGTTGGTGGACAGCCATTTTCAGGTCTCTCCAGAGATGCTCAATTGGGTTTAACTCAGGGCTCTGGCTGGGCTGCAGTGATAGTTGACTTTCTCCCAACCACATCTCTGGAGCTCAGCCACAGGGATCTTTGGGTTCTTCTTCACCTCTCTCTCCAAGGCTCTTCTCCCCTGATAGCTCAGTTTGGCCAGACAGCCAGCTCTAGGAAGAGTGCTGGTCATTCCAAGCGTCTTCCATTTCAGGATTATGGAGGCCACTGTGCTCTTAGAAACCTTAAATGCAGCAGAATGTTTTTGTAACCTTGGCCAGATCTGTGCCTTGCCACAATTCTGTCTCTGAGCTCTTCAGGCAGTTCCTTTGACCTCATGATTCTCATTTGCTCTGACATGCATTGTGAGCCGTAAGCTCTTCTATAGACAGGTGTGTGGCTTTCCTAATCAAGTCTAATCAGTATAATCAATCACAGCTGGACTCAAATGAAGGTGTAGAAGCATCTCAAGGATGATCAGAAGAAACGGACCTGAAAAGCACCTGAGTTACAGTAAGTATATGAGTGTCACAGCAAAGGCTCTGAATACTTATGACCATGGGATGTTTCAGTTTTTCCTTTCTTAATAAATCTGCAAAAATGTCAACAATTCTGTTTTTCTGTCAATATGGGGTGCTGTGTGTACATTGATGAGGAAAAAATGAACTTGCTGAATGAATGCTGAAAATGATTTTAGCAAATGGCTGCAATATAATAGTGATTTTTTTGGTCTGAATACTTTCTGTACCCACTGTATAGACATCCCCTTTTTTTTTTTTGCACCTCTAACATTAACGTCACGTTTGATGTGGTCATTTCACAGTAGGAATACACACAGGTTCGAAGACTCGTTCCCGCCACCTACAGTGCAATTCGGTCAGGTATACATTCGCGCTAAAATATCAAGGTGAAAGTCATCATAGCTTGCCTAGAATAGACCCAGCTCCCAACCCAACTTTGAGAATAGATTAACGGCGATATTTTTTTTATCGCTCGATAAAGAGTCTCGCGTTAACGCCGATAACGGCCCACCACTAAAAAAAATATACAAAATACCTTGTGAAATAGCATCCATTTTAATACTTATTAGAGACCTTTAATTTCTCTTAATTGACTTATCAACTTTTAATACTTTTTAGGACCGGCAGACACCCTGTGTCTGAACCAAAGTGTGTGTGTGTACCCACTGACATCACTTTTTTTTTTTTTTTTGCAAAGGACACCATATACTTTATAAGTGCGGGTTAACTGTTTATATACGGTTCATCCTATACACAACTCCTTAACCCTTAAGGTGCACTCCTTGAAAATATTTTTGGCCAACATCTTGTATATAATAATATACTGACACAACTCTGATAAATAGTAATAAGCAATTAAAAAAAATTATGATAACCTATGGATAAAAGGTCAACCAGGTGGTTATGATGCCCGTTAAAGGGTTTAAATGGACCTGTTAAAAGGGACCTATTATATATATATATATATATATATATATATATATATATATATATATATATATATATATATATATATATATATATATATATATATATATATATATATATATATATTCCATGGTCTGTTGAAATTCTTGATTCTGATTGGCTGGAGTGTGTGCATTAATTTTGTTGAAACACACAGTTAGTTCCAGTCAGTTTTGATCACAGTTCGAAATAAATGCGCTTCTCCCAAACATTTATAATTGTCATAGCAACTTGCATGTGCTGCACAGGAAACCGATGAGGACTGTTAATGGCGGAGGGGAATCTTCAAAATTAAAAAAACTATATTATTATAAAATACTCATAAATTATGCCACAAAATCACATTTTAAGAGTTTTTCAAGCAAGAATAAAGTATAGATATTTTAAAGACAATCGGCAGTTTATGTATAAGCATAGTGCGTGTTTAAAAATGTTGGTAGCTCCATGCGGTCAGCAGCAGCTCCGCGAACGGCTCCCCCCCCGAGCGAAGCTTTACATCGGCCAGACCATCTCAGGACCTGCCGCTAGATCTAATCTCTTGCATCTCTGTTGTTGAAATGTGAATCTTTGGACTTTTGAACCTATTATTTGTTCTCAGGTGTATTTTTTGCCAGATTGCAGAGATAAGTTTCATGATTAATTTATGACTGTGAATAATGTAATATTACACTGATCCTGCGTGTTTGGCTGATTGCTTTTGTAGAAGATAAATAAAGCAGATGTTCTCCTACCCGTCCCGAAATATTTTTTTCTTTTGCAAAATTTCCCTACATATTTAACAGCAAGGAGCGCGGCAGCGAGCGTGAACTAGAGTGCGAAAAGGGGGGATGGGGGGGGGGGGGATATCAGTTTATATATATATATACAGTTGAAGTCAGAATTATTAACCTCCCAAATTATTACCCCCCTGTTTATTTTTTCTCCAATTTCTGTTTAACTGAGAGAATATTTTTTTTCAACACATTTCTAAACAAAGTAAATAATATTTGACTAGATTTTTTGAGACACTTCTATACAGCTTAAAGTGACATTTAAAGGCTTAACTAGGTTAATTAGGTTAACTAGACAGGTTAGGGTAATTAGGCAAGTTATTGTATAATGATGGTTTGTTCTGTAGACTATCAAAAAATATATAGCTTAAAGGGGCTAATAATATTGACCTTAAAATGGCTTTTAAAAAATTAAAAACTGCTTTTGTTCTAGCCGAAATAAAACAAATAAAACTTTCTCCAGAAGAAAAAATATTATCAGACATACTGTGAAAATTTCCTTACTCTGGTAAACATCATTTGGGAAATATTTAAAAAAGAAAATTTAAAGGGGGGTTAATAATTCTGACTTCAACTGTATATATACAGTTGAAGTCAGAATTATTAGCCCCCCTTTAAAATTTTTTGTTTGTTTCTTATTTTTTATAAGGTAATTCACAGTAATCTACTGTGATTTTGTTACATTAAATTACTCTGAAATTACAGCTATACAGGCAGTGCAGAATTATTAGGCAAATGAGTATTTTGAGCACATCATCCTCTTTATGCATGTTGTCTTACTCCAAGCTGTATAGGCTCGAATACCTACTACCAATTAAGCATATTAGGTGATGTGCATCTCTGTAATGAGCAGGGGTGTGGTCTAATGGCATCAACACCCTATATCAGGTGTGCATAATTATTAGGCAACTTCCTTTCCTTTGGCAAAATGGGTCAAAAGAAGGACTTGACAGGCTCCGAAAAGTCAAAAATAGTGAGATATCTTGTAGAGGGATGCAGCACTCTTAAAATTGCCAAGCTTCTGAAGCGTGATCATCGAACAATCAAGCGTTTCATTCAAAATAGTCAACAGGGTCGCAAGAAGCTTGTGGAAAAACCAAGGCGCAAAGTAACTGCCCATGAACCGAGAAAAGTCAAGCGTGCAGCTGCAAAGATGCTACTTGCCACCAGTTTTGCCATATTTCAGAGCTGCAACATCACTGGAGTGCCCAAAAGCACAAGGTGTGCAATACTCAGAGACATGGCCAAGGTAAGGAAGGCTGAAAAACGACCACCACTGAACAAGACACACAAGCTGAAACGTCAAGACTGGGCCAAGAAATATCTCAAGACTGATTTTTCTAAGGTTTTATGGACTGATGAAATGAGAGTGAGTCTTGATGGGCCCGTGGCTGGATCCGTAAAGGGCAGAGAGCTCCAGTCCGACTCAGACGCCAGCAAGGTGGAGGTGGAGTACTGGTTTGGGCTGGTATCATCAAAGATGAGCTTGTGGGGCCTTTTCGGGTTGAGGATGGAGTCCAGCTCAACTCCCAGTCCTACTGCCAGTTTCTGGAAGACACCTTCTTCAAGCAGTGGTACAGGAAGAAGTCTGCATCCTTCAAGAAAAACATGATTTTCACGCAGGACAATGCTCCATCACACGCGTCCAAGTACTCCACAGCGTGGCTGGCAAGAAAGGGTCTAAAAGAAGAAAAAACAATTGACATGGCTTCCTTGTTCACCTGATCTGAACCCTATAGAGAACCTGTGGTCCATCATCAAATGTGAGATTTACAAGGAGGGAAAACAGTACACCTCTCTGAACAGTGTCTGGGAGGCTGTGGTTGCTGCTGCACACAATGTTGATGGTGAACAGATCAAAACACTGACAGAATCCATGGATGGCAGGCTTTTGAGTGTCCTTGCAAAGAAAGGTGGCTATATTGGTCACTGATTTGTTTTGGTTTTGTTTTTGAATGTCAGAAATGTATATTTGTGAATGTTGAGATGTTATATTGGTTTCACTGGTGAAAATAAATCATTGAAATGGGTATATATTTGTTTTTTGTTAAGTTGCCTAATAATTCTGCACAGTAATAGTCACCTGCACACACAGATATCCTCCTAAAATAGCTCAAACTAAAAACAAACTAAAAACTACTTCCAAAAATATTCAGCTTTGATATTAATGAGTTTTTTGGGTTCATTGAGAACATGGTTGTTGTTGTTCAATAATAAAATTAATCCTCAAAAATACAACTTGCCTAATAATTTTGCACTCCCTGTACAGTGTAACTCCACAGTAGATAGTAAAGTCCATTACTGTGATTTCACAGTATTATCTTGTAGAATTAACTATATTTTACTGTGAAGCAGGCTTTCCTCGGCTAATCAATTCTGACATTTACCCTGACTTAGAAATCATTTTGGGTGTTTAACAGCGTTTGGTTTTATGAATCAATTACTTTTGTTCCAGTTTATTACGTTTTTGAGCAAGCACAAAGTTCATTAAAAATTATTTCATATTTCCATGTTAACCTTATAAAATTAAATAATAAAAAAAAAATTTACTATGACATTCATGTCGTTTGAAAACAGGATGATTTTCTTTCAAGTTATTTTTGAAGATGTAACCAAATTGTTTTTGGGGCTGCAATAACACTCTGTTATTTCTAAATATCCAAAAAGTGTCAATACTAGCATAAAAGTTCATTTGTCTATGTTCAGGCCAGGATTAAGAATTCAGAGGCCCCTGGGCACAATGTCTTGTAGGCCCCCTACCTGGCTGCACCCCTATAGTTATAAAAAATAAGATTAATATAATATATTTTTTAATAAAATGAATCTATAATGTATTGCCGGCATTTTTAAAATAAATGATATACAGTACATATATTTCTAGTCTACAAAGATTTAACTTATTTTTAAAGAATTTTAAGCCCACTTTGAAAAAAAAACAAAAAAAAAACAATACAACTAGTGAAAATTTATGGATTTTAATGTTCAATTTCACTGAAGCAGTACTAAAAAATGTATATTTAAGGGTATTTTTAATGCATAAGTTCTACAAACATATAATGCATGTGATTTGGATATAAAACATCTCCAATCCAGTTCTATGAATGTGAGTCTTCCATAATACACACACTTATTAATGATTCCTACTTGTCTTCCTCGTGATGAAGAGTAGGCAAAATCTGATATGTACTGGGGAAAAAAGTAGAACGTGTTCATCAGACGCTGGATTCGAAACTAGTTCATGATCGATGGCATCAAAACATGTCGCAATGCACTTTACGAGCTACGCCACTCACTCTGCTGTCTGTTGCGCTCTTTACTTATGTTGTCTCTGTCAATCAAACGGTGATCGGCAGGAATCAATTAACTAGCTTATTCCAATGAGTTTGAACTTAGCCTAAATAGACACTCCAAAATCAGCATTTTTTCCCCCCTCGCAGGGGCCCCTGGGCCTGTGTTCATAATGCCCATTGGTTAATCCGGCCCTGTCTTTGTTGAATGAAATAAAAACAGTTTGAATTCCTATAACTAGCATGCAAAAGATATAGCCCTTTTTACAGTAACTTGCTGTAATCATGCTAATTCGATTAATTTCACAATAAAATTCTGAATACGGCACATTACTTTGAATATTTACAGTTAAATCCTGTAAAGTGATACTACTGTAATTTACTGTGAAAAATTACAATAACATGTTGTGAAAATCTGGAATTTCCTTACAGTGCATTGAACAACTGCTGAATGCATTGAGGATTAAATTTAGTTTATTGTTCACCTAATCAAAATTTTGACAGATTTTTTTTTAGAAAACAAAACTTAGCATACTGATTTCTATGGGAAAACAGGTCTGAAACACTGAGTAAGAAAAGGATTTGTTGCAGCACAGCACGATGTAAGCACTTACTAACCTCATCTCTGCATGTTTGATTCTGCTTTTGTTTTTCCTGTTTCTGTGGTAAATCAGCGCAGTCTCAGCTTCATCTGTAATGAATCCTGAACCGTCCTTTCATTAACATGCAGTCATTTTAACACAAACAACACAAGCATTGCATGATGATGATTTGAGCTGAGAAAGAAAGAAGATTCAGGATGAAAAACTCCACGTCCAACAATAAAATCACTTTATGGTAACAACTCAACACATTTACATCCATCAAGCATGACGGTTTTATAAAACGTCAGTATCAAAAACAGGGTCGTAAGACTCCGATACATCATTTAGGTTTTTTTTTTATATTTAATGTATTTATTACACTTTAAAAAGATATAAAGTGACATTTATTTATTTTTACTCAGGCAAAGACATGATGAAATATGTTTGCATGCACATGTAATAAATATATATTGATGGCATTTTGTACCACAATTGTTGTCACTGGTGAAAAAGAAAGAAAAGGCTGAGCTTTTTTTTGTAGAGTAATATGCACTGTTCAGTTATTTACACTAAAACATATACACATATACAGTATATTTGTTATATAATAAATAAAACAAATTTACATTTTAGGTTGACTTACTAGGACTTGAAAATTAAAATGAAGAAGAATAAAATATCAGGTACTCTTTGTTGACACATCATACATATACATAAGAGCAACAAATAATAACTTGACTTCTAGTCGATCATTTGGAAAAGTGGCAGAAGGTGGATTTTTCTGCTGAATCATCTGTTGAGCTGCATCTCAATCATCACAAATACTGCAGAAGACCTACTGGAACCCGCATGGACCCAAGATTCTCACAGAATCAGTCAAGTTTGGTGAAGGAAAAATCATGGTTTGGGGTTACTGTCAGTATGGGGGTGTGCGAGAGATCTGCAGAGTGGACGGCAACATCAACAGCCTGAGGTATCAAGACATTTGTGCTGCCCATTACATTACAAACCACAGGAAAGGGCAAATTCTTCAGCAGGATAGCGCTCCTTTTCATACTTCAGCCTCCACATCAAAGTTCCTGAAAGCAAAGACGCTCAAGGTGCTCCAGGATTGGCCAGCCCAGTCACCAAACATGAACATTATTGAGCATGTCTAGGGTAAGATGAAGGAGGAGGCATTGAAGATGAAGCCAAAGAGTCTTGATGAACTCTGGGAGTCCTGCAAGAACGCTTTCTTTGTCATTCTCAGATGACTTTATTAATAAGTGATTTGAGTCATTGCAGAGATGTGTGGATGCAGTCCTCCAAGCTCATGATGGAGTCAGACACAATATTCATTCTGTTTCCACTGCAGCATGACTTTATATTCTATATTGGACATTATTTCTGCTAAGTGACAAGACTTATGTCTAAAGAAAGTCAGACCTTAAATCCTTAATAATCCTAATTAAATAATCAAGGCATAATTATATTTTATTTTGGTAAAATAAGCGTAATTTACTTTGCCTTTCATATACCAAACGATCAACTAGAAGTCAAGTTATTATTTGTTGCTCCTAAATCTTGGATAGGCAACAAGACTTTTGTCAGGTAGTGTATATACTGTATGTATATAATATTTGAAAAGACTTTAAAGAGGGTCACGACACGGCACGCACATGACAGTTGAAAACATCGCACACCAGACGCGCACATTCGCATGCTATTTAATATGAAACTATTCAGATGGCGCTCTGTGGCGCGGCAGAAATATGAACAGTGTCCGGAGTCGTGGCTGGGCGCCGCGGACAGCCGCCGACTTGTGTCGCCGGTGTGTGTACACTGATAGAAACCTATGTTTAGAATTCTGAAACGCATGGCGGTGCGTGGCGCTTCTGGTGTGTGACCCCCTTAACATTTCAAACATTAATAAATACTACACAACAACAAAAAATATATATTTTTCCATCTTATTTTGTCTTGTTTTTCAGTACAGACGCTCAAAGATTGTTAAATTAACAACTATTTAGGTAAAATCCAAAATACAGATATTATTAAGTCTTGTTTTGAATAATATCATGACAGATATTTGTGCTTCTTTTAAACTTAAACATTTGATTTAAATACATATTTAAACAATAAGACTTAATTTATAGTACATAATTTATCTTTGTCTTCTTTCAGGAATATTTTAATATTTACAATGGGAAACAAGACAAAAAACAAACAACTGGGGAATAAATTATTATTTTTTCAATGATTTTGATTATTTAAAGGGTCATGAAGCATAACATGACCGATATTTCTTCTGCTTTTAAGCTTAAACTCATGTCTTTCCATTTTAAAACCTTACATTATTGAGTTTTTTTTTCTTATTTTAAGAAAATGTACACATGAAAACAAGACAAAACACAGAAGACAAATGTTATGGATAAAAACAGATGAAGCTGAAGGCATATAAAGTGTGTGTTTGTGCATTAATAAGTGTTTTCTCACTGCAATGACGTGTGTGTTTGTCCGGTCAGTGCTTCGTCCTCTCTCGTGTCTCCACACACTGCTTCATCCTGGCCTGTAATGACAGTAAAACACACATTAATATAGAAACACAACATTGCTCTCAAGAGTCAACGCTTTCCATTGACCCGGCTTTAAAAGTGCAATAGAGTGCACTCATTCAATAAGTGAAACTCATTCATTCATTCAATTTCCTTCGGTTTAGTCCCTTATTTATCAGGGGTAACCACAGTGGAATGAACCACCAACTATTCCAGCATATGTTTTACGTAGTGGATGCCACAACCTAGTACTGGAAAACACCCATACACAGACACATTCACACACACTCATACGCTTTCCTTCATATAAATAAAATGTACTGCCTGACTAAAAAAAAAAAAAAAAAAAAAGCATAAATAAAGCAACCGAGTCACTGAACATGAACCGAAGCTCAAAATATCATTCAAATAATAAAAAAGTGTCAGGCTGCAAGTAGAAACAAGCAGAAATAATACTTAACCGGATTGAATATATTAGCCTAATTTATGTATTTATTTCTTTTACTGATAATAAATATAATTCAAATTAAATAAAAAAAAAGCAGAAACAAGTGGAAATAATACTTATTTTATCTTATTAATACTTAAGATATCAACCTAATTTTGGCAGATTTCCTGGCCGGTAATGATAAAAATGATAAAAAATTATCGATATGACTGCCCGTATATTCTACAGTTGAAGTCAGAATTATTGTGACCCTGCCCCCCCCCCCCCCCCCCCCCCCCCAATTTCTGTTTAAAGGAGAGAACATTTTTTCAACACATTTCTAATCATAGTTTTAATAACTCATTTCTAATAACTGATTTATGATGACAGTAAATAATATTTTACTAGATATTTTTCAAGACACTTCTATACAGCTTAAAGTGACATTTAAAGGCTTAACTAGGTTAATTAGGTTAACTAGGCAGGTTAGGGTAATTAGGCAAGTTATTGTATAATGATGGTTTGTTCTGTAGACTATCTAAAAAAATCAGCTTAAAGGGGCTAATAATTTTGTCCTTGAAATGGTCTTTAATAAATTAAAAACTGCTTTTATTCTAGCTGAAATAAAACAAATAAGACTTTCTTCAGAAGAAAAAATATTATCAGACATACTGTGAAAATTTCCTTGCTCTGTTAAACATCATTTGAAAAATATTTTAAAAAAGAAAAGGGGGGCTAATAATTCTGACTTCAACTGTATATCCCTAGTTATTTATTAAATTTTTATTTAATTAATTTTTAATTTAATTCATTAATTAATTTAGTAATTTTATTAATTTTATTTTTTTATTCATTTATTTATTCATTCATTTAATTTATCTAATTAATTAAATGTATTTATTCATTTAATTATTACATTATAAATATATAATTTTGTATTTTTTTATTTAACTTTATTTTTTACTAATTCATTAATTCAATTTAACTAATTCATTTATTCATTTAATGTATTAATTCATAATTAATAATTTATTAAATTTAAATATTTATTTAGTTAGTTAGTTTGTTAGTACTTTTGTTTATGCATTTGTTTATTTATTTTATTTATTCATTCATTCATTCTATTTAATATTTTATTTAATTAATTATTTTATTTATTTATTCATTCAATTCATTCATTCATTTATTCTTTTATTTTATTTTCGGCTTAGTTCCTTTATTAATCTGAGGTCACACAACAGAATGAACTGCCAACTTATCCAGCACATGTTTTACGCAGCGGATGCCCTTCCAGTTGCATCCCATCACTGGGAAACACCCATACACACTCGTTCACACACATTCACTACAGACAATTTATCTTACCCAATTCCCCTATAGCACATGTGTTTGGACTGTGGGGGAAATCGGAGGAACCCCACAACAACACGGGGAGAACATGCAAACTCCACACAGAAATTGCACAGAGAATTGCTCTCAGGATGGCGCCGCGGATGGCTGCCTCGGTGTGGAGCTCTCCAGTGTTTGTACTATTTCTGTTAGTCTGTCCTGTTTTATGTTTATCAAACACGATCAGTTATACCAGGGACGAGCTGCTGAACATTCGGCAGTGCACACCAACTAACCACCAACTGGATTTTGATTTCTCTGGCGTATTGCGGAACATTGCCATCGGCGGAGCAGCTGCACTGTGGAAGCGATACAAGACCCGCATGCGTGGAAAGAGAGCCGGGGCGCTCGTCAGGCTGAGACAGCGCGGCTTCAGAACGGCGCTGCCTAGCATCCATCTAGCGAATCTCCGCTCCCTTCCTAACAAAATGGACGAACTACTTCTACTCTCACGCAAAAACAAGAACTTTAACAACTCTGCTGCGCTGTGTTTCACAGAAACCTGGCTGAACGAAGCCATTCCGGACAGCGCATTACACCTACCGGACTTTCAGCTGTACAGAGCAGATCGCGATTCGGAGTCAACGGGCAAAACGCGCGGTGGTGGGACATGCTTTTACATCAACAGGAGGTGGTGTACGGATGTAACTGTGTTAAAGAAGATGTGCTGTCCTGATGTGGAAGTGCTTTTCATTAACTGTAAGCCGTTTTATGCACCGCGGGAGTTTTCCTCGTTCATTCTCATCGGTGTTTACATTCCACCGCAAGCACACGTGAGTACCGCGCTGCAACAGCTGTCTGATCTGATCACAGAGACTGAACTACGACACCCAGACTCTGTTTTTATCGTTCTCGGTGACTTTAATCAGGCAAAACTCACACATGAGCTGCCTAAATTCAAACAGCACATCACATGCCCCACCAGAGACAATAACATTTTGGACCAATGCTACACCACAATAAAGGATGCATATCGCTCCGTCGCCAGAGCAGCTCTAGGACACTCCGACCACTGCCTGGTTCATCTTATACCAACTTACAGGCAAAAACTTAAAACTACTAAGCCAGTATTAAGGACTGTTAAGAGATGGACCAACGACTCAGAGCAGGTCTTACAAGCCTGTTTTGAATGCACGGATTGGAGTGTTTTTGAAGCTGCAGCCACCGACCTAGATGAGCTCACAGAGACTGTAACATCATACATCAGTTTCTGTGAGGAGTTATGCATCCCTACCAGGACCTACTTATCATTTAACAACGATAAAACATGGTTTACACCAAAACTTAGACAGCTTCGTCATGCAAAAGAAGATGCCTACAGGAGTGGGGACAGGATCTTGTACAATCAGGCCAGGAACACACTGACAAAGGAGATTAGGGTGGCGAAGAAGAGCTATGCCAAAAAGCTGCAAAACCAGTTTTCTGCCAACGACCCTGCATCAGTGTGGAAAGGCCTGAAAGACCTCACTAATTATAAAACACCATCTCCCAGTATCGACAGCAACAAACATCTTGCAAACGAGCTAAATACATTCTACTGCAGATTTGACACCTCTGACCAGACACCTCACACCCGCCCGGACCATCTCCCTAAACACCCATCAACACCTCCAGCCATCTCCCTCTTCCCCCCTGCACTTCAGATTAGTGAGGATAATGGGCGTCAGATCCTCAGTAAACACCCATCAACACCTCCAGCCATCTCTCTCTCCCCCCCCTGCACTTCAGATCAGTGAGGATAATGGGCGTCAGATCCTCAGTAAACACCCATCAACACCTCAAGCCATCTCTCTCTCCCCCCCCTGCACTTCAGATCAGTGAGGATAATGGGCGTCAGATCCTCAGTAAACACCCATCAACACCTCCAGCCATCTCTCTCTCCACCCCGGCACTTCAGATCAGTGAGGATAATGGGCGTCAGATCTTCAGAAAACAGAAGAGACGTAAAGCACCAGGTCCAGATGATGTTTCCCCAGCCTGTCTGAGAATCTGCGCCGACCAGCTGGCTCCTATTTTCACACAGATCTTCAACAGATCACTGGAACAGCGCAAAGTTCCATCCTGCTTCAAATGCTCCACCATCATCCCAATAGCAAAGAAACCAAAGGTCACAGGACTCAATGACTACAGACCTGTTGCCCTAACATCTGTGGCCATGAAGTCATTCGAAAGACTGGTGCTAGCTTATCTGAAGGACATCACTGGACCTTTGCTGGACCCCCTGCAGTTTGCCTATAGAGCAAACAGGTCTGTGGATGATGCAGTCAACATGGGACTGCATTATACCCTACAACATCTGGACAAACCAGGGAACTACGCAAGGATACTGTTTGTGGACTTCAGTTCTGCCTTTAACACCATCGTCCCATCACTGCTCGAGAACAAACTGACCCAGCTGTCTGTCCCTAGCTCTGTCTGTCAATGGATCACCAGCTTTCTGACAGATAAACAACAGCTAGTCAGAATGGGCAAAATCACATCCGACAGCCGCACCATCAGCACTGGTGCCCCCCAGGGATGTGTTCTATCCCCACTGCTCTTCTCCCTGTACACCAACGACTGCACCGCAAAAGACCCCTCCATTAAGCTCTTGAAGTTTGCGGATGACACTACTGTTATCGGCCTCATCCGGAACGGTGACGAGTCTGCATACAGACAGGAGGTGGAGCGACTGGCTTTATGGTGCAGATACAACAACCTGGAGCTGAACACGCTCAAAACAGTGGAGATGATAGTGGACTTTAGGAGAAACCCCCCTGCACTCCCCCCACTCACCATCATGAACAGCACTGTGGCTGCAGTAGAGTCATTCAGGTTCCTGGGCACCACCATCTCTCAGGATCTGAAGTGGGACATTCACATAGACTCTATTGTGAAGAAAGCCCAGCAGAGACTGTACTTCCTTCGTCAGCTGAGGAAGTTCAACCTGCCACAGGAGCTGCTCGTACAGTTCTACTCAGCTGTCATCCAATCCATCCTCTGCACTTCAATCACCGTCTGGTTCAGCTCAGCTGCCAAAACTGACCTCCGTAGACTACAGCGAATAGTCCGGATTGCTGAACGAATCACTGGCACTGCCCTTCCTACACTACAAGAACTGTACTCTTCCAGAGTGAGTAAAAGGGCACGCAAAATCACTCTGGATGAATCACACCCAGCACACTATCTGTTCCAACTGTTGCCATCTGGGCGGCGCTACAGAGCACCAAACACAAAAACAGCCACACAGGAAAAGTTTCTTTCCTCAGGCCATCTACCTCATGAACAGTTAAATATTCCCCTACTGTGCAATTAATGTGCAATACTTTCTCATACGCACTTGTACACAGCACCTTATAACAATATACAATGCAATACTTTCTCACACGCATTTGTACACAGCACCTTATAACCTGTATATTTATAACAAATGTGTACATACAATTCAACATCCAGATCTTTTTGACTAACTGCATCTCTGTTTAATGTTTATTGCCTTTTTGTTTTTGTCACACTTAATTTTGTGTTGTCACTTGTCACTTTATGTACACTGGAAGCTTCTGTTGCCAAAACAAATTCCTTGTGTGTGTGAAGCACACTTGGCAATAAAACTGATTCTGATTCTGATTCTGAAATGCCAACTGACCCAGTCAAGGCTCGAACCAGCGACCTTCTTGCTGTGAGGCGATTGTGCTACCCACTGCACCACCGTGATGCCCTCATTTAATTAATTTGTTTATTTATTCATTCTATTTATTTATAGATTTTTTTATTTATTCATTTATATATTCATTTAATTAATTAATTTATATATTTATGCATGTATTTATTTCTTTATTCATTCATTCTATTTATTTATTTATTGATTTTTATTTATTTATTAAATTTATTTATTCATTTAATTAATTTATTTATTCGTTCATTCAATATATTTATATATATATATATATATATATATATATATATATATTTTTTTTTTTAATTTAATTTAATTTATTTATTCATTTAATTAATAAATTAATTTAATGGCCTCACGGTGGCGCAGTGGTTAGCACAATCGTCTCATAGCAGGAAGTCCGCTGGTTCGAGCCCCGGCTGAGTCAGTTAGCGTTTCTGTGTGGAGTTTGCATGTTCTCCCGTCTTGGCGTGGGTTTCCTCTGCGTGCTCCAGTTTCCCCCACAAGTCCAAAAACATGTGCTATAGGGGAATTGAACAAGCTAAATTTTCCTTAGTGTATGTGTGGATAAGTTGGCGGTTCATTCCCCTGTGGCCACCCCAGATTAATAAAGGGACTAAGCCGAAAAGAAAATTAATGAATGAATTCATTAATTTAATTTAGATATTTATGTATATATGTACTTATTTTTTTGTTTAGTCTATTTATTGATTTTTATTTATTTATTTAAATAATTTATTCATTTAATTAACAAATATTTTTAATTTATATATTTATTTATTTATTAATTAATTTATTTATTCATTTTATTTATTAATTTAATTTATATACTTATTTATTTAGTTTGTTCATTTATTTATGTATGCATGTATTCATTCATTCCTTTTTCACAAGTGACAGTGTACATTAATCAACATTACTCAAGAACGTATATATACACCCAAAATAGCCCAATGACAAGTTTTCATTGGTGGTCATTTGCCAAATATTAAAGGCCTACTGTATGCCACCGAAACCAGTATTTCCTTGTATTGCCATGTACTAAACTCTTATTATAAGCTATGCCTATCCGTGTTTTCAGTCTATGGCACCTTTTAAAACAGCCATGCATTTGAAAAATCCTATTCATTGAGTAACATCTTAACATGAGACTTGTGTCAGGAAACAAACTTTTCATTTCAGGCTAGTAAACAGCATTTTTAAGTTGATCACGTCATGTTTTTCAGTCCGATTAGTCTGGAAGTGAAGCACTTTTCTACATTGCATTAGCAGGACTCTGTTTGAGCCGTCTGTGGAAATGCATTGTGACGTACAGCGTGATTGTAGTGGATGAAGTGGCAGGAAAATCAAGTAATTTATGCAGTGCATTTAAATCAACAGAAAATAAAACAATCCTCCAGCGCACAAAATAACATTTAAGATGCACAGCGTCATTCTGGAGTTGGGAACATTTGTATTGTTGAATGAATAATTCATGCATTCACGACAACTAAACAGGAGCTTGTTTTTCAGTGCAAATGTCTAAATATGCTCAAATCAATATTAATTATTTTCAAAAGCAAAACGACTTGCAAGATATTGGGTCTTGTAACAATGCGTACAGCCTTAACTCAGTGTATTCTGCTAAAAGAGAAAGATCTGCTAATGGAGTCTGAAAAGTACATTAATTTTCATGCCAAATGCAGAGGTTTTTGTTTGTCTCGCTTTAATTATAATCACAAATATAAGTTTAAAACATTAATGTTGTATGTCATTTTGCAAGTAAACGTATATTAATTAAAGTATATTTTTTTTCCTGAAATATGAATCAAAATGAACTGAGTTTATGTAAAAAAATAGACAGTTTTCTGATCCAGTGTAAAAATATATACAGTGGGTGACACTTTAAAATGTGCATTACCGCCACTGGGCTGCACGATGGTGCAATGGGTAGCACAATCACCTCACAGCAAGAAGGTCGCTGATTCAAGCCTCGGCTGGGTCAGTTGGCGTTTCTGTGTGGAGTTTACATGTTGGTGTGGATTTCCTCCGGGTGCTCCGGTTTCCCCCACAGTCCAAAGACATGTGGTACAGGTGAATTGGGTAGGCTAAATTGTCCATAGTGTATGAGTGTGAATGAGTGTGTGTGGATGTTTCCCAGTGATGGGTTGCAGCTGGAAGGGCATCCCCTGCGTAAAACATATGCTGGATGAGTTGGCGGTTCATTCCGCTGTGGCGACCCCAGATTAGAAAGAAGAAAATTAATGAATGATTACCGCCGCCGCTCTAAAGGAGTAAGAACGTGTTTTTAAGTTATGACCGCAGTTTGTGACTATGCCGCCAGGGGGCACAAAGGGACGGGATGAGAACAAACAGTAATAACCTATACAGTAGAGCTGCACGATTCTGGCTAAAATGAGAATCGCGATTTTTTTGCTTAAAATCAAGATCACGATTTTCTCACGATTCTGTAGATGTAAAATAAAGGTTAATATGAGTCGGCTATTATTATTGTTATTTCTCAGAAATATGGTAAAACAACTATAATAATAATAATATTAATATTATGTGTAGCTCTACTGTTGGTTAAAATGCTACATTTTGAATAGACTTTAAATGATGGACTTGAACAGACTTTAAATTTGTCCTGGTCATTAATGCACAGTAAAGTGACGACATCAGAGTACAACTTTTCATAATTCTGGTGTTGAACTATTATATCTGAGACATGTGCTTGCAATCTCTCATTGACAACTTTATTAGACCATTTATTCACTGGTAAAATCAGACATTTGTCATTATCAGATACCCTCTTACATTATATTTAACATCATATAGGCTAGAGTAGGTATACTGACACTGTTAAATATTTATTTTTATGCACAACTCTCTGTGTTCACTATGGAAGAAAAGCATATTAAATGCCTGTCGTAATCATAACTGTAAAATGCGATATGATTATTTAAATGATGTGCGCGCTTTCGGTTTCATTTTCACTGCTAAGTGCGGTTTATACTTCCCGCGCGGCTCGCAAACGATCACTCTGTGCCACAAACTGAATGTTATTTACAACTTTATTACTTGTTATTCACAGCCTATGCAAGTTCTGTCTACTAAAGTAGACGTGCGCGCGTCTATCATTAAGTAGGGCGCGTGCGCGCGCGCCCGCCCTCTCTGTGGTAATAGCTCTGCGGTCAGCAGCTCACGTTACGTGTGATTTCACGGCCGCAAATACATCATTACATGAAGACAGAAATGACATTTTTGGGTGAACTATAACTTATAAATACAGTATGTCACTCTTTCAACGTCATTTGGAGGTGTCCATGTCGTTGAGCAACGTATGTAAAACAATGAGAAGACTTGTGCGGCTGCCTTTGCTTCTCTCCTGAACTTGAAAATATGATTGGCAGAATTGTAGAAATGCTGGATTAAGATCGTCTAGGGGGTCGAATCGAGATTGCGATCTTTTTTCGATTAATCATGCAGCTCTACTATACAGTAGTTGTAAATACTCTGCTACTTGTAAATGAAGATGAAACAATGAAACAAAGCATTATAATTCCTTCATAAATCATTAAAAACTTGTTAACAAGCAATGAAGATTCATTTTGGAAAGTAGAATTAAAGAAATAAAAGACAACAAAAATGAAAGTACAAACATAAATACAAATAAGTAGGCCTAAAATAAATAAATAAATAAATAAATAAAGCTGTGTTTATGTGTCAATAAATAAGCTTTTTCATTTATGTTTTTATTTACAGTTTTAATTTACATTTTTGTTGTTGATTATATATTTCATTTTATGTCTCAATTACTGTACATAAATAATAAATTAATAATTAAATATAGATATCTTTGGTTTACATCAATTTCATTATTTAATTTGTTTTTACACAAGACAACATTTAAAATCGTTTTAAAAAAAACTAATCTTATTTATGTGACTATATTCTGACAACTGGAAAACTAGAAAGATTAGGAGGATATTAAATCGTATTCAATAAAAAAAATCTCATTAAATTAATTAAAATTGGAATTGTGAGCACACGTGCACACGCACACGCACACGCGCACACACACACACACACACACACACACCACACACACACACACACACACACACACACACACACACACACACACACACACACACACACACACACACACACTAATGCAATTGATTTTCATTTGTTTGTGACAAGTTTGTTTGTGACACCATCTGCAGATTTTTATTACATTTTTGTGATATCCTTTTCATAGAAACTGCCAAAGTATTTTGTCATTCTTGATTCAAGAATACTCAGATATTTTGTACTCGAAAATTAGACAAAAATGTCTTGATATTGAGATATTATTTTCCAGAAAAAATCTAATTTTTTTTTGCTTATGTCAAGAAACAAATGAAATAAATGTGTTTAAGTTTAGGGTGGTGTGGTGGCGCAGTGGGTATCGCTGTCGCCTCACAGCAAGAAGGTCACTGGTTTGAGCCTTAGCTGGATAAGCTGGCATTTCTGTGGGGAGTTTGCATGTTCTCCCCATGTTGGCGTGGGTTTCCTCCGGGTGCTTCGGTTTCCCCCACAGTCCAAACACATGCGCTACAGGGGAATTAGGTAAGCTAAATTGTTCATAGTATATGTGGTGTGAATGAGGGTGTATGGGTGTCTCCCAGTGATGGGCTGCAGCTGGAAGGGCATTCGCTGTGTAAAACATAAGTTGGCGGTTCATTCCGCTGTGGCAACTCCTGATTAATTAAGGGTCTAAGCCGAAAAGAAAATGAATGAATATATGTTTACTTTCTGATTCTACCTGCAGATTTGTATTTGTATTTTATTCCTAAGCATTTTTCAGAACAAAATCCTGGCATTGAAATATGTTAAAGGGATAGTTCACCCAAAAATGAAAATTGATTATAATAATAACCTTTATTTAACCAGGTAAGTCAGTTTCAAGAACCAGTTTTCATTGTGAATGACGACCTGGCCAAAAGGCAATATAGAAAGCAGATATGAAGCAGCAAGGAAACAATACAATAACGATTAAAAAGAATGCAGATAATAACATATAAAACAACAGAAAAACCTAAATCAAGCACAGGGATCTTGCACTATTAACTGGACTGAACTTTTAAAGGAAGACAATGGAATGAACGAATTGAGCTTTAAGGTCTGCTGCTTCTAGATTCTAATTCTAAACATCAGCAGCAGAAAACTGGAAAGAGTAGCGACCAAAAAAAGTGAAACATTAGGTATACAAAGGTTAATAAAACCACTAGAGCACAGATTTTGACATGTTTTATGAGTGTTAAGAAGTGACTCTAAAAATCATTTATTTTCCTTCAGCTTTGTCCTATATCAGGGGATGCCACAGCGGAATGAACCGCCAACTATTCCAGCATATGTTTTATGCAGCGGATGCCCTTCTAGCTGCAACCCAGTACAGTAACTTTTTTGCTACAAGAGGCGAAATTCAGCATTCAATCCATTTTTGATTTAATCCTAAGCATTTTTAATCCTGGTTAATTTGTAAAAGGATATTTTAAAAGGATAGTTGACCAAAAAATGAACATTTACTCACTATTTACTCTTGCTGTCATCATTCACTTGTTTTAAATCTGTTTGAGTTTCTTCTGTTTAACACAACATATATTCTGAAGAAAGCTGAACACCTGTCACCATCGACATCCATAGTAGGAAAAACAAATACTATGAAAGTCAATGGTTTTCAGCTTTCTTCAGAATATCTTCTTTCATGTTCAACAGAAGAAACTTCAACAGGTTTGGAACAAATAAAAGGAGAGCAAATGATGACAGAAATTAGATTTATGGGTGAACTACCCCTTTAAGACACTGGTATACCAGAATATGACCAAGAAGATATTTTACACTGTGCAAAAACCTCATGTCCTTCCTTATTTTCCCCATGTTACTCAAAATCTGTGCGTCTTTCCTCAATGGAAAATAAAAACAGATATTTTAGGTAGTTTTTGGCCTTTTCAGAGCTTGACAGAACTCCTACACAAGAAAGCAAGAAAGTCATATGGGTTTGCAGTAGCATGACACTGAGTAACTGAGGAGAACAGTTGAACTTTTGTGCTACAAGAGGCGAAATACAGCGCTCAATCCCTTTTTATTTGACTCCTAAGGATTTTAATCCTGAGTAATTTGCAAAGAAAACATGCTAAAGGGATTGTTCACCCAAAAATTAACATTTACTCACTATTTACTCATTCACTGTCCTTTCACTCGTTTCAAATCAGTTTGAGCTCCTTTCTTCTGTTGAGCACAACATATATTCTGAAGAAAGCTAAAAACCTGTCACCATCGACATCCATAGTAGGAAAAAATACTATGAAAGTCAATGGTTTTCAGCTTTCTTCAGAATATCTTCTTTCATGTTCAACAGAAGAAACTCAAACATGTTTTAAAGAAATAACAGGAGAGCAAATGATGACAGAAATTTGATTTATGGGTGAACTACCCCTTTAAGACATTGGTATACCGGAATATGGCCAAGAAGATATTTTGCACTGTGCAAAAACCTCATGTCCTTCATCATTTTTCCTCACGTTACTCCAAACCCGTGCGCCTTTCCTCAATGGAAAATAAAAGCAGATATTTTAGGTAGTTTTTGCCCTTTTCAGAGCTTGACAGAACTCTTAAATAATTCTCACCCAAAAAAGCAAGACAGTCATATGGGTTTGCAGTAGCATGACACTGAGTAACTGAGGAGAACAGTTGAACTTTTGTGCTACAAGAGGCGAAATTCAGTATTCAATCCATTTTTAATTTACTCCTAAGCATTTTTAATCCTGGTTAATTTGTAAAAGGATATGTTAAAAGAATTGTTCACCAAAAAGTGTACATTTACTCATCCTGTCATCATTCACTTGTTTTAAACCTGTTGAAGTTTCTTCTGTTTAACACAACATATATTCTGAAGAAAGCTGAAAACCTGTCACCATCGACATCCATAGTAGGAAAAACAAATACTATGAAAGTCAATGGTTTTCAGCTTTCTTCAGAATATTTTCTTTCATGTTCAACAGAAGAAACTTCAACAGGTTTGGAACAAATAAAAAGAGAGCAAATGATGACAGAAATTTGATTTATGGGTGAACTATCCCTTTAAGAGGTTGGTATACTAAAATATGACCAGGATTTTGCACTGTGCAAAAACCTCATGTCCTTCATCCTTTACCTCAAGTTACTCCAAACCCATGCGCCTTTCCTCAATGGAGAATAAAAGCAGATATTTTAGGTAGTTTTTGGCCTTTTCAGAGCTTGACAGAACTCTTAAATAATTCTCACGCAAGACAGTCATATGGGTTTGCAATGGTATGACACTGAGTAACTGAGGAGAAAAGTTGAACTTCTGTGAGAGGCAAAATTCAGCATTCAATCCATTTTTTAGACGCTTGTTTATAGTATGAACACGCATTGACATCTCCAGATGATTGCAAGCTTCCTGACGGGCAAAATAAACAGAGGAGCGTGTGGACTTCTGTCTGCTCAGTAGTCTGTAAACGTATGAAGGAGGAACAATAATTCACAGCCATGATGGACTGAACTTCCACAAGGCCTGAGATGAAAGAATCATGGGAAGGGGGAGGCGCTGTAAAATTGATTTGTGAGAGAAAAGTCCTACCTTGGCATTGTGATTTTGCATAGCACGAGTTCGACAGCTGAATAAAAGAGCAAAAAGAAATCAAATTGATGGTGAGAGACAATCTTTATCAACATGCATCATCAAACAAGTCATTCCGCTGTGCTGTATATGTTAATGTCTCACGTTCATAAATTATATATATATATAGTTGAAATCACAAGTATTATTATACCCTCCTCTGAATTCTTCTTTAAATAATTCCCAAATGATGTTTAATAGAGCAAGGAATTTTTCACAGTATTTCCTATAATATTTTTTCTTCTAAAGAAAGTCCTATTTGTGTTATTTCGCGTAGGATAAATGCAGTTTTAATAAAAAAAAAATAATAAATAAAAAAAATTAAGGGTTAATATTATTAGCCCCCTTAAGCAATAATTTTTTTTTAAGTCTACAGCACGGGCGACGCGCTGGTGCAGTAGGTAGTGCTGTCGGCAAGAAGGTCGCTGGTTCGAGCCTCGGCTGGGTCAGTTGGCATTTCTATGTGGAGTTTGCATGTTCTCCCTGCGTTGGCATGGGTTTCCTCCGGGTGCTCCGGTTTCCCTCACAGTCTAAAGACATGCGGTACAGGTGAATTGGGTAGGCTAAATTGTCCGTAGTGTAAATGTGTGAATGAGTGTGTATGAGATGTTTCCCAGAGATGGGTTGCAACCGGAAGGGCATCCGCTGCATAAAACATATGCTGGATAACTTGGCGGTTCATTCCACTGTGGCGACCCCGGATTAATAAAGGGACTAAGCCGAAAAGAAAATGAATGAATGAATGTCTACAGCATTGGTTCCTGAAGTGGGGATTGGGACCCCTTGGGGGGGTCGCGGGACACACTCTCTTAGTTCAAAACTAGAATAAAGACCTATCTTTTTAGTAAAGTATACACACAATGCATCATGATGAGCGTGCAGGTGAGTTGACTTGACAACCACCTGCAGGACCAGCCTGATCTCACCAGGAAACGTAAGTATTTTACGTTTGGTCAGTTTAGTGGCTAATTTGTACAAATTCGTATGAGTTCAGTCGTACGAAAAGTAAGATTTTAAAAAGGAGGCGTGGCACCTAACTCCAACCGTCATTGGGTCATGAGCAAATCGTACTAATTTGTACGAATTAGATCGTACGAATTCATACGAATTAGCCACTAAATCAAAAAGTTACGAATTGCCGCGAGATTGCGTTGGCAGGACACACTCCTGTCTTAATGCACCAGGCATTTTGTTAGAAACTCTCATATGCTGTACGTCTTTGTTTCTATGTATGTTTATATAATTGCTATTTTTATTTATAGCCTTTCATTTTTGCATTTCGTTTAAATACCCTATGAACAGCAGCTACGCTTATTATTTCCTTTATTCTCTATTTCCACCTGGGGATACTCATCCCGAGGCCTCTAGAAATTGTGCAGCACCATTGATACAATCCCAGACCTGTGAAGAAATTATGCCAAGGTTAATCCTGGACCAGGTCATAATCTGAGCAGATGCTGTGGTGGTCACGGAGGAGCGGTAAGCATGAGACTGAAGACTCCTGAAAGACCACAGTGACAGACGAGTCTCCGCATTGATCCCGTGTGCTCGCCTGAACACCCGCTACACCAGCTGGTGACCTACTCAAACCTGCAGCTTCTCCACGATGGACGTAGAGCATTCTCCACCTAGACTGCAGCTCTGCAGTGGGGGAAACCGGAGCACCCGGGGGAAACCCACGGCAACACGGGGAGCAGGCCCGTGCAGAGGCTTTCCAAAGGCACAACATGGCAAGAACACGAACTGAAGAGTGGGGGTGGGGCTGAGGAAGGTGATCGCGGAATGAAGAGCGGGGGAGGGTGGGGCACTTATGTTCATTTTGAAGGGGCACTTTATATCCCAGACTCAAAAGGGCATGTACACTGCACAGGTTGAGTCCTATGTGTGCACGTGCCTGACAGGGAGAACATGCAAACTCACACAGAAATGTCAACTAATTCATGGGGCATATAAGTCAATAAATATAATTCAATAATTCATATAAAACATATAATTCAATAAATATTACTATATTCATTACATAAAATTAACATCTGCACTGGACAAAATATTTAGCACAGCCTTAATTTGAATAAGAACAAATATTCATCCTAAAACAATAAATAAATGCTATAGAAATTCTCAAATTCTCAAACATCAACGTATTGTTACAACCAATTAAAATGTTTAAATTAAATTAATAAGCAGAAAATGATCTGCCAGACAGACCCTTATAATTCCAAGGCGACAAAATGTAAGTGGATTAAACATAAAGAAGATTCCCCAAAAAAACTCAAGAATTGTGTCGTTTCAGCTGATTTTAAATACGTATTTTGAACAAACAGCAAGCATTATTTTTTGAGTGTAGAATAAAAAATCAAACATAAAGCTACTTGATGTCATTGATAAATTTTTAAGGACTCTGAATTATTAAAACCATCAAAACTTGGCTGAAAACCTTCCAATATAACAGAACAAAGATTCAGATTTAGCTCATGGTCCATGTGTTCTTTTGCTGACAAATATTTACAGGTTTAAATAAATAAAGAATTAAATAAAGAGTATCAGACGTGATTATTAAGCTTCCAAGGACTTTCCATAAAGCTTTAGTTTCAGCATGCGTTCTCAATCATGCTGCATTGCATTATATGCTTTGAAAGAAAAGAGCTTTGATCATAAAAGTAAAAATTTCACCAACATGTACTTTTTGGAGATAAAGAAATACGCAATTCT
This sequence comes from Danio kyathit, assembly GCA_903798195.1. Classification (NCBI taxonomy): domain Eukaryota; kingdom Metazoa; phylum Chordata; class Actinopteri; order Cypriniformes; family Danionidae; genus Danio; species Danio kyathit. The sequence continues at coordinate 4,696,790 of LR812535.1, forward strand.
ATGCACTTTCTCATTGACTTTGAGCTTTGTATTTTCACTACAGTATATCATACTATTAATTATGTTAATAAATATTAAAATATGAATATGTTCCAATTACCAGCAGATCAGCAGTTTCTGAAATACTCAGACCAGCCACAAACATGCCACGTTCAAAGTCCGCGGATCCCAGTTTGAAAAACCCTGATTTAAAACACTTTAAAGAAACTTTAAAGTTGTCAAAATTAAGCTCTTAGCAATGCATATTAATTAAAATTAAGTATATTTTGCTAGGACATTTACAAAATGTCTTTAATTAAAATCCTGATGATTTTTTTGGCACAAAAGTAAAATCGATAGCTTTGACTCAGAAATGTATTTTTGGTTATTGCCACAAATATACCGTAAGGCCACAAATAAGAAAAAGAGCCTTTTTTTCTCTTCATGAACATCCTGTGCTTGAGATACTAAGCTTGACGTGGGCATATTTCTGAACGTCGGCAAAACCTTTTTATAGAAATATATCCTTAATTACAGGAGCACATTCATCATGTAGAGGTTACAGAGTTTACGTGGTTGTGCACAGCAGGAAGGACTCAACTCTTATAGTAGGGATGGTGAAATACCTCCTCATTGTGTTTCTCCAGCCTCTCCAGTTGTTCCCGCTGAGCCGCCTGGAGTTGCTCGCACTCCTTGGTCTGTTTCATGGCGAGCTGTCAATCAGCGCCCATGTTAATTTACATAATTAGAAGCATACATTTAAAAAAAAAGCAAACATCTGAAGCAAGATTAGAATCCTTACCCTTTTTCTTTCTGTAAGAAACTTTCTTGTGTTTGTGCTGTTGAGCTCTCGAACTCTCCTGCAAAAACAATATGATGTGTGAAGTCAAGAGTTGCATCCCAAATGACACACTATGCACTTATACACTATAATCTTATGCACTTATACACTCAACCAACCCAAGCAGAGTTTAGTGTTGTCTCAAATGGAACACTAATGTTTTTTTTTTTTACTAAACAGAATTTCAAACAGTCTCCCAGGTGGTGTTAAATGGTTTTCAAATTAGGGAAATAAATATAGTATATGCTATATGTTAGTTCTTATAGTATATGTTAGTTATGCATAGGTTTTTTTTTTTTTTTGAATAGCTCTTATGTCTAGTGTTGTGTTTGTATATATGATAAATTTATGTAGCACCGTTGTCCTGTGAGACACCACAATTCATTCCACTGTATGTCCACACATGTAGCAGAATGACAATAAAGCTTGACATGACTTGAAATACCAAACTATTAAATAGTAGCTATCATGAGTACAACCGTAGTCACCAATTAGGAGGCAGCTTAATCACTTACATGGGAGAACTTTGGTGTCACAATCCAAAACAAATAAAGAAATCCAACCTTAGCTCCCAATAGCTCCTTCCCTTTCATTATGTGAGCAAAATGGCGACCACTGAGTGAGCAAAATTATGCACTTATTTTTAATTGTTGAATAAGTGCATCATCCAGATAATTATTCTTTTTAGAATTTTACAAATTTTCAGTGTGAATGCTCTACTTATTGTATTTATACTACAAAATGGTGTTGCGAAGTGCATAAGTATGCAATTTGGGACAGACCTAAAAACTAAGGCTTTTTTTAAAAGCTACAATTATATTATTGTTTATAACTTTTGACCACTAGGTGGCGTTGGCTTAAAGTTTGGTGCAAACCCTAAGTACATTATAATTATGATAATTTCAAAGACTCATCACAGTACATCAAAGATTTCCCAAAATATGCTCTTTTTTGTTGCAATTTATTGGCGTATAAAAGACAAAATATTTAGAAAATCATATTTGGTGAAGTTGGGTTTAAATATTAATGACATGAGTCAGTTTCCTGAAAGCTACAAGTAGATTATTGTTTATAATTTTGACCACTAGGTGGTGTTGGCTTAAAATTTGGTGCAAACTCTTAGTATAATATAATAATCATAATTTCAAAGACTCATCACAGTATATCAAAGCATTCCCAAAATATGCTCTTATTTGATGCAAATTATTGGCGTATAAAAGACAAAATATTTAGAAAATCATATTTGGTGAAGTTGGGTTTAAATATTAATGGCATCAGTCAGCTTTTTAAAAGCTACAAGTATATTTTTGTTTATAACTCTTGACCACTAGGTGGCGTTGGCTTAAGGTTTGGTGCAAACCCTAAGTACATTATAATTATGATAATTTCAAAGACTCATCACAGTACATCAAAGATTTCCCAAAATATGCTCTTTTTTGATGCAATTTATCGGCGTATAAAAGACAAAATATTTAGAAAATCATATTTCGTGAAGTTGGGTTTAAATATTAATGACATGAGTCAGTTTCCTAAAAGCTACACGTATATTATTGTTTATAACTCTTGACCACTAGGTGGCATTGGCTTAAAGTTTGGTGCAAACCCTAAGTACATTATAATTATGATAATTTCAAAGACTTATCACATTACATCAAAGCGTTCCCAAAATATGCTCTTTTTTTGATGCAATTTATTGGCGTATAAAAGACAAAATGTTTAGAAAATCATATTTGGTGAAGTTGGGTTTAGTTGGGTTTAAATATTTATGACATCAGTCAGTTATTTTAAAAGTTACAAGTAGATTTTTGTTTATAACTTTTGACCACTAGGTGGCGTTGGCTTAAAATTTGGAGCAAACCCTAAGTATATTATAATAATTTCAAAGACTCAGCACAGTAAATCATAGCTTTCCAAAAATATGCTCTGTTTTATGCAATTTATTGGCGTATAAAAGACAAAATGTTTAGAAAATCATATTTGGTGAAGTCTGGTTTAGTTGGGTTTAAATATTTATGACATCAGTCAGTTTTTTTAAAAGCTACACGTATATTATTGTTTATAACTCTTGACCACTAGGTGGCGTTGCCTTAAAGTTTGGTGCAAACCCTAAGTACATTATAATTATGATAATTTCAAAGACTCATCACCGTACATCAAAGCGTTCCCAAAATATGCTGTTTTTGATGTAATTTATTGGCATATAAAGGACAAAATGTTTAGAAAAACATATTGGTGAAGTCGGGCTTAAATATTAATGACATGAGTCAAAAAACTCAACATGTTCACTCATATCTATGAGTCTAATTTATTCACTTTTTATGTAAAAATGCTATAAAAAAAATAAAGATCTAACTGATCTTGCACGATTTTGTCATACTTTTTGGGCATACAAACATCAGCATTTGCTCCAACCTGGCTATTTTTGTTAACTTTAGACCTCTGAATAAAACTTAGGTCTTTTTTATTTACTTATTGGTTAAGAGCTTATTTTCCTCCATGAATTTCAAGCTATTTTCATTTCAATTTGGTTTAAAGATTAAATAAACTCTTTCTAAGTAATCAAATTTAAATAAAATTACAAGTACATAAATGCTTATAACTTTTGATCAGCAGGTGGATATGGCTAAAAATATGCACTCAGTAAATGCATAATGACAAAGCCAAAACATTCCCAAAAATATATATTTTTTGTTGTAATTATTGTGTGACTTTGAAAATCATATATCTGAAGTTTGATTTATTTTTTTCGATTTAAAAGTAGGTCAATATAAAACCTCTATGAAAGTGTTCCGAATATGGCAAAAGCAATTTATCTTTAAAAAAATCTGTATTCTGCAGTTGTTTCTGTAGGGTTTGGCTCAAAATGGCCTTTTTGATTTAAGTAAATAATACAATAATAAATACATTCAATGTCTGAATATTAAATCATTGTGATGACTCAGTTTAATGCGCTAAAAGATTCAGTTTAATGCGCTAAAAGATGTTCTTAGGTCAAATCTGGGGATGCGCAGATCAGTAAATCAGACATAAACACATTTGCAGTGTAAGGGGCTATTCACATATTGTGTTTTTCATTATTTTTAATGGAGACACACTGTTCACAATGCCACAAGCACACTGCGAGTCACGTGACATGAACTAACCAATCAGCTTTGTATTTTGTATGGAATATACACAGTAATAATGGTACCTCAGACAAACACAGAGGACCCAAACATTACTGTGCTTTTTAATTTTCTCCATAATAACGCTTGTATTAGAGCTGCAGCAATGGTTTGTCAGCTTATCATCCTCTGAAAAATTTGGTTGATGGTCGCCTAGCAACAACAGATCAAAGTGATTCCCAATTGCTATTAGATGCAATATGTGAACAGCCCCTAAAAAGATATGACCAAAATTTGGCAACGATTCAAACCCAAGTTCAGAAGTAAAAGTAGTTCAAAGTTCTAAATGGCAGAAAGTCTTGTGCATTTCCTGAGATAAGCAGATTAATAAGTTTCTCGACGGTGCCCGGCCTTTAAAAGAAACAAATTTTATGGATGAAATTGGACAAGATGATTCTGTTTGGTCAGGAAATTACAATAGCAATGCCTCACAATACAAGAAAAGCACAAAGGAAAGTGCACCTACAAAGCAGTTATTATTACCGCTCTCGCTCAGCCTTGTTCTTTATCCTTTTGTCTTGACTGATGGCTTTGCTGCTCTCCATTGAGGTCTTGGCTTGGTTGGTCCGCATCTCTTTACTCTGACTGTAAGAGGAAATATAATTCAATTCAGCTTTTATGACAAACACTGGTATGCTCTATAATGTTAAAAGCAGGGTTGTTTATACGCACAGCTGAGACTGTGCGTCAGTGGAAAAGCACTAAAGATAGTGCCACATGTCTGAAATTTGACATTTATTAAATGAATCTTGGGCGGCATGGTGGTTTAGTGGTTAGCACTGAAGGTCATTGGTTCGAGTCCTGGCTAGGCCAGTTGGCATTTCTGTCCGGAGTTTGCATGTTCTCCCCGTGTTGGCGTGGGTTTCCTCTGGGTGCTCCGTGTATGAGTGTAATGAGTGTGTATGGGTGTTTTCCAGTACTGGGTTGTGGCTAGAAGGGCATTCGCTGCGTAAAACATATGCTGGAATAGTTGGTGGTTCATTGCACTGTGGTGACCCCTGATAAATAAAGGGACTAAGCCGAAGGAAAATGAATGAATGAATAAATGACTCTGGCAGCATTTTCACTTCTTAATTTGTTACACTTTAAGATAATGCAGTAACTATTGTTAACCATGAGTATTATTAAGTAAATAGTAAGTATTATTACAGTTAAAGTATTATTGATCTTTGTTAATTTTAGTATTATTGTGTATTATAGGGGCAACGCAGTGGCGCAGTAGGTAGTGCTGTCACCTCACAGCAAGAAGGTCGCTGGTTCGAGCCTCGGCTGGGTCAGTTGGCGTTTCTGTGTGGAGTTTGCATGTTCTCCCTGTGTTGGTGTGGGTTTCCTCCGGGTGCTCCGGTTTCCCCCACAGTCCAAAGACATGCAGTACAGGTGAATTGGGTAGGCTAAATTGTCCGTAGTGTATGAGTGTGAATGAGTGTGTATGGATGTTCAACAGTGATGGGTTGCGGCTGGAAGGGCATCCGCTGCGTAAAACATGTGCTGGATAAGTTGGCGGTTCATTCCGCTGTGGCGACCCCTGACTAATAAAGGGACTAAGCCGAAAAGAAAATGAATGAATGAATCTGTATTATATTAGTAATTCATTCATTCATTTTCCTTCTGCTTAGTCTCTATTTCAGGGTCTGCCACATCACAATGAACCACCAACTATTCCAGCATATGTTTTACAGAGCGGATGCCCTTCCAGCCACAACCCAGTACTGGGAAACACCCCCCCACACACACTACGGCCAATTTAGTTTATTCAATTTTCCTATAGTGCATGTCTCTGGACTGTGGGGGAAAACGGTGCACCTGGAGGAAACCCATGCCAACACGGGGAGAACATGCAAACTCCACACAGAAATGACAACTGACCCAGCCGCGACTCGAACTAGCAACCTTCTTGCTGTGAAGCCAGTGCTAACCACTGAGCCACCGTGTCGCCCTTTTATATTAGTAATACTGTGTAGAAAAATGTTTCACTCAAACTACTAATATATTTCACAATTAACGACAATTAGCACGAGTCAACTGAATAAAATAATCTTTCAAATAGTCCAAAACGTTTCATTTCCAACATTTTTTCTTTATTTTGATGATTAAAACAAACAAGCAAATAAATGTTTAGAGTTACAGCATACAATAAAAATATCGTGAGCACAGGCTCATTTTTTATTTTATTTGCATTAATTTATTTATAAATGTTTAAATGTATGAATTAAATGTAGATGAATTAAATTCTTCAGATGTATTTTGTATTGTTAATTGATGCTAATTAATGTAGTTTATTAATTACTGGGATTAATATTATTCATCATTTTATTAAATCCCTATTATTATTATTATTATTATTATTATTATTATTAATCCTGCAGAAAAAAAAATGAAACGAGGTACATTTCAATTATAAGCAATTTTCTTCCTGCATTATTCTAAAATACACATCATTGCATGGTTATTAAATATAACCCCAAATGAGAAAAAGTTGGAACAGTAAAGTATTTCCCACTTTGTAGTGTTGCCATTCCTTTTCACAACACTTTAAAAGACGTTTAGGGACTGAAGACACCAAATGATGAAGAGTTTCAGGAGTAATTTTCTCCCACTCTTCCTGCAAACTTTGTTGTCACATTTTGCGCTTCAAAATGCGCCACACGTTCTCTATTGGAGACAGGTCAGGACAGCAGGCAGGCCAGTGCCTGTATCCTCTTCCTCCACAGCCAGGACTTTGTAATGTGTGCAGAATGTGGTTTTGCATTGTCTTGTTGAAATATACATGGGCGTCCCTGGAAAAGGCAGCAGCATATTGTGCTCCAAAATCTCGATGTACTTTTCAGCATTAATGGTGCACCACAGAAGTGCAAGTTATCTTCGCCAAGGGCACTGACACAACCCCATACCATGCCAGACCCTGGCTTTTGGACTTGTGCTGGTAACAGTCTGGATGATCCTTTTGTTCTTTAGCACACTGCTTCCATTTCTCTCAAAAAATACCTGAAATACTGATTCATCTGACCACAGTACACATTTCCACTGTGTTATCGTCCATCCCATTTGCCTCCAAGCCCAGAGAAGTCGACGGCACTTCTGGACACTGTTAACACAGGGCTTCCTTTTTGCACAGTACAGTTTTCAGTGGCATTTGTGGATATAATTATGTATTGTGGTACTTGACAAAGGTTTGCCGCAGTAGTAGCCCATGTGGTGATATGGCTTATAGATGAATGAGGATTCTTGATGCAGTGCCGCCTGGGGGATCAGAGATCATAGTTCAGCTCAGGCTTGCAGGTAAAGTCTAGATCGGATACGCGGCCGGCCGGAAGTGCGAAATGCGTATCAATATAGCAGCATTTTTTATGACACTGTATAACAATAATTAATATTTTTACAGTACTGTGACGGTTGGGTTTAGGGTTGGGGTGGGGGTAGAGGTTAAAAAATACAATTTATTGGGTAATTTAATAGATAGCATAAATAATACTCGGTACAACTACTGTTTTTACGTTACTGTGACAGTTGGGTTTAGGGTTGGTGTGGGGGTAGACATTAATAAAATACAGTAAATGGGAAATTTAATAAATAATATAAATAATTCTCATTAACTTCCGGCCGCAACCATATCCGATTTAGCAACAACCAGGCTTGCACCCTTGTCCTTTACAGACTGAAATTCCACCAGATTCCTTGAATCTTTTAATGATGCTCTGCACTGTTGAAGATAAAACATCCAAATGTCTTCCTACCTCTCTTTGAGGAAAATTGTTTTTCAACATTTTAATAATTTTCTCACGTATTTGTTGGCAAACTGGTGATCGTCAGCCCATCTTAGCTCCTAAAGGACTAGACCTTTCTTGGAAGCTGCTTTTGTGCCAAATTATAATTAAAATCACCTGTTGACATCACCTGTTTCAAATCCCATCATCATTTAACCAATTTACCTGATTACTAGCCCTAAGCTGCTCCTGTACCAACTTTTTTGCAAATGTGCTACAAGAATTAATATTGGAAAATGTTTTTATAAAATAATAATAATAATAATAATAAAATCACGAGAGACGCATTAACTAATGTGCTGCAGTATTGTCTGCAATGAAATACAAGTCAAAGTCAATTTGGAAATTACTACTTTCTTTTTTTAATTCACTACAGTCCCAACTTTTCTGATTTAGGGTTGTGTGTGTGTGTGTGTGTGTGTGTGTGTATATATATATATATATATATATATGTACACAGTTGAAGTCAGAATTATTCGCCCCCCTTTGAATTTTTTTTCTTTTGTAAATATTTCCCAAATGATGTTTAACAGAGCAAGGAAATTTTCACAGTATGTCTGATAATATTTTTTCTTCTGGAGAAAGTCTTATTTGTTTTATTTCGACTAGAATAAAAGCAGTTTTTAATTTTTTAAACACCATTATAAGGTCAATATTATTAGCCCCTTTAAGCTATATATTTTTTCGATATTCAACAGAACAAACCATAATTTTACAATAACTTGCCTAATTACCCTAACCTGCCTAGTTAACCTAATTAACCTAGTTAAGCCTTTAAATGTCACTTTAAGCTGTATAGAAGTGTCTTGAAAAATATCTAGTCAAATATTATTTACTGTCTTCATTGCAAACATAAAATAAAGCAGGGGGCTAATAATTCTGACTTCAACTATACATATATATATATACATATACATACTACAACTATATATATATATATTCATTTCATTTCAAGCATAAACAACTCATTTGCGATATAAACTGCTACTAGAATGTAAAATGGCTCTGAAAAAATATAATATCTGATGGCAATACTGTGCAACAAAGTATACATGTTGCTCAATGAGCAATTACAATAATAAACACTTGATAACACTGAGCGGTTAATGTCAAATACTCACAAAGAACATAGAGAACAAGAATGCTGCAAATTATGCTGCACACACACATGCGCGCGCACACGCGCACACACGCGCACACACACACACACACACACACACACACACACACACACACACACACACACACACACACACACACACACATGTTTGTTTTTGTGAAAAGTGGGTACATTACATAGGCTTCCATTCATTTTATACAGATCAAACCGTACATTATATTGCCCTCACCCCACCCTACCCCTAAACCCAACCATCACAGGAGACAGTGTACAGCTTTACTCCCTGAAAAAACTCATCCTGTGTGATTTATAAGCTTTTTGAGAAGTGAGGACGTCACCAATGTCCTCATATTTCACCTCCTTTTTGTAATACCTGTGTCATACCCATGTCATTATACAGATTTGTGTCCTGATATGTCACAAAAACACGTACACACACACACACACACACACACACACACACACACATATTTATATGCAACCAAAGCCCATAAGAAACACACGCTAGGGAGAAATCAGCCAGAATGAATTGCTATTTAGCAGGCAGAGACGTTTCTGCAGCCCATTCAATAAAGGAATTATGCAAATCAGGTAAAGGCATAAACACGCCCACAGAATTAGTGCTGCGCTCAATTTGCATGGAGAATTTCCCATCAGACAGGCCTGTTTTTGGAGAAAACCGCAGATAAGTGAGATCTGAGCATTGGCTGGCACTGTAAGAGACTGGAGAGATGCTCATTCACATGCTTCATTTGATCAATCACTGCTGACATGATCAATAGGAAACGTACACGGACGTAAATTGCAATTATCAGGCACACACTGGTGGTCTATATGAAAGGTTTGGCATGGAAACAATGATACTGAGTTTATTTTAAACAAACACACAGTCCAATTCTGAACCACAACAGCATATAGTGGCTGTTAAATGACACTGTGGGTGGGATTGTGCAAAAAATAGATGAATTATAGATGAGTAACATAACAGATTATAGATGAATGGCATGAAAGCCTGTATGTATTATAATATGCATATTCAGTATATTCATTTATATTATAATATAAATAAAATACATAAATATCATGCAACTATAAAATTCTGATTAAAGATTATCAAAATAAACATGATATTTTAGAGATAAACAATAAATAATAAGACCAGAAACATAAATTGTAAGTATATAAATGTCTAAAATATTTGATGAAGAAATATAAATAGTGAGTAGTGTCATTTTTCATGTATATATACAGTATATATATATATATATATATATATATATATATATATATATATATATATATATATATATATATATATATATATATATATATATATGTTATAATAGAGCAGGGGTCGTGAACCTTTTTTTTTGGCAAAAGCATTTTTTGGTAACACTTTATAATAACTACACACTATGAATCATTTATTAAGCATTAGCAAATAGTGAATTCATTATTTGTTAAGCACTAACTCTACATTAATAAGCATTAGTAAGCAGTTTATAACTGCAGCTACAAATGCTGTATTCTTAACTTACAACTACATTTATAATGTGCTTAATAGCTGTACTTTTATACTTTACTAATGATTTATTTTTCATTACTAAATTAAGTATTGCATTATTAACAAACCAGTTGTATTTATGAGTAGTTGGTGGTTTTTAAGATGATTCAGAATGAGTTAGTAAATGATTAATAAACTATTGAAATCAGCGTTTATATATCTTATTATTCAGGCATATAGTAATGGTTACTATATATGTTAATAAATGATTTATTAACTCAAATAATGAATTCATTAGATGCTAATGCTTAGTAAATGATTCATGGTGTGTAGTTATTATAAAGTGTTACCCATTTTTTTTAAAGAGCCATTGGGGATATATATGAAGCATCACATGTTGAGCAAGTCCATGTATTATGAAAAGATAATTTATAGATTTTTTTTACTTTTCGCCATCAACACTCATGCATGTTGTTTGAATTTACGTGTGCAAGGTTACCATAGAAATGTAAGTTGCATGTGCTTTATTGTTGTCGCGTTTCAAGTTAATTCACAGCACCGCACATGTGCATGGGTTAAAACGTCCTTTTATTCTTATTCATTTTACTGTAAAATATACAATAAAAAGGTCATTTTAACTGTATTAAAATAGGTTTCAATAGGAAAAGTTAGTGACTGCTTTAATTTTTTATTGAAGGGACAGCTGGAGAGCCACATATTTTTAGTTAAAGAGCCGCATGTGGCTTCCGAGCCATAGGTTCCCTACACCTGTCATAGAGTATAGTTCAAAAATTGCGTCAAAACATACACTATCCGGCCACTTTTTTAGGTACACCTTACTAGTAACGGGTTGGACCCCCTTTTGGCTTCAGAACTGCCTTAATCCTTCGTGGCATGTTGTTGCCACCAAATTCTGACCCTACCATCCAAATGTGGCAGCAGAAATGGAGACTCATCAGACCAGGCAACGTTTTTCCAATCTTCTATTGTCCAATTTTGGTGAGACTGTGTGAATTGTAGGGAAAGTTTCCTGTTCTTAGCTGACAGGAGTGGCACCTGTGGTCTTCTGCTGCTGTAGCCCATCTGCCTCAAGGTTGGATGTGTTGTGTGTTCAGAGATGCTCTTCTGCAGACCTCTGTTGTAACGAGTGGTTATTTGCCTTTCTATCAGCTGGAACCAGTCTGGCCATTCTCCTCTGACATCAACAAGGCATTTGCGCCCACAGAACTGCCGCTCACTGGATATTTTCTCTTTTTCTGACCATTCTCTGTAAACCCTAGAGCTGGTTGTGCGTGAAAATCCTAGTAGATCAGCAGCTTCTGAAATACTCAGACCAGCCCGTCTGGCACCAACAACTAAGCCACGTTCAATTTCATTTAAATCACCTTTCTTCCCCATTCTGATGCTCTGTTTGAACTGCAGCAGATCGTCTTGACCATGTCTACATGCCTAAATGCAATGAGTTCCTGCCATGTGATTTGCACAGGTGTGCCTAATAAAGTGGCCAGTGAGGGTCTATCAATTCAATTCAATTCAAAGTGTGAGCTGATTGTGTGTGTGTGTGTGTGTGTGTGTGTGTGTGTGTGTGTGTGTGTGTGTGTGTGTGTGTCACCGTTCATGCAGGAGTGTAAGCTGGTGTGTTTGCTGCTCCTGCTCCAGCATCAGCAGTTTGTGGAGCTGCTCACACTGCTGGAGGAGATGCTGCTCCACCACTGTCTGTTCTTCAGCTGAGTGCCAGCGCAACATCTCTGAACACTCTGAGGCCTGAGCGGATGCCATGTCCTTCACCTGCACACACACACAGAGACACAGATACACACACACACACACACACACACAGACACAGACAGACAGACTTTAAGTACGTTTACATGGACACCAATACTCCTATTTTAATACGATTAAGAGAGTAGCATGTAAACAGAGATTTTTGATTACTTTAATCCGACTAAAGTAATAATCAATCTAAACAGAAATAGAATAAGACATGTGGAGTATACCGATTATAGTGGCGTTATTAAAGTGCAGTATAGAACACCCTAATCAAAGTATTACCATTTTGTAGTACTTTTCGCTACATTTTGCGACACACACACGGCAGATGTCAAGCGCTTGATGACAAACAAATGAGAACGGCTTTAAGCAAGAGAGCACATTTATTGGTGTGATTAGGAAACGTTGCCTTTGCTGAGAATTCTGGATGTGTGATATTTACAGGATTAACACTCAAAACATCTGAAACAGTGACTATGTTTACATGGACATCAATGATCTAATGGCCCGTTTCCACTGAGTGGTACGGTACGGTATGGTTCGGTATGCTTTTATGGCCGTTTCCACTGTCAAAAGGTAACAAAAGGCGAATCGTACCGTGCCACCTTTGCAAAGGGTACCTAGCACAACAAAAGAGTACCAAAAGCAGAGCAAGACACGCAGCTGAACGCTATTGGTTTACAGAGATACAAAGTACAGATACAGATTACAGAATGAAAACAAAGGAACCGCCATTTTTAAACACACAGCCGAGACATTACACTGTAGTAATATATACATATAATAATGAGCCATGGTCGACCCGAGCTCAAACAAGCCTTGTCGTCGTCTTAATGAACAGCCACAAAGCCAAGAAGAACAAAATCTACTGTGTCCTGTTGTTGTTTTATGAGGCCGTCTAAAAGTGCGAGTGGTCTCTTTCTCCAGAGAGCTCGCCGCGTGCCTATATTTAACATATTAACAAATCCGAGAGTAAAGCCTGAAAAAACAAAGGAGAAGCTGGAAAAAAACAAAGGAGCAAAGGATTCTTTCAGCAACCTAAACCATGAACAAACTGGCATGTTTAACCATTATCATCACCTTTTGGACTATTGTGAACTCAGAATGACGGAATTACACTCTAACAGAGGTTACATGTGCTGCTGAAGATTAAAGACGCAGATGAGAGGTTTGCTCTGACTGTGGGCTATATGTTGTGTGTTGTTTGTGAACCCAAAAAGGACTAAATGTCTGCTGTGTGAAGTTTTTCTGTAATTGATAACATATCAGAGACTGTAAGGGTCTGTATGTGTTCATATACGTTGCATTTATTTATTTATATAATCGCAGACGTTACAGTAGGCTATTTTTGATCTGCAGTTATAATCAAATCATGTTCATAGAAAGGTTAGTAATGAACATTTATACACAAGTATTTATGTTTAAACCATCTGTTTTGTGAGAAGTGCTTCTCATATGATATGTGAACGACCCGTACAGATTTACTGTAGACATTTCCTCCAGCGAGAATGACGTAGACTGAAACTTTGTCGTACACCATGCCCACCATTGGTACTCTTTTGACAATGGAAATTCAAGCCTGATAAAGGTGACCCGTCCCGACCCATACTCTACCGTACTGTACCACTCAGTGGAAACAGGCCAATAAAGTGGTGCGGTACAGTTTGCTTTTAGGTACCTTTTAACAGTGGAAACAGCCATAAAAGTGTAATGAACTGAACTGTATCGTACCACTCAGTAGAAACAGGCCATAATAATTTGCCTTAATCTGAATAAGATAATAGACTGATTTCACGCGGCCACCATTTTAAACAGCGAAATTGAGGCTGCGGTGGGAAGAAACCCGGAAGTATCGCCTGAGTCACACAGGAATGTTGTGTACCTGGCTGTATATCTTATCAGCAAAGAGAAAGTGACACAAATTTATACTTTCACCACCTTCCGAGTGACCCGAAGGTCCGTTCAGAATGAATAGTGAAAATAAAAAGGGATATCGGAACTCATTTTCAGCTAAGTTAAGGGAAATGGCACTAGCTAGCTGAGGTTTTCTTTCCCAAACACACGTTTTAGATGCCATTTATCAAACTTAAGTTAATGAACTGATTCTTTCACTATATTAGACTTGCCAAGATTCAAAATTTCAGTACTAAAATTGAAAAAAATGTCTATTTCCCGTTAACATTTAAGGCACTGTTGATGGCGTTCTTAAACAGCGCTGATTTGCCATTGTGTTCACGTGCTCAACAGAAATGACTGTGATTGACTGTGAAGGTCATCAGTTCACCGCACTTCACTGATGTTTACTGAGTGTAACACAGACGAGCGATCGTCAGATCGACTGATCTTTGCGGATTTAAATCGCTCCAGTGTTCGTGTATCTGTGTTTGCAATCTGTGAAGAGCAGTGAACTGATGACGGCCAATTACAGTCATTTCTGTTGAGCACTGGTGAATAATACGGCAAATCAGCTGTTTAAGAACACGCTCAGCGGCGCTTAAATGTTAGCAGGAAATGGATGTTTTTAAAACTTCAGTACAGGGACAACACTGTTACAGACCACACGAGAGTGTGCTACAGCGGACTGCATTGTTTTATCGCTCACCGGGTTACATAGGCTGAAGCAGAAAAGCGTCCTCATGGTGTTTACCTGGTGCCATGAATTGAAGTCTAGGAGGACACTTCAGCGTATTACTCCTAAAGAGATTGTGACGTTGTTTAATGCCTAATATGCTTTTAATTGTTTAAATTAAACTGAACTGAATGATATTAAAGTGATGTTTACACAATATCTGCATTTTGAAATCGCAGCAACAGCTGTTATTGCAATGTTTACAGTGCTGATCCTATACTTCTGGGTTTCTTCCCACTGCGCTTTCGTGTTTTAAAATGGCGGCCGCGTGAAATAAGTGTATAATTTGATTAAGATGTTTACATGAGTTGCTTTTTGAATGTTCCTTTCACGATGCATAAATTGATTAACGTCATTGCGTTTCCATGCTATCCACATTTCCTCTGGAGTTTCATGTAATTTCTGGTGTTTCTTTTTTAATTTATCAACTTAACTGCAGTTTGGCACTTTCACTTTCATTCAGGAACAGTTCATGTATGCTCCCCATGACAAACTAGGTATTGGAATCGAGTATGAACTTCTGGAAGAGTGTAGTTTTAATGGAATTTGATACCGCATGCTGTATGGGAAAAAAAAACCTCTGCATTTCGTGATGCAGGTGTCTGTGGTTCTTCACTGACTCGGTAGATGCAGAAAATTCAAACAGTCGTGTGTATAGACTATCCTGTCACAAAACGAGGTGAAAATGCTACACAATAGTAATAGTTTGATTGTGGTGTTTACATGTCTGTACTGCACTTCAATAATGCCACTAAAATCTGCATACTCCACATGTCTTAATTCAATTTCTGTTTAGTTTCGATTATGACCTTAATCGGATTAAATTAATCAAAAATCTGTTTACACAGTCGACTCTTAATCAGAGTATTGTCTTAATCCCATTAAAATCGGATTATTGGTGTCCATGTAAATGTATTTACTGAATGAAGTTCAGCTCAGTACCTTTGACTTGTGATTCATCGCCGCTGTCTTCATTTGCTGTTCAATGTCTCTGCTCATTTCAAGGCTGGAACTCTCACTGAAGGTCAACAAATGAACAGAGTTCATACTCAGAATCTAACAAAGAACAAGTGTTTATACAGTACATTGTTTTACACACATTATGAAAACGTACAGTGCATCCTGAAAATATTCATAGCGCTTTACTTTTTCATCTTTTTTTATGTTACAGTCTTATTCCAAAATGGATTAAATTCATTTATTTCCTCAAAATTCTACACACAACACCCCATAATGACAATGTGAAAAAAGATGTTTTGAAAGTGTTGCAAACTTATTAAAACAAAAAAAGCTGAAAAATCACATGTACATCAGTATTCACAGTCTTTGCTCAACACTTTGTTGATGCACCTTTGGCAGCAATTACAGCCTCAAGTCTTTTTGAATATGATGCCACAAGCTTGGCACACCTGTCTTTGGGAATGTTTGCCCATTCCTCTTTGCAGTACCTCTCAAGCTCTATCAGGTTGGATGGGAAGCGACGGTGTACAGCCATTTTCAGATCTCTCCAGAGATGTTCAATAGGATTTAGGTCTGGACTCTGGCTGGGACACTCAAGAACATTCACCGAGATGTTGTGAAGCCACTCCATTGATATTTTGGGGGTGTGCTTTGGGTCTTCGTCCTGCTGGAAGATGAACCGTTGCCCCAGTCTGAGGTCAAGAGCACTCTGCAGCAGGTTTTCATTCAGGATGTCTCTGTACATTGCTGCATTCATCTTTCCCTCTATCCTGACTAGTCTTCCAGTTCCTGCTGCTGAAAAACATCCCCACCATGCTTCACTGTAGGGATGGTATTAGCCTGGTGATGAGCGGTGTCTGGTATTCTCCAAACATAACTCCATAGTTCTCCAAACATCACTCCATAGTTCAATTTTAGTCTCATCAGACCAGAGAATTTAGTTTCTTATGGTCTGAGAGTCCTTCAGATGCCTTTTGGCAAATTCCAGGCGAGGAGTGGCTTCCGTCTGGCCACTCCACCATACAGGCCTGATTGGTGGATTGCTGCACAGATGGTTGTCCTTCTGTAAGGTTCTCCTCTCTCCACAGAAGATCACTGGAGCTCAGACAGAGTGACCATCGGGTTATTGATCACTTCCCTGACTAAGGCCCTTCTAACCCCGATCACTCAGCTTAGATGGCCGGCCAGCTCTAGGAAGAGACCTGGTGGTTCCAAACATCTTCACATTGTCATTATGGGGTATTGTGTGTAGAATTTTTCAGGAAATAAATCAATTTAATCAATTTTGGAATAAGGCTGTAACATAAAAAAATGTGAAAAAAATGAAGGGCTATCAATACTTTCTGGATACAATGAATATACAGTGCAAGTTAGAATTATTAGCCTCCCTGTATATTCTTTCCACAATTTCTGTTTAACGGAGACATTCTTTAAGCAGAAATCTTAGAAATCTAACACATTTCTAAGCATAATAGTATTCAGCTTAAAGTGACAGTGAAAGGCTTAATTAGGTTAATTAGGCAAGTCAGGGTAATTATGCAAGTCATTGTATAACAGTGGTTTGTTCCAAACATATATTGGTTCAGGGGGCTACTAATATTCACCTTAAAATGGCTTTAAAAAATTAAAAACTGCTTTTATTGTCACCAAAATAAAACAAATAAGACTTTCTCCAGAAGAAAAAATATTATAGGAAATACTATGAAAAATTCCTTGCTCTGGTAAACATCATTTGGGAAATAATTGAAAAAAGACGGCTAATAATTTTGAATTCACCTGTACCTCATAAATGCCATGGAAAGAGTTAACAGGAAGTTTGACAACTGTACAGAAACACAACTGTACACATTTCAACCTGAACTTTTGATGTGCAATAAAAAAGCCAAAGCTCTCAGACCTGCATACAGCATGAAGAGACGAGAGTAATGAGCACTAATCCCACATTCACCTCACTTTCCTGCTGGTGTTTTTGTGGAGCTGCTTCTCCAGCGTGTGTTTCTCTTTCTCATGTTGAGCAACAGTCCTGTCCAGTTGAGCGCTGTGGGAGCTCCGCAGTGCAGTGTGTGCCTGAAATAAGAAAACAGGACACTTTTCTCTGCCGTCTTTGTGTTTTGCTGCCCTACAGGCGTCACTTTCTGCTGCATTATGGACCTCACACACACACACACCACATGCTTATTACTGACTCAATGAACTCAAGAAAACAAAAGCCTTCGGTCACCTTCACGTGTTTTCACTGATGTTTTTATCCACTCTGGGGTGATTTGGAGTATTAATTTGGCCACAAATGTCTCTGTGTTTCAGCAAATGGAAGGATTTTTGCTGACAAATATTATTTTGACACATATAAATGCTTTAAAAGTTTTCAAAAACTCAATAATACACCTAAATTTACTACCCTTTCATCATGTTCAGGGCTGTTTTTGCCCCATTGACTTCCATTATAATGACATTTATTGATTGCAAAGTCATGACAGCATATGATCATGCATTCTTGATTGTTGCTGGTTTTTCCTGTTGGGAAGAGGTCAAATGAGCAATTTTTACCGTTGATCATCAGTTGCAGTGCAAACAAACACAGATTCTGCTGCATTATGGACCACACACACATACACACACACACACACACACACACACACACCACATGCTCATTACTGAATCATTAAACTCAATAAAATAAAAGCTTCCAGTCACCTTTGCGTGCCTTTTCTTCAAAGCGTTCACATCTTTCTGCTGCTTCTTGATGAGTTTCAGGAAAGTCTGGAAGATGTTACGAATAAATTAATGTGACGTATTGCATTATTTCTCATTTTAGAGATGCTTTAATCATGAATTACCTCATTTTATATTTTGTACTGTTTTTTTAAGGTCAACTTACTTTAGGATTTTTTGTCTTGTTTCTAGTCAAAATATCTAAAGTTATTTTCAAATGATCAAAAAAGCTTTATAAATGTCGACCCATAGTTGCAGTAAACAATGGATGAGTGAGAACAAAATGAAGTGAGTTTTTCCTTAAAACAAACTAAATTCTTTTCTTTGGCTCTCGACGAAGGCGGTCGCAGTTTTTCCCTCTCCGTCCCTTATCTTCCCTGGCTGGCTCTTCTTGTCTTGTCTTATTCTATCTCTGAGGCTCTCCGTGCCCTGCTATCCAAACAAATAAGGAATTATGGATCTGATCAACTGGTCTCTGAACGCGATTGACACCATCTTCTCGACGAGAAGTTTGGGCTCGGGAGAGCCTACTTGCCCTGCCGGGACGTTTGCAGCTGGATACGTGATGGACGGGTGGGAGAAGTGGCGTGTCATGTGCCTGGCTGCTCTGTCCCTGGAGGATATTGAGGATATCTATCTATTCGGAACTTTGATAACAGGGTTTCTGCTGATGGGCTTATGTGGCGCCCTGGGATATCGACGATTGATGAGCGGTCAGTGCATCTCAAAACCCCACCAAGCTGGCCGGCTTGATTGAAACTATAGTGGGCAGAAATGCTAATGCTCAGACTGCTGCGTTAGAGCTCAAATTGGAAAACATCGGGGTGAAATTAGCGGCTTTGCAACATGATCTGGCCAAACCTGGAGACCAGTGACGGGCATTAAATATCTGTGAAATGGCCAGATATTGTCCTAAATTTGAAATACTTTATTCTCTTTTGGCTCCCAGTGTTTTTCCAGCCAGACAGCCTCGGCTGGAGAAAAACAACTTCTCCCGGATAGCAAGATAAGGAGACGCTCTGATATTCCTGCTCCCTGTCAAGGACACCTGTTGGACTATACAGGCTTACACACACACATACACAGTTACAGATAGACTTCACTACCGAGTCCCTCATCCCATGCCTTCATGTGCTTTCACCCACTGGAGGGGGTAGGCGGGTCTGTGACCAGCGCTTTTCAGCTGCAGGCCGGATGGCTGCCCGCCCTTGCCGGACTATATCCACATCCCCTTTCCCATCCCCTGTTGCGATGTTCTGTCTTGTCTGTGTTTATGTGCTTGGTTGCCAGGGCTGGTTTTATCCTTGATCTGACTCTGCCCTAATCGTAGAGCAGAGTGAGAAGGACTTTTTTTTGCCTATCTTTCCTTATGTATCTTACTTCCTTTTTCTAAATAATACCTCCCCTTGACTTGTCTTCCCCTGAAATGCTTGTGTATGGTCGGGGGGGTTCCAATTTCGCTATATGTCAGTGTATGTGAATACATGGAAGTATATGTGACAATAAACAGCATATCATCATCATCATCATCATCATCAAATAATCTGCCAATGAGATAAGCAAAACAATCTTGTTTTTCCTTTTGATATAAGATTATTTTGCTTACCCTACTGGCAGATTATTTAGCTTGTTTTAAGGAAAAACTCACTTAAAGGTGCAGTAGGTGATCTTCCACAATGCTAACATCTTAGCATTAATCTCTGAATCACAGTCCCTTCCCTGCCGTCCAGAGCCACACCTCGCTATTGGACCAATAAGTCATTGATGATTTTGGGATATTTTGAGTAAAATAAACTTCAAATGTATTCAGAAACTCATTGGGCTCTATTTTAATGATCTAGGCGCAGAGTCTAAATTGCAGGGCGCAAAAGCGTTAAGGGCGTGTCTAAATCTTTTGCTATTCTAAGAACAGAAAAATACGGTCTGCACCATGGCGCATGGTCTAACAGGGATGTGCATTTTCTTAATGAGTTCAGGGTGTGTTTTGAGCATAACGGGCATTAAACCAATCAGAGTCTCATCTTACATTCCCTTTAAGAGTCAGTTGTGTCGCTCCATGGTGCATTTGTTATTTACATGGCTTTGCAAGTGTAAAAACTGAACGCTTCACTAGCGAGAAAACAGTTAAACAGAGCATCTGCAGCGCGAAGATAAAGAACAAGCCTCCTCCATTCAACCTCTTTACTTTTACTCCTTTACTTTGGTGGAGTAAGGAAATGGTGGAAACTCACTCCACTGAAGGCATCCATTAGCCTACATATTTAATTTCGTTTGTTAAGCGCAAAGATTTGTGTCAAAACTATTTCTAAATTCAGTTCTAATTTCCAGCAAAGGAATAAATGAACAATAATAACGAAGTTCTGTCTGTCAATGAATCACCAGCTTTCTGACAGATAGACAACAGCTAGTCAGAATGGGCAAAATCACATCTGACAGCCGCACCATCAGCACTGGTGCCCCCCAGGGATGTGTTCTCTCCCCACTGCTCTTCTCCCTGTGCACCAACGACTGCACCGCAAAAGACCCCTCCGTCAAGCTCTTGAAGTTTGCGGATGACACTACTGTTATCGGCCTCATCCGTAATGGTGACCAGTCTGCATACAGACAGGAGGTGGAGCGGCTGGCTTTATGGTGCAGATACAACAACCTGGAGCTGAATACGCTCAAAACAGTTGAGATGATAGTGGACTTTAGGAGAAACCCCCCCGCACTCCCCCCACTCACTATCATGAACAGCACTGTGGCGGCAGTAGAGTCATTCAGGTTCCTGGGCACCACCATCTCTCAGGATCTGAAGTGGGACATTCACATAGACTCTACTGTGAAGAAAGCCCAGCAGAGACTGTACTTCCTTCGTCAGCTGAGGAAGTTCAACCTGCCACAGGAGCTGCTCATACAGTTCTACTCAGCTGTCATCCAAACCATCCTCTGCACTTCAATCACTGTCTGGTTCAGCTCAGCTGCCAAAACTGACCTCTATAGACTACAGCGAATAGTCCGGACTGCTGAACGAATCACTGGCACTGCCCTTTCTACACTTCAAGAACTGTACTCTTCCAGAGTGAGTAAAAGGGCTCACAAAATCACTCTGGATGCCTCGCACCCAGCACACTACCTGTTCCAACTGTTACCGTCTGTTCGGCGCTACAGAGCACCAAGCACAAAAACAGCCAGACACAGGAAAAGTTTCTTTCCTCAGGTCATCTACCTCATATTCTCCTACTGTGCAATAAACGTGCAATACTTTCTCATACGCACTTTTACACAGCACCTTATAACAATATACAATTCAATACTTTCTCACACGCATTTGTACACAGCACCTTATAACCTGTATATTTATAACAAATCTGTACATACAACTCAACATTCAGATCCTTTGTCTAACTGCATGTCTGTTTAATGTTTATCGTCTTTTTCATATTCATTTTGTGTTGTCACTTGTCACTTTTTGTACACTGGAAGCTTCTGTAGCCAAAACAAATTCCTTGTGTGTGTGAAGCACACTTGGCAATAAAACTGATTCTGAGGTGTGGTCAAAAAACTGAGTTATATCCAAACACACGTCCTGTTCTTACGCCCCATGTGATGATGCAGACGTCTTCAAAACCCCACAGGTGGACAAATCTAAACTTGTTTTTTTTTTTTTAAACAAATATAAATATGTATATAATAAATACTACTGCTGATAATAACATTATACAAATGCAAATTGTTATGAATAAACTAATAAAAGAATGTAGTGCAAAATGTGAAAATTAGGGTTGCGTTGGTCTGAAAATAGCAACACATCGCGGCAAACATGTCTTGCGCCTTATTGCGCCAAGTGTATGATAGGGCCCATTGTTTCACTTGATCCATACCTGTCAACCCTCCCGTTTTTCCTGTATTTTACAGTTCTATCCCGCTGTCATCCCGTAAAGGTATTTTCCCGTATTTTTTATCTTTCTGAGAAGAGCCGATCCTCTCTATATGCAACCCATACCGCCGAACCACCAGGGGCCGCCCTTGCTCTTAAACGTGAATCGGTTCTGTGCTTTCATTTTATTTAGGCATGGAAACACTATGAAATAAACATAAAAACGTCGCGATGCATTTCTTTTTCATTACAGCCGCCATTACCCCTATGCAATCCTCAAAACAGTCAGTTCATATAAAGATGCATGACTGTCAGCTGATGCTCTCCATAGTGATAATAGACGCTGTTTCCCAAGCGGATTCTGTACGTACGCGATTTGATGCTGAGCTCAAGTGGACACTGGGTTTTGGGTGCATGTTTGAACAGACATATACACATCATCATCATCATAATAATGATAATAATAATAATAATAATGGCGGTTCGTTCCGCTGTGGCGACTCCAGATTAATAAAGGGACTAAGCCGAAAAGAAAATGAATGAATGAATGAATGAATGAATGAATGAATAATAATAATAATAATAATAATAATAATAATAATATTAATAACAACATCTAGACATGTCGATCTTGGTGGGTTTTCTTTTAAAGTCAACAAATTTTAAAGTCTTAAATGAGCATAAACAGTTAGGAAAACAGTCAAATGCTTTCATTATAGATCTGTGCAGTTTTAAAGTGACAGCTCTGTTATTTAATGTAATCAAACCAAAAAAATCTAAATGAGATTCATTCGCTGCTCTTTAATCAGAATGTTTAAATTATACAGTGAAGAAAAGGTGAAAAAAAGATGAGATTTGATAACTTGATTCTATTTCTTTATAATAGCTAATAGTTTTAATGAGCTGAACTGTTTGCTAATTTATTTGCAGCTTTTTCTATGTATACTAATTATTATATCCTTTGTGAATAATAATAAAAACGTATTACTGATCGTTTCAGAAGTTTATTTACAATGAACAGCTCCAGATGAACATTTAGTTTTGGGTTTTTTTTTTTTTTTTTTTTTTTTGGGTGGGGGGGCTGAGTATCCCTTATTTTCACATCCCAATGTTGACAGGTATGACTTGATCTGATGCATGGCCTCTGGACTGTTATGCTTATTCTGCCTATGAACTGCTTGGCCCCTTAATTGCTGCTTGCAGCTATATTTTGTTTTGAAACTGACTTTAAAGACTTAATAAAGAGATTATTGAGGACAATATTTATCGTTTTTTTTCATATTTGTAATTGTTGATGTATACAAGCCTTTAATGTGGTTAAGTTGTTACCTTTGTTTGCTTGAGGTCATCGATGGTCAGTTGTGGAGTTAGAACTGATGAATCTGCAGGTTCACAAACAAAGTAAATCAATGTCTGATTCAGAAATAAGCTCTTTGTGTTTAGTTTGATCATTTAAAATGGATGTATAATGTATGTGGCTTTTGAAAGTTTGAAGGATTGTAAAATATGTATTTTTGGCCGCAGGAATGACTTGGATTGATTTTTGATGTCAGTGTCAAAGACTTTAGTCTGTCTAAGACTCAGCCAAGATCTGACTCGAGCCGCAACATAATCTAAGCAAGAGGTTTAAAAGACAGAAGACAAAACTGCACCCCACATGATAAAATAAGCTCATTATTTTAAATGATCAGAGGCCAACTCTGAAACAAAATCTTTTTTTTTTGTTAGTTTCATGAATGATTCGAGGTTTTGTACAGTTCAGGTTTAAGAAATTATATTATTTCTATAAATATTATCACATTTTACTTTAATATATAAGTTAATTGAAGTTCATAATATTATGTTACCCTCTTTGGAGGCGATGGGCATATTTTCTCTGGGTCTGTCCGAGTCTTTCTGCAGTTTCATCATCATCCCGGTCTGATTTGTTTTTCTTTTCTTATTCCCCTTCCAGACGTCACTCGGCACATCAGCAATATCTGACTGAATAAACAACAACATCCCAGAGACGCTCAATCAATCACTGGACTTTGCGTTATCTGAAGAAAGTAAAAAGTGAACTTTTGAGCACTGTGCAACATTTAGCAGCCAACATGTGTGTGAAACAAATGTGAACAAATCCAACCATTCGGTTCAGTCTGTTTAGAGTCATGGGAGAACAGTGGCCTCCAGAATTATGCAGCACCTCCATCCATCCATCCATCCATTTATCATCCAGTCATCGATCCATCTGTCTTTCAATCCATTATTCCATCCATCCATCCATCAATCCAACCTTTCTTCATTAGACTCCTCCATCCATCCATCCATCCATCCATCCCTTATTCTATCATCCACCCATCAATCCAACTTTCCTTCATTAGACTCCTCCATCCATTCATCCATCCATCCATCCCTTATTCTATCATCCACCCATCAATCCAACCTTCCTTCATTAGACTCCTCCATCCATCCATCCCTTATTCTATCATCCACCCATCAATCCAACTTTCCTTCATTAGACTCCTCCATCCATCCATCCATCCCTTATTCTATCATCCACCCATCAATCCAACTTTCCTTCATTGAACTCCTCCATTCATCCATCCCTTATTCTATCATTCACCCATCAATCCAACTTTTCTTCATTGAACTCCTCCATCCATCCATCCATCCATCCATCCGACAATCAATCCATCCATCATCCATCCTTCTATCATCCACCCATTAATTTAACTTTCCTTCAGTCCATCTGCCCATCAATCCATCAGCGCATCAGCCCATCAATACATCCATCCATTCACCCATCAATCCATCCATCCATACATCCATCCACCGATCAGTACATCAGCCCATCTATACATCCATCCATTCATCCATCCATCAATCCATCAATCCATCCATCCTTCTTTCATCCACCTATCAATTCAACTTTCCTTTAGTCCATTTTCCATCCATCCATACGCCAATCAATTAATATGCCAATCAATGCATCCATCCACCCATAAATTCATCTATCCATCAGTCCATCCATCCAAGTTCATCCATCCATCCAAGTTCATCCTTCAATCATCCCAATCAATCCAACTTCCCTTGAATCTACTTCTCCATCTCATTCATCCATCCATCCGACAATCCATCCATCCATCCATCCATCCATCCATCCATCCATCCATCCATCTATCATCCACTCATCAATCTAACTTTCCTTCAGTCCATCTGCCCATCAAACCATCAGCGCATCAATACATCCATCCATGCACCCATCAATCCATATGCCCATCAATCCATCCATTTGTCTTTTTATAATCCACCCATCAATCCATCTTTACTTAAGTCCATTCCTCCATCTATTCTCCTTTAACCATTCCATAAATTAATCTATTTCTCCACCAATCCTACTAATATCCATCAATACTACTGTGGTCATCAATCTATTCCCATCCATCTATCATTATTTCTACAGTTCCTCCATCAACATATTTCTCCATCCATCCATCCATCCATCCATCCATCCATCCATCCATCCATCCATCTGACAATCCATCCGTCTGTCCGTCCATCCATCCTTCCTTCTATCATCCACCCATCAATCTAACTATCTCCTCAGTCCACTCCACCATTCATCCATCCATCCATCCATCCAACCATCAGCACATTCAGCCCATCCATATGTCCATCCATTCGCCCATCAATCCATCCATCCATCCTTCCTGCTATCATCCACCTATCAATCTATCTTCCCTTCAGTCTATTTCTTCATCCATCCATACGCCCATCAATCCATCCATACATTCATCTATTCATCCATCCTTTTATCATCCACCAACCATTCCATCTTTCCTTCAGTCTATTCCTCCATCTATCCTCCTTCAATGATTCCAAAAATTCATCCATTTTTCCACTGATCCTACTATCATCCATCAAGTTATCTGTGGTCATCAATCTATCCCCATCCATCTATCATTCTTTCTATCGTTCCTCCATAAATATATTCCTCCATCCATCCATTCACATTTTCATCAACTATCAATCAATTTGTTTCTCCATCCAACCATTCTCATATCATCCATCCATCAGTGCATCCATCCATCCATATATGCATCCGTCAAACATAAGGGAAAAATAACTAAGGGTAAACAAATGACCCTTCAATATCTGAAAACAAACTCTAAAGGCCCGTTCACACCGAGTATGATAATGATAAAAATAAATAAAAAATAAATATATTTGTGTCCACACAGACAGATGAACGATAATAATCTGTTTATTTTTAGATTCTAATTGGTCATTATCCCTTGTAACCAGCAAGATTTCTCAGTGTGTTACTACCACATCTGACCAGTGAATCCAGCTCGTATAAACAATCTAAACAAACAGCCAATTTAGCAATCGTAGTTAGTCCCCCAGCATTTCCAACACAACCACACTGAAACTAGCACTGGATTTCTGCACTACTTTGAATTTTTAGACTTTAATTTGTCAGCATGACTTTCCTAACTTCCATATATTGTTTTTTTATCATTATTTCCCATGGTATAACTAATTGTTTCCACACTGGCCTAACATCAAGCAGTGTTTGATTCTCCACAGTGTCGCATGTATCTTTAAATTGTGCTAGACCTTTAATTTTCCTTCAATCATAAGCCAAGAAAAATTGTCATCCCAATTGTTCCTCTGTATCTTTATCATTGTAGTTGTAGGATGAACTATGCTATTCTTCAGCACTGTGAACGATTTTAAGAAATATATCTTATCATTATATTTATAGTTATTGTGCTTGGTGTGAATGGGCCTTCATACAATTTAATATGTTTGTCTAATCATTCATGCATGTAAAATAAAGTAGATGACATGTCCATCAAAACCGATGCATAAGAGAAAAAACAAACAAGTTTTAGAAATGCCAGAAAAATTACATCGGAAAACATATAGACACACCAGCCAGCAGAAGTGTCTTTGTGTATCTGCAACACTATTCCAATGGGCTGCTTTAATGTTAAAAGTTTAATGACAGCAGTCGATTCAAACAGTTTAGAGAGTACATGAAGAGCTGATTAAAATAAATGAATGAGACCACTCAAGGTTGCGCGCATTAATGATAAATATGCTCACCGTCTCAATGCCCATGGCCCTCATTTGGTCCGTTCTTTTCTCACAGATGGATAAAAACTTCTTGGGATCAGACAAAGCATCTACAATAGCTGAAAAGAAAAGCGTAAGGGCTTACAATGAAACTCAATAAACCTGTTTGAACTTGCTGGAAGGCCTCCTGATGCTGAATGATTTAAATCTTTTTTTATATATCAATAATCTAATTGCTATTTAATGAGTGCATTTTTAATTTAAAGTGCTTTATCTTCTGTATTATTCAATAAAAGACAAGCAATAAATCATTATTTTGTATGACCAACACAATATTAGGGCCCTATTTTAACGATCTAGGCGCAAAGTCCAAAGCGCAGGGAACAAAAGCATTAAGGGCGTGTCAGAATCCACTTTTGCTATTTTAAGGACAGGAAGTTCCGCTTTGCGCCGCGGCGCATGGTCTTCAGGGTTGAGCTTATTCTCTTAATGAGATATAAGTGTGTTTGGAGAATAAACCAATCAGAGTCTCATCTCCCATTCCCTTTAAATAAGTCAGTTGCGTCGCGCCATAGCGCATTTGCTATTTACATGCCGAACTTTGTAAGTGGAAAAACCGAACGCTTTCCTAGTGAGAAAACAGAGAAAACAGCGCGAGAATGAGCCTCCTCATTCTTTACTTTCACTCTCGTGGATAAGGAAACGTGATGTACGCACAGACATCCATTAGCTTATACATAATTAATTTTGTTTGTTAAGCGCAAAGATTTGTTTCAAAACTATTTCAGTTCTAATTTCCAGCAAACGAATAAATGAACAATAATAATGAAGTCTGTTATATCCAAATACACATGCTATGCCCCATATGGTCTAAAACTTGATAGGTGGGCAAATCGAAGCTTGTTTTTAATAAAACAAATATAAATATGCATATAATAAATAATACTACTACTAATAATTCATTCATTCATTCATTCGTTTTCTTGTCGGCTTTGTCCCTTGCGGGGTCGCCACAGCGGAATGAACCGCCAACTTATCCAGCACGATTTTACGCAGCAGATGCCCTTCCAGCCGCAACCCATCTCTGGGAACTTCCACACACACACATTCACACTCATACACTATGGACAATTTAGCTTACCCGATTCACCTGTACTGCATGTCTTTTGGACTGTGGGGGAAACCGGAGCACCCGGAGGAAACCCACGCGAACGCAGGGAGAACATGCAAACTCCACACAGAAACGCCAACTGACCCAGCCCAGCCGAGGTTCGAACCTGCGACCCAGCGACGTTCTTGCTGTGAGGCAACAGCACTACCTACTGCGCCACTGCGTTGCCCTACTACTAATAATAACATTATATAAAAGCAATTTGTCATGAATAAATTGAAAAAGCCCCCCGAGATGAAGAAGGCATGGAGGCAGTGGTTTTTATATTTATGTAGGCTAGAAAATAATAATTTTTGTAATATTTTAATTCTTTTTCATTTGTAAAGATATTTGCGTATTGCTGTACATCCTGTGTGTATTAAGCAATGTTAAAGTGAGCCAACTAACGCGCTCTGCGCTGGACTTTAGACCTCCTCTTAGCTAGTCTATTAAACAGTCTATTCTAGTTTCTCAAAATAGCAACGCGCCAGCAATGCGCCTCAACACACCTCCTTTTTTAAACCAGAACGCCTATGGGCGCACATATGAGCGCAAATGCATTTGCTATTTAAACAGCGTGGTGAAAAACATCAAAATGACTCTTGGGTTGAGCTGAAACTAGCAAACAACATGTGCGTCGCGCCTTGCGCCGCATTGCGCCTGGTGTATGATAGGGCCCTTAGTGTGTTGAGTATGTAATAATATCTTTTCAAAATAAATATCCACACTGGGCTCACAAAATAAAACCCATTGAAATTGCTAATACAGTTTTCATTGTTAAAATTAATACGATTCATCAGTTAAAAAAAAAAAAGATTGACACTGCGTGCAACACTTTCTTATGCTGATGTTACACGAGATTAACAAATCGTCACCTTAGCATTATAAGGTTCTATCTGACATTTTTGTCAAAATTGAGTTATTGAGATATTCTTATTAAATGACAACTTATTTACATTATGGGATGTTTTTTTAAGTTGTTTACATTTTAAGACGTTTTATTTAAAAAACAAATGTTAGACACGCACCGTTTGCTATGGAATGCAAAAACTTTTAAGCTTAATATCTCAAAATCATTCAGAACGCAGATTGAACCTTATAATTTCAAGGTGGCGAAATGGCATAATTTCACTATTTAATATCAGTAGTAGTTTAATTCATCAATAATCTGTGGATCTAAAAACTGAAGGATTCTATGTGCTTAAACCACACACCACTGCTACAGTAGATGACGCTGTTAACTTGTCCAATACAAATTCTGATACGTGCATTATAATACTACACTATACTACATCAGGCCCATAGCCAGGGGGGTTCAGGTAGTTCGGAAGACCCACCCCTCAAGACAAAGGTCCAGAATCTGTCCCATACATGAGCTCATTTGTCCTGTTTTGACTGCTATGCCATCATGAATAGTAAAAATAACCCATCGATAAAGGCTTTAAGACCAAGCGGAATCCTGGTGTGACTTCAGTTAAACAGTTCTGCCAATGCAAACAATTATTTTTCATGAGTCCAACATCCAGCTGTGCAAGAAAACATCTGACATAAGGCAAGTCATATTTTCGCTGTATTGTTTTTAAATGGAGAAAACATTTGACAAGTAACTTTTATTCGAATCTTGGACCTTGTTCTTGAAAGAAAACATGACCAATAAAAAAATGTGAAGCACTTTTACAAGAGAGGCTAGAAAAATTCTGAAGCTCTAAATGATTATTATTATTATTATTATTATTATAATTATGTTTTAAATTTTTATTATTCAAATGGCCAAATTCTGAGGAAAGTTATATTGTTATACAAGTTATATAATAGTGAACAGTGAATAGTATATATATAATGGCCAGTTTGTTTTTTGCAAAAGTAAAAAAAAATGACAAAAGGCTACAGTTTTTAATTTAAAGCTTTTTTCTAATGGTATAAGATGTAATAAATTTGTATTTAAAAAATAAATATTTGTAATATTTCTCAATTCTAAATATTTAGAAAATATGTTTGGATCATCAAAAAGTGTGATTATGATGACCATTCGATGACCATAGTGCTTGAAGGCTCGTAAACACCGGGATGCTTTTCAGTCACGTTTATCGTCAGCGTTTTTCTGCATTCAAACAGAGCAGAGTGAACATGCAAAACCACCTCCTGCCATTAGATGGCGCTTAATAGAAACTCATGAAATGAAACTCACCTATCATCAAATCCTATTTGCTCCTCTCCTCTCCTACTGACATTATTGTAGTTGCTGTTGGGTTTACCATACAGTACAGCTCTTTGTGTTCAGACACCAATGATAAAAGCAGCTCCACACTCATCTTGCCTCGCTGCATCTTCTTCTTCACGGCATGAAAGTGAAACTGTGTTCACCTCGACTGTTTTGCACTTGAGCGCCTTCAAGTGGTGTTTCCTGTAACTTCAGCAGCTCCAGGCACGTGAATAAAAGTGCCAATCTGATTGGTGGAGAAGTATTTGACGCAGTGCGTCAAAACAAAAAACGAGCCTGAGGCATTTCTTTTAAAATGACACTTTTACGTCTGACATTTTGCACGTTGGTGTGCACGATCACATTGGCAGCCTTTCTTTAGTCACTAGGCTTTAAACTTCGACAAAAAACATGAGCATAAAGTTTCCCGATGTAACGAGCCTTAAAGGCTGCGTTCACACTGCAAGGCTTAGTGCTCAAATCTGATTTTTTTCTCAGATCTGCAGATCTGATATTTTGCATGGCTGTTCACACAGCAGTTATAAATGTGACCAATATCAGATTTCTAGTGTGAACAGATCATGGTCCTAAACTGACCCACATGGGCAAAAGTACAGTTACAGACAGCACAAAATGTGTAATTATGCACACAATGTATGAAGTAAGCACGTTTTCAGATTACGCTTATATGATTATTGCCCTTTTCACAGACAACCGTGGTGTGTTTTCATGAATTGTAAAGAGTTGTTCTTCTACTACTACTAATGTGTATTTTGCAATGAAAATTTTGAAACCTAAAATAAGTCACTTGTGATTAAAAACACTAATCATTTGTGATTTATGTCAACCACGGTGAGCGTCTTTCTGACCACCGCTGTAGTGAACTCATCAAGGGTTAATGAGCAGCCGCAGACTGAACTAAAGTCGGAGTTGGTTTATCTCTGTTAGCAGAGTTATTTCATTTTACTTCATTATAAACAACAGGCACATGCAAATGAGGGGTTTTGGTGCTCGAGCACCTGCCCTTTTTTTTCGGGTTAAAATGAAAGTGCCCCCTCCTTTGTGCACGGATCCCCTTTGGCTTTGCGATCAACCCATGACCCTATCGTTAACCACATTTGGTTAACAAGCACCCGTTTTTCCTTCAAAATCTTTTTCAAAATGAACAACCAACTCTCTGTGGTAAAGTAATCGCCCTGTGTGTTATTCTACTGTGCTGCAGAGGTGTAGATGATGTCTGCAGCACAGAATGATGACGTATGTCGCTCAAAGATTATTTAAAGTCACATAAAATCCGACATAAGCGTTCACACTGTGGTCACATTGCAAAACATCAGATCTGTGTCTGATTTAAGACTACATAAGGAAGTGGCACAAATCTGAAGTGAACAGATCAGATTTCATGCGGTTTGGGCTGTTCACACTGTCATTACCAGAGTCACATGTGGGCAAAAAAATCTGATTCAGGCCACATTTGGCTGGAGTGTGAACGTAGCCAAAATGTCACCAAAATGCGGTATTTAAATCTCATGATCAAATATAAAAAATGAGGCGAATAACTGCAAAAAGGTCAACTTCAAAAACAAAAAAAGAACCACTCCTTTCACCAGGCTGGCTATGGGCCTGTACATACAACCAATAACAACAATAATAATAAATAATGATAATTCTAAAAAAGCAAGCTGCTTAAAGGGTCACGAAACACCAAAACAAATTTGTTGAGCTGTTGACAGTCATATATGTGTCCCACGCTGCTATAAACACTATTAGGACACATATATTGCACTAAAAAGTGAAAATTGGTTGTTTTTGCGTTATTTTGAGCAAATTCGTTCTTCCGGTTTGAAACGAATTTTTGAAGCTGCGTCACGACCATGAGATACTTAGGTGTAAATCCAGCCAGGAGAGTGGCTGTCTGTACCTGCGAGAACATTGTGACGTATCTGAGTGTGCGGCATTAATTCATGACAAAGACGTGCTTCAAACCAATCAGCGCGCTCTATTGTGTATGACGTGAAACTTCATTAATATGCATGATAGCTCTGGAGACTGTTGACCTGTTTACACTGTTCAGACGGCAGATAGATGCCACGTTGTGTTGCCAAAACAAGTGAAAGAACAAGAATTTGGAGACATGGGTCGTCGGTGTTGCATTTATTAATGTGCTGCAACGAAGGTTTTGTTTTCATTTTCCCTCTATGAGAGAGCAGCTGGACTCACGTGTGGATTACAGTGACAGAAATGCGTTTGTAAGGAACATTTTTTACCCGAGAGCTTTTCGCATCTGGAAATGGTGAAATCCGGATTTGCCGCTCGTCTCCTTTTAATAAAAAGACACAGCTCCAGTTTAATTGTCTGTCTACAGATTTGGTAAGTGTGTTTGCAGTGCAGTGCCCTTTGCTTAACACAGATTGCAAAGTTAGTTTGTTTCGTCAGCAGTGCTTTTTCAGTTTTTAAAGGCATACCATAGTCAAAATGATTTAGTTACTGAGTTTACAGTATGTTAATATCACTGCAATATTACAGTACAATATTATAGACTGAAAGATCCGGTAATGCTGCTCTCCAAGTGTAAACATATAAACACAAACTATTCCCGTCGTGCAGGATTTTCGCCGCATTTTGTGACAGGATAGTCTATACACACACGGCTTTCTGACGCTACCTACCGAGTACATAAGTTACAGAGAAATGCGGAGGATTTTTTTCTCCCATTCGCCGTGTGGTATCAAACATACTGCGTCTGTGTTTGTTTTGCCTGTGAAACTCAGCGCGTGCCCAAAGGGAAACTCCCATATTTGCAAGTCCTTCCCTCTTTCCCTCCCCCGACACTCCCACACTCCCAGAGCTGGACTCACCCACTTTCCTGACTTTTTTCAAACTAGAGGTGTGAAAACACCCTGCTGAGACAGGGGGGTTTCGTGGCCCTTTAATGGGATGGGGGGTTGCAGGTAAGTGCGGTTCACTAACGTGTTCCCCACAAATCAGCGCTTGACTTTTTAGCATTTACGGAGATGTGAAAAAGTGTTAGCCCCCTTATTCATTCATTCATTTTCCTTCAGCTTAGACTCCATTTCAGAGGTCGCCACAGCAGCAAGAACCACCAACTATTCTGACATTTTTTACGCAGCGGATGCCCTTCCAGCCACAACCCAGCACTGGGAAACACCCATACACACACACACTCATACACTACGGCTAATTTAGTTCATCAATTCACCTATAGCACATGTGTTCGGACTGTGGGGGAAACCAG
The DNA here is from genome assembly GCA_903798195.1 of Danio kyathit. NCBI lineage: Eukaryota > Metazoa > Chordata > Actinopteri > Cypriniformes > Danionidae > Danio > Danio kyathit. The sequence goes on from LR812535.1 coordinate 4,730,765, forward strand.
AGCACCCAGAGGGAACCCACGCCAACATGGGGAGAACATGCAAACTTCACACAGAAGGGCATTTGATAAGTTTAAAAAAGAAAATGAGGATATCTGTAACTTTTTTTGATTCATCTGAAGACTTATCTACTTATCTAATTGTAGTCAATGTCTAAATTGAATTAAGAAACACATAATCCCAGTCCTTAGTTCTGATTGGTTAAATTAGACTACTGCTACACTATAAGACTTTGTAAATTACACTACACTGTAAAAAATACTGGTTGCCTTAAATCTTTAAGCTGAATCACATTAACCTTATGAGTCATTTGAACGTATTATATTGAACTGACTTAAAACAGCTGGCATAACTCATAAAATTAAGTTGGAACATGATTAACTTAGTTAAATAAGTTCATTAATTCATGCATTTTCCTTCAGTTAGTCCCTTTATTTATCAGGGGTCGCCACAGCGGAATGAACCGCCAACTTATCCTGCATATGTTTTACACAGCGGATGCCCTTACAGCTGCAACCCAACACTGGGAAACACCTATACACTTTTATTCACACACATACACTACGGACAATTTAGTTTATTCAATTCACCTATAGCACTTGTGTTTGGACTATGGAGGAAACTGGAGCACCCGGAGGAAACCCACGCCAACACAGGGAGAACATGCAAACTCTACACAGAAATGCCAACTGAGCCAACCGGGACTCGAACCAGCGACCTTCTTGATGTGAGGCGACAGTGCTAACCGCTGAGCCACCATGCTGCTCCTTAATAAGTTACGATTAACTAAAAACATATGTTTTCATGAGTTATTGATCATATATTTTTTTTAGTGTACAAATGCACACTTGTGAGTGTTGCTTGGCAGCCATTCTGCTACCACTACTCATCCAAAAAAAAGCTTTGTCTTGTTTTACTTTGTGAAACAGCAGATTTCAGTCGCTGGCTGGGCTTTCCATGCCTTTCTACACCTCCCTTTCTTCATGCATTCAACACTTTTTCCCTGTGTTCGTTAGCTGTGCGTATGGAATAACCATATTTTAAAAGCAACAAAGCTGTAAATTCACTTTTGCACAGCTTCACAAGGCTTATTGCTTTATTTTATAATAAGATAATATCATCACAGACGCATTTATTTGCTCAGCCGTACTGACCTCCGAATCCGTCGGGCACGTATGTTTTGAGGATGATATTGCAGAAAACCGTGGCCAGAGATAGAGGTTTGTTGTACTCGTTTCGTAGGGAGATGTGCCTGTAACCAGACTGCAGTCCGTCCAGAGGGAGGATCCGCTGGCCAATCAGCTTATTGTTATCATCATATACAGCGACACGGAGCACGGCGAGGTCTGGCAGAATCACCTTTAGGAATGAGGAGTTTGTTATTTAATATGTTGTACATTAGAGAGAGCCAAATCAAAAGCACAAACAAGAGAGATGGTGGCAGAATGGTAAATAATACACTTAAAAAAGTGAAATCTTAATGACACCTTCACCTGATGCAATATTTATACGTGCACTCATATTTGTTAAGGAACTGTAATGCTTATGACATCTTCAACTCCCAAAAAAAGATTTTAAAAAGGAAGAATAACTGCAAAAATCTTAGGACAGCTTGCTTGTTTTTTTTTTGCTCATGTTTATTCTCTTTCCTGTTTTATTATTTAAAATGCAAAATTATTTAAAAATATTACTATTTTAATACTTTAGTAAAAATATATTAAGTCAATATTTTAATAATTTATTTAACCAGTTACACTCATTATCTGAAAGTTGGTTTAATAAATAAATGTATTTATTTATAATAATATAATCAAATAATTGTTTATGTTTTTGCATATGCATCAAATCATCATGATGTAATTTATGAAAAAAGGATATATACATATATATATATATATATATATATATATATATATATATATATATATATATATATATATACAGGCAGTGCAGAATTATTAGGCAAATGAGTATTTTGACCACATCATCCTCTTTATGCATGTTGTCTTACTCCAAGCTGTATAGGCTCGAAAGCCTACTACCAATTAAGCATATTAGGTGATGTGCATCTCTGTAATGAGAAGGGGTGTGGTCTAATGACATCAGCACCCTATATCAGGTGTGCATAATTATTAGGCAACTTCCTTTCCTCTGGCAAAATGGGTCAAAAGAAGGACTTGACAGGCTCCGAAAAGTCAAAAATAGTGAGATATCTTGCAGAGGGATCCAGCACTCTTAAAATTGCCAAGCTTCTGAAGCATGATCATCGAACAATCAAGCGTTTCATTCAAAATAGTCAACAGGGTCACAAGAAGCGTGTGGAAAAACCAAGGCGCAAAATAACTGCCCATGAACTGAGAAAAGTCAAGCGAGATGTCAAGATGCCACTTGCCACCAGTTTTGCCATATTTCAGAGCTGTAACATCACTGGAGTGCCCAAAAGCACAAGGTGTGCAATACTCAGAGACATGGCCAAGGTAAGAAAGGCTGAAAAACGACCACCACTCAACAAGACACACAAGCTGAAACGTCAAGACTGGGCCAAGAAATATCTCAAGACTGATTTTTCTAAGGTTTTATGGACTGATGAAATGAGAGTGAGTCTTGATGGGCCCGTGGCTGGATCGGTAAAGGGCAGAGAGCTCCAGTCCGACTCAGATGCCAGCAAGGTGGAGGTGGAGTACTGGTTTGGGCTGGTGTCATCAAAGATGAGCTTGTGGGGCCTTTTCGGGTAGAGAATGGTGTCAAGCTCAACTCCCAGTCCTACTGCCAGTTTCTGGAAGACACCTTCTTCAAGCAGTGGTACAGGAAGCAGTCTGCATCCTTCAAGAAAAACAGGATTTTCATGCAGGACAATCCTCCATCACACGCGTTCAAGTACTCCACAGTTTGGCTGGCAAGAAAGGCTCTAAAAGAAGAAAAACTAATGACATGGCCTCCTTGTTCACCTGATCTGAACCCCATAGAGAACCTGTGGTCCATCATCAAATGTGGAATTTACAAGGAGGGAAAACAGTACACCTCTCTGAACAGTGTCTGGGAGGCTGTGGTTGCTGCTGCACGCAATGTTGATGGTGAACAGATCAAAACACTGACAGAATCCATGGATGGCAGGCTTTTGAGTGTCCTTGCAAAGAAAGGTGGCTATATTGGTCACTGATTTGTTTTTGTTTTGTTTTTGAATGTCAGAAATGTATATTTGTGAATGTTGAGATGTTATATTGGTTTCACTGGTGAAAATAAATCATTGAAATGGGTATATATTTGTTTTTTGTTAAGTTGCCTAATAATTCTGCACAGTAATAGTCACCTGCACACACAGATATCCTCCTAAAATAGCTCAAACTAAAAACAAACTAAAAACTACTTCCAAAAATATTCAGCTTTGATATTAATGTGTTGTTTGGGTTCATTGAGAACATGGTTGTTGTTCAATAATAAAATTAATCCTCAAAAATACAACTTGCCTAATAATTCTGCACTCCCTGTATATATATATATATATATATACACACACACACACTGTATATGAAGAGTTCAGATCCAAAATCCTCTAAATCCATCAGATCTCTTTTCTTGTAAATGAGCATTTTCTATCAGGCTCCTCTGATTAGGTTCAGATAGTTCACTTTATAGGTAATGATAAGGTTATTAGCTGGTAAATAAAATAACTTTTTTTTCAAAAATGTAACTTTAGACAATTCTTTGGTTTTTAACAAAGTACATTTTCTTTTGCGTCAAAACCAGCTAAATCCACTAGTGCTTTTTTTTTGCAAAAACCTCTAAATCCACCTATTGAGACAAGACAGTGTAATTAGTTGATAATCACTAAAGATGCAATTAGAAATTACTTTACCAAACACAAACCCCCTAAAATTAAAATTATATAAATCTGTCAAAAAAGTGGCGGTTCATTCCGCTGTGGTAGACCAGGGAAAAAGCAGAGGGGAAATGAATAAATGAAATCTGTCAAGTTCATTAAACAATAACATTAATTAAATTTTAACAATCTGTTGTCCTTTCTGATATTTGGGATTTAGATTTAATGTAAGTAGAACAATGTAAACATCGTAAATATTGTAAACTAAGCTTGGTAGATTCAAATAATGTAGTGTAAAACATGAAACATCAATATCTGTGCATTGTCCATTAAAAACCTATTATGTGTTTTTGAAAATGACCTTCTATGTAGTGTGTAACACAGCTCTAAGTGAAGTGAAATATCCAGCTAAGGCTTAAATCTAAAAGTGGACAATTTTTAAAACAATTGATTCATCTAAAAAAAAGAGTCGACTCATAGTGGTTTAAATTAAGCGTCTTGATAATGAGTCTTTAGCCGTTTCGACATGATGTCGATACGAAACATAATGGTTGCGCGTGCAGACCCGGCAAAATTTAAACCTGCGGCCCGCCCACTAACACAGCAGCAAAGACAAACAGATCCTGAAGTCATGAGTCATGAAGACGCTGCGCTTGCCTGGATATTATTTGAAGTGTGAGGGAAAGGAGTGCTTCAGAAATCTGCACACTTACAATGGGCGATTCATCAGCCGTTTGTTAAAGGAAGGATCAGAAAAGACTACTGATGTATGAGACTTTGACAGAGCTGGACAGGAACACAGCTCATGGATTAGTTTCTCCCTCCATTTTGTAATGGACAGACAATACACCAGGGGTGCGGGCAAAATCAGGAGTTTATTAGGCATAGGGCTTCAGGCTGGTGCGCAGCACTGGAAAGGGTTACGAAGGCTCAAGGTGAGCGCGATGGGAGCCCGCAGAGATAGCTTGTCAGAGGATAGAGGAGGGCTGCTGAGCGCTACAACCTCCCGGCTGGGGATGTGATCGTTGGGCAAAGCAGAGTACAGGTAAGCCCTGAGAACATATAACACTTCACGCAAGAGATGCCACAGCAATGGTTGCACATAGAAATGATCTACATGCTTTGTTACTTGTAACCGCTTGTACTGTATCAGGTTAACTCTTTATATTCTTGTATCACGTCTAATGCCACGTTGAAAACGCGACGCGTGCTGCTTTGTTTACGGATTTCAATGCATCTGTGAGCTCGTTCCACTCCTGTTTGTCATTGCTATGGCCACCATTAGTTGTTCCTACACACGTGCAGCTGTCAAGGTTGAGAATAGTTTAGCATTTGCTGCTGTGTGGATTAATACTGAATGTGTGTCATACTTAAGAATAGAGCAATATGCTGGTGTTTAACTGCACTGCTTTCGGCGCTGAGGTGTCTGAATAACACTGTTGAGAACTGGGTACTGTTTACTGTGGTGTTAGTAAGTTTACTATGAAGCGTGTGTCGGCTGTCCGCTGCGATCGGATCCTATACCAATGTTGGCGACCCGGGGGCTTGATAAACCACGCTGGGCATTTTACTGTCTCGCGCTGAACGCTGTCAACCAATCGCAACAGGCTGTCATCGGTCCAATCACCGCAGATTAGCTTCACGCTAAGGAGGGGTTTGGGAACAAATGAATCTCTGAACGATTCATATGAGAGTCGCTGGGATATTTAGGTAAAAATAAATTCAAATTATAACACCATGAAAGTGTTTTTTGACCTTGCATGTGTATCAGCCTGTTGTTGGAAACCCATAAAACCGAAATATGACCCTTTTTAATGTGTAATAGAGGCTCTTTAATATAAAAAGCTTACCAGATGTATTATGAAGTAATATAAATAATGTATAGTTTTATACATTATATTTATCTTTTAAAAAATAGCTTACATTAGCAAATAAAACACACGGTAGGCCTACTGGGCAAAAAAGGGATGTCTCTCAGAAAATTTTAGAAGCTGTCATTCATTCATTCTCAACATACTCAAGGTCTTGATCTCTTTTTCGTCTCTTGTTTATCCTCATAGCATCCACGTGGGATAAAAGAATGGCATCTTAACTTCAACAATCGTGAAATGGAGTTGCGGTTTAATGTATAGTAAATCGGACTCATTTAAAGTAGCGTCGCTGTGCAAAAACGTGTTATAAATGCATGCTACACTTCCGACTGTACAGTGTGTTTTCTTTTTCTTATAATGCACAGAGTTTTGAGCTAAGGGACGTTTTCATTTGCCATTTACTGACAGTCGGACAGGCTAATCCAGTTCATTAAACTTCGTCTTTTAAAACCTTAATCGAAAGCAGAATAAAACAGTCTCCTCATAAAAGCCGGCGTATCAGCGTGCTGCTACATTAAAAACATGTGATTCGATTCACGCCTTCTGATTGGTTCTCGGGATATAGCGGCTTTTGCTGTCAAAGGCAAGTGGCGTTTAGCGGCTTTTGCCAACAAACTGTTATTTTTGAATGCGCTGACGCTGAGTTTTGGATGATTAGAAGCAAATTTATTTGTTGATGATGTAGTACCTGCCTAAAGCATTCACTCAACGTCATTAGCTCATTTTTGGCGGAAGTGGCGTTTTGCGGCTTTTGCATCTGAACTCTTCATATATACTTACAAATTTGCTGAGCACTATATTTATTTATTTATCACCCTATTTTTCAGAAAACACAATGATCCTATATTTTATAACTTTTTGTAATTTTAACTAATAATACACATTTACACATTATTTTTAATAAACAAAATAACAACTAAACATATTTATGCACATAACACAGGGTGATTCAAAAAGAATACCACAACGTTCAGGTTGATGTGACTGGAGTGTCTGGAAGAAGTCATACTGAACATCTATGAACTTGTTTTTGACTGAAAAAAACTTTGATTAATTACCAACGGTTAAATCATGTTTCTTTGATTAAATACAGATTTTCAAAGTAGAACCCTGCACGGGCCCTAAATCTAAGCCCGGCCCTGGCCCGAGACGCACAGGCTGCAGCCCTGCCCTTTTCCAACAGCTTATTAAAATTTTTGGCCTGAGCCCGACCCTAGGCCCGTCTTTTTTCTGCCAAACAGCTTATATTGTTATAGTATGAAAACACAACTATTAAGCACATTATAAATGTCAAGAATACAGCATTTGTACCTGTATTTATAAACTGCTTACTAACGTCTAATAATGTAGAGTTAATGATCACAAATAATGAATTAACTATATGCTAATGCTTAATGAATCCTTTATAGTGTGTAGTTATTATAAAGTGTTACAAAAGTTTATTTTTCTAAAGCAGGCCCGAAGCCCGATATGCGTGCTAGCTACAGTATGACGTGTAAATTGTTCCGAAGCCTGGCCCTAGGGGCATAAAAAAGTTGGGCCCTAACGAGCTCGAGCTCAAATGCAGGGCTCTATTTCAAAGTTGTGGTATTCTTTTTGAATCACCCTGTATAAAAAAATGTAATAATTTAAGACAAAATATATGCAATTTCAAAAGCCTTAGAAAACAAATAAAAGTGTATATGAATAAATATGATAAGATTAATAAGGGAAGATTAATAAAATAAGAAATATAACAACATCAATAAATACACCTGGAGGAAACCCACACCAACATGGGGAGAACATGCAAACTTCACACAGACATGCCAACTCGCCCAGCTGGGACTCGAACCAGTGACCTTCTTGCTGTGAGACAACTGTGCTAACCACTGAGCCATCGTGCCGCTCATAAATAAACATTAGCAAAATAAAAAATATATAAAATAAAAAATAAAATGGAATAAAAATGAAGTGTGAAGGTTTGTTTGGTAGATTTGATTAGATTGCTAGATAATAACATGAGCGCCATTACGTTTGCACTCTAGAGATCATCGTATGAGGATTTTAATTCATTCATTCATTTTCTTTTCGGCTTAGTCCCTTTATTAATCTGAGGTCGCCACAGCGTAATGAACCGCCAACTTATCCAGCATATGTTTTATGCAACGAATGCATACCTGTCAACATTGGGATGTGAAAATAAGGGATATGCCCACCATAATACTAATATGTTCATCTGGAGCTCTTTCGTTGCAAATACACAGTTAAATGGTCAGTAATAGGTTTTATTTATAGGTGGGCATAGATTAATTTTTTAAATCTAGATTAATCTAGATTAAAATGGCTCATTTGAATTCTGCCGAAGGCATTCAGAATATGTGTGCTACCCAAATAATAAGTCTTTGAGAACGGGTTTCTCAAGCCAGGTGACACATTAGACCAGGGGCTCATCTCCTGTTTCCAAAATGCATCACAAACTGCTTGAGAAACGGTTCTACTATGATAATTGGTGATGAAAATAAATGATGTTCAATAAGATGTACTTGTGTTTACTAACTGTTTATTCAGTTAAACATGAATTTTGAACTGTAGGCCTACATAAGCTCTAAATAGCAATTTTTGATTACCTAATCCAACTAAAGTCAAAATTGAACTAAACAGAAATGGAATTAGGACATGTGGAGTATGCAGATATTAGTGGCATTATAGAAGTAAACACTGCGATCTTTAGGACCTTTCGCCATGTTTTCTGACAAGATCCACACGCAGCTGTCAGTAAAGGACCGCGCACACACATACACAAACACACACACACACATCGCGAAATGCGGAAGTTTTTTTCTTACCATTTGGCGTGCATTATTAAATTACATGACACTCTCGCCAGTCCTTACTCCTTATTTGTGTCTAGTACCCCAGTTTGTCACGATGGCATGAATAAAATGTTCGTGAGTTAAAGTGAAACTGCCGAACTGCAGTTAGAGTCAGGCATCCTGCTGATTTGATCCAGAAGGGCACTGTTTTGTTAGACGGTTTACCAGTCAGGTATACATCCGCGCTAATATATCAAGGTGAAAGTCATCATAGCTTGCATAAAATAGACCCAGCTCCCACCACACTTTGAGAATAGATTAACGGCAAATTTTTTTAACGCAGCACGTTAACGCCGATAATGGCCCAGCACTAGTTTTATTATTATTATTTACTATAGAAAAAATAAATAGTATACATTAGCAGTAAATACATTAGCAAACAGTTCAGCTTATTAAAATCAATAACTATTATAATGAAATAGAATCCGTTTTCAAATCTCGAAAAAGTGATCAAATCTCATTAATCTTTTCTTCACTGTATAACTTACACTTTTTGATTAAAGATTATTTATTTACATTTCTTTCGTTTGATTACATTAAATAACAGAGGTGCCACTAAAAATGCACACATCAAACATAATAATGAAAGCATTTGATTGCTTTCCTAACTTTTTATGCTCATTTAGGATGAAATTAGTTGTGTTTGAAAAAAAACACCACCAAGATCGGCTTCTTTAGATGTTAATCTTATTAATAATGTGTATATGTCTGTTCAAACACACACCCAAAACCCAGAGTTTCGCTCCGTTTTAAATCACGTGTACAGAATCCGTTTGCAAAACAGCATCTATTTATCACTATGCACTGCTAGATGACTGTTTTAAGGATTGCATATGAAGAGGAGACGGCACCTGTAATGAAAAGGAAAGGGAATCCTGCTGTTTTTATATTTATTTCAAAAGGTTTTCATGCCTAAACAAAGCGAAACCACAGAACAGACTCGCATTTAAGGGCAAAGGGCGACCCCTGGTGGTTCGGTGGTATGGGTTGTGTATAGGGAGGCTCTGCTCTTTAATGTTTATTGCCACATTTCAGAGAAAGACTGAAAATACAAAAGAAATACGGGAAAATACCTTTACGGGATGATAGCGGGATAGAACTGTAAAATACAGGAGAATCCCAGCAAAAACAGGAGGGTTGACAGGTATGCGAATGCCCTTCCAGATGCAACCCATCACTGGGAAAACAACACTCATTCACTACGGGCAATTTAGCTTACTCAATTCACCTATACCACATGTCTTTGGACCTGTGGGGGAAACCTGAGCACCCGGAGGAAACCTACGCCAACACGGGGAGAACATGCAAACTCCACATAGAAATGCCAACTGACCCAGCCAAGGCTCGAACCAGCGACCTTCTTGCTGTGAGGCGACCGTGCTACCCACTGCGCCACCGTGCTGCCGCTGATGATGTTTATCACACAAAACTCTACTAAAATCTCCTCTACTGTTCTAAAACTATTCTTCAAAACTTAAAATAACAGCAGTTGAGAAGTAAAAAAAAAATGATTACCTCTATGCAAACCAAGTCTCCCCATGATGTGCACAATTATACTGTACTTTACCTTGAGCTTTTATTGTAAAGCTGTGGATAATTAGACTGTCGCTTTTCATAATACAGATCTCACTTAGCCCATGTAGATATAATTAAAGTTCACCATACAATTTCCCATCTTATACGTCCTGGATAATGATGTGCAGTCATTATGTCACTGATATTCTCAGCTACACTTTAAGGATCATTAAAGGAGGATAAAAAGAGCATCACAGGACATCAGCAGGATTAAAGGTTACCTTCCTGAAGACAAAGGCTTCTGCGTTGTAGACCGGGTTTCAGGCCGTTGTTCATTACCATCCGTGTGCGAAACTCTTTGCGAATGGTGTCAGTTGGGAGTCCATACATGTCCACTTCTACATATGTGCCGATTTTCTTATCTGACAGAAACTGACCCGAGATTACCTGAGACATAAACACTGTTTCCATTAATCTACAACAAAAACATACAGTTGAAACCAGAAGTTTACATACACTCTAAAAAAAGGAACATAACCATTTTTTTTTTTAAATGTCTGATGGTAAATCATACTAAACGTTTACTATTTTAGGTCCGTTTGGATTACCTAAATCATTTACATTTGCTAAATGCCAGAATAATGAATTTTTTAATAATTTCTAGACAGTCAAAAGTTTACACACATTTCCTTGGTATTTTTTTTAGCCTTGCTTTTAAACTGTATAACTTTGTCAAATGTTTTGGATATCCTTCCACAAGCTTCTCACAATAGTTTATAGGAATTTTGGCCCATTCCTCCTGACAGAATTGGTGTAACTGAGTCAGATTTGTAGGCTGTCTTGCTCAAGCTTATTCAACTCTGCCCACAAATCTTCTATAGGACTGAGCTCAGGGCTTTGTGATGGCCACTCCAAAACATTCACTCTGTTGTCCTTAAAGCACATTTGAACTAATTTGGCAGTATGCTTAGGGTCATGGTCTGTTTGGAAGACCCGTTTGTGGCCAAGTTTTAATTTCCTGGCTGATGTCTTGAGATGTTGCTTCAGTATTTCTACATAATGTTCTTTCTTCATGATGCCATCTATGCTGTGAAGTGGACCAGTCCCTCCTGCAGGAAAACAGCCCCACAACATGATGCTGCCGCCCCCATACTTCACAGTTGGGATGGTGTTGCTAGGCTTGTAAGCTTTCTCCTTTGTCCTCCAAATGTAACACTGGTCATTATGGCCAAACAGTTCAATCTCAGCTCCATCAGACCACAGGACATGTCTCCACAGATGTGTCTTTTTCCCAGTGTAATTTAGCAGATTGTAATCTGGCTATTTTGTTGATTCTGGCTTGTTGATTTTCCCATGTTGTCACACAAGGAAGCAGTGTGTTTGAGGTTTTCCTTAAATACTATTCTACAGTTGTGCATCCAATTAACTCAAATGTTGTCAATTAGCCAATCAGAAACTTCCAAAACCTTGACACCATCATCTGAGCTTTTTCAGAGGCATAATAATCTTATTGTATGTAAACTTGACTTTCAAGAAAAGTTATAACAATTTCTCAAAAAATATCTCTCTCATTATTCTGCTATTAAGCAGAACAGAAACACATTTGATAATCCCAACTTACCTAAAAAAGAAAAAGTTTAGTCACATTAACATCTGACTTTTTTTAATGGTTATGTGCTTTTTTATATAGTGTATATAAACTTCTGGTTTCAACTGTATGTCTAATGGAAATGCATAAAATTCACAAAACCCCAATTTGACGTCAATATTATTAGCCCTCCTGTGAATTATCAAATATATACAGTACATATATGTACAATATATACATACAATTCAACATCCAGAGCGTTTTGTTTAACTGCATCTCTGTTTAATGTTTGTAGTCTTTTTTGATATTTATTTTTGTGTTGTCACTCATCACTTTATGTACACTGGAAGCTTTTGTTGCCAAAACAAATTCCTTGTGTGTGTAAGCACACTTGGCAATAAAACCGATTCTGATTCTGATATTTCTCAAATGATGCTTAAAGGGTCATGAAACACCAAAACACATTTTTTGAGATGTTGACAGATTAAAAAGTAAAAATTGGTTATTTTGGCGTTGTTTAGAGCAAATTTGTTCTTCCGATTTGAATTTCTAAAAATTTATAAACATAATAGTTTTAATAACTCATTTCTAATAACTGATTTATTTTATCTTTGTCATGATGACAGTAAATAATATTTGACTAGATATTCTTCAAGACACTTCTATACAGCTTAAAGTGACATTTAAAGGCTTAACTAGGTTAATTAGGTTATCTAGGCAGGTTAGGGTAATAAGTCAAGTTATTGTATAATGATGGTTTGTTCTGTAGACTATCGTAAACAAAAATAGCTTAAAGGGGCTAATAATTTTGACTTAAAATGGTTCTTAAAAATTTAAAAACTGCTTTCATTTCAAACAAATAAGACTTTCTCCAGAAGAAAAAATATTATCAAACATACTGTGAAAATATCCTTGCTCTGTTAAGCAAAATTTGGGAAATATTTAAAAAAGAAAAAAAATGAAACTGGGGGCTAATAATTCTGACTTCAACTGTATAAATAGAAATGATAGAGTATCTAAATAAATAAAAACACTGACCTGTACGCTGCATGTTGCTGCGATCACTCCATCCACAGGTGTCTCAGAGAATGGATCAAACATACGATCGGGTCTCCGCATGAAATCCGGCTTCAGGAGGAACCTGTGAATCCGGAACATCATCATTATATCAGCAGCCAGTTTCCTCAAAGCTCCCCTGTCCTATATTCAGTTTACAGACAGAACGACAGACAGACAGACAGACAAACAGATAGACAAACAGACAAAACGAAAGACAGATCAATAGATAGAACAAATAGATAGATAGACAGACAGACAGACGGATGGATGAATGGACGGACGGACGGACGGATGGATGGATGAATTCTGTACCACATTCAGTTTATAGACAGATAGGCAGAACAACAGACAGAAATATCGACAATCAGACCGAAAGACAGACAGAATGACAGACAGACAGACAGACAGACAGACAGACAGACACACAGATGGAAAGAACAACAGACAGAATGACAGAGAGAATGATAGATAAACGAACAGAATGACAGTCGGACCGACAGACAGAATGACAGACAGACAAATAGACAGAACGACAGACAGACAGACAGACAGACAGACAGACAGAACGACCGACAGACAGACAGACAGACAGAACAACAGACAGACAAATGTCTTACAGGAGGAACCTGTGAATCCAGAGCATCATCATTATATCTAGCAGCCGTTTCCTCAAACCTCCCCTGTCCCACATTAAGTTTACAGTGCTAAACACAATGCTAATGGGTCGAGCTGTGATTAATGTGTTGATGAATATGTTTGGAGTTTCACAGTGTCGCGGTGTGGCTCACAGCACTGATCACACATCAGCTCTTAATGACAGCAAATTAACACTGACAACTGTTGCTGCTGAGAAAAAAAAAACCTGAGAAAAACCTTAATAACAGTGGTTTTCTATAACCTGACTTCATCATATCAGTTCTCTACAGCAGTGGTTCTCAAAGTGGGGGTCGCAGGACAATGAATAGGGGGGGGGGGGGGGGGGGGGGGGGGGGGTCGCCTGGTGATTTCCAAAAATCAATTTATTTTTATTAAACCATAAGAATGACCTTATTTTATCCATAACCTACAGAAGAGAAAAAAAATTGTCATTTATAGTTACTATATACAGGCAGTGCAGAATTATTAGGCAAATGAGTATTTTGACCACATCATCCTCTTTATGCATGTTGTCTTACTCCAAGCTGTATAGGCTCGAAAGCCTCCTACCAATTAAGCATATTAGGTGATGTGCATCTCTGTAATGAGAAGGGGTGTGGTCTAATGACATCAACACCCTATATCAGGTGTGCATAATTATTAGGCAACTTCCTTTCCTTTGGCAAAATGGGTCAAAAGAAGGACTTGACAGGCTCCGAAAAGTCAAAAATAGTGAGATATCTTGCAGAGGGATGCAGCACTCTTAAAATTGCCAAGCTTCTGAAGCGTGATCATCGAACAATCAAGCGTTTCATTCAAAATAGTCAACAGAGTCGCAAGAAGCGTGTGGAAAAACCAAGGCGCAAAATAACCCATGAACTGAGAAAAGTCAAGCGTGCAGCTGCCAAGATGCCACTTGTCACCAGTTTTGCCATATTTCAGAGCTGCAACATCACTGGAGTGCCCAAAAGCACAAGGTGTGCAATACTCAGAGACATGGCCAAGGTAAGAAAGGCTGAAAAACGACCACCACTGAACAAGACACACAAGCTGAAACGTCAAGACTGGGCCAAGAAATATCTCAAGACAGATTTTTCTAAGGTTTTATGGACTGATGAAATGAGAGTGAGTCTTGATGGGCCAGATGGATGGGTCCGTGGCTGGATCGGTAAAGGGCAGAGAGCTCCAGTCCGACTCAGACGCCAGCAAGGTGGAGGTAGAGTACTGGTTTGGGATGGTATCATCAAAGATGAGCTTGTGGGGCCTTTTCGGGTTGAGGATGGAGTCAAGCTCAACTCCCAGTCCTACTGCCAGTTTCTGGAAGACACCTTCTTCAAGCAGTGGTACAGGAAGAAATCTGCATCCTTCAAGAAAAACATGATTTTCATGCAGAACAATGCTCCATCACACGCGTCCAAGTACTCCACAGTGTGGCTGCCAAGAAAGGGTCTAAAAGAAGAAAAACTAATGACATGGCCTCCTTGTTCACCTGATCTGAACCCCATAGAGAACCTGTGGTCCATCATCAAATGTGAGATTTACAAGGAGGGAAAACAGTCCACCTCTCTGAGCAGTGTCTGGGAGGCTGTGGTTGCTGCTGCACGCAATGTTGATGGTGAACAGATCAAAACACTGACAGAATCCATGGATGGCAGGCTTTTGAGTGTCCTTGCAAAGAAAGGTGGCTATATTGGTCACTGATTTGTTTTTGTTTTTGAATGTCAGAAATGTATATTTGTGAATGTTGAGATGTTATATTGGTTTCACTGGAGAAAATAAATCATTGAAATGGGTATATATTAGTTTTTTGTTAAGTTGCCTAATAATTCTGCACAGTAATAGTCACCTGCACACACAGATATCCTCCTAAAATAGCTCAAACTAAAAACAAACTAAAAAAACCACTTCCAAAAATATTCAGCTTTGATATTAATGAGTTTTTTGGGTTCATTGAGAACATGGTTGTTGTTCAATAATAAAATTAATCCTCAAAAATACAACTTGCCTAATAATTCTGCACTCCCTGTATAGTTACTATAGTAGCTTATAGTTACTAGTTTATTGGATTGCGACCCCTGGAGTATTTACATTATATTAAAGACACAGCAATAGCGTCAAATGCAGCAGATTGATTTTATGACACCAGGGTAAACTTTCTGGCACATTTACAGCACTGACATACATAAAAATAAAATTAAATGAAGAATAGACTTGGGTCTGTTGGTGTGTGTGCGGCATTGCATGCACTGTTTCTGTATTTATAACAACCTCAGAGGATATTGGGGGTCGCGAGTCACTGGCATTGTTATTTTGGGGGTCGCGGGCTGAAAGGTTTGGGAATCCCTGCTCTACAGGGTTTAACAAAGTAAGATTTAAGACTTTTTAAGATTTTAAGACATTACATCAGGAAATAAGTATTCAACACCTCACCATTTTTCTCATAAAACATATTTCTAAAAGATGCTGCTGACTTGATGTTGGTAACATGTTGATATTCCCCAGATGTCGGCAACAACCAAAAAAAATCCATATATTCAAAGAAAATAAAACTAATTCTTTAGTAATTAAGTAGTGTGTAGTAAAATTAAATGACACAGTGAAAGTATTGAACACGTGAAGAAAGGGAGGGTGTAGAAAGGCAGGGAAAGCCCAGACAGCAGCTGAAATCTCTCAGTAGTTCTTCAGCAACCCTCTGCCCTTCCTCAGTGTAAATGAATATCAGCTGCTTCAGTCCAACATCTACATTAGCAGGAGGATGAAGATGAACCCAGGGTGGACATTTCAGCAAGACAATGATCCAAAACACAGCCAAGGAGACTCTCAAATGCTTTCAGAGAAAGAAAATCAAGCTGTGGAATGGCCCAGCCAATCACCTGCCTCCAATCTAATACAAAATACAAAATAAAGCTTACATTTGATAGACGAGACCCACAGAACCATCAGGACTTCTACACTCTGTTGAAGTCTGCCCCACAAGTCCGAAGACATGTGGTATAGGTGAATAGAATAAGCTAAACTGGCCGTAGTGTCTGAGTGTGTGTGTGTGTACGTGTTTTTGTGACATATCAGGACACAAATCTGTATAATGACATGGGTATGAAACAGGTATTACAAAAAGCAGGTGAAATATGAGGACATTGGTGACGTCCTCACTTCTCAAAAAGCTTATAAATCACACAGGATGAGTTTGTTCAGGGAGTAAAGCTGTACACTGTCTCCTGTGATGGTTGGGTTTAAGGGTCGGGTGGGGTGAGGGCAATATAATATACATTTTGATCTGTATAAAATGAATGGAAGCCTATGTAATGTACCCACTTTTCACAAAAACAAACGTGTGTGTGTGTGTGTGTGTGTGTGTGTGTGTGTGTGTGTGTGTGTGTGTGTGTGTGTGTGTGTGTGTGTGTGTGAATGCAAGAGTGTATAGGTGTTTCCCAGTACTGGGTTGCAGCTGTTATCCGCTGTGTAAAACATATGCTGGAATAGTTGGCGGTTCATTACGTTTTGGTGACGCCTGATGAACAAAGGGACTAAGCCGAAGGAAAATGAATGAATAAGACATTTTAGGACCCTGCAGTAACATAATATTTCTCATTAACTTTGTACTAAAAGAAATAAAACTGTAAATTGTGCAATACATTAATAGACACAAACAAACCAATGGAGATTCTGAAAATACCAAACAACTAAAATGTAAATTAAAATTAATGATTTGAAACACATTATGTAAATATTTAAATAATCAAATTATTAATTAAATAATTTCAATATAAATTCAGTAATTTACAAAAATACAAACATGTAAATAATTGCCATGTTTTAAAAATAATAATAATTATATATATATATATATATATATATATATATATATATATATATATATAATATATATATATATATATATATTTTTTTTTTTTAGGTAAACACACACACAAAGTTATTAATATTATCACTCTATTGCTTAAATCATAATTAAAACACTGATTAATATTTTGTAATAATTTTTTTTTTTTTTTTAATATTTTAATATTTTTGCTAATAAAACTGAATTCCAAAGCTTTTTGCATGTAAAATGAGTCTGTGAACAAATTTCTAAGAACTAAGCGTGGACAGTGATGTGTTGATGATTAATGGAAATTGAAAATGACTTCATAATGAGTTGTTTTTGAGTTTATTTGATATAAATTATGTTTAGAGGAAGCCTAAAAGTTCTGTTTATTTGATATAAATGATGTTTAGGGGAAGTTTGGAAGATCAGAAAGTTGTCATGGTCTGATAAACTCTTGAAAACACTGATATACACTGTTGTTTTTCTCTGTAATGATGAGCTGTCTGGTTATGATTGTGTCAGAGAAACTGGTTCATTTCTTAGCTGAATCCGATGATGGTTCATTATTACAAAGTGTGTCATTTGATTAATAATGAATAGGAATATCTGATCTGCTGTCAAACACAGACTTTACTTTTAATTTATTTTTCATGCTGATTTTCCAGGACAGGCTTACTTTACAGGCTTTTTTTTCCAGGACACATTACTTTACTTATAACTTCATTTTCATGCTGCTTTTTTCTGGGACAAGCTTCAAGCATTTTTACTGCTATTGAAAGGAATAAGTTAGTAAGTTGGTTTACAGTGTAACTAGTAGCATACTGTAAATCATAGATGATTTAAACTTACCCACGTGAGCCATTATATTCAAACTTGCCCTGGTTGAGCTGCATTGCCAGATCTGCACAAAACAACAGACTGAGAATCAATGCATTGCAAACTAAACATAATGAGCTAAAACATTGAGAAACTAGATTAGAAACAATTAATATTCATTTATACTTTCATAGTTAGAGTCGAAATTTTCATACTTGAAAGTCAGCATAAGATACCTTACAGTTTGCTTAAGATAAATGCAATTAAATATTGTAAAACATATCACTAAATCAATGAAAATGATGAAAATATAATCAAATAAATACAACAAAATAAGCAATAAAAGGTGATGCAATAAAATATCATACAATTAAATGTAATAAAGTAAAAGGCAATAAAATAAAATAAAAAAATAAAATAAAATGCAATGAAATAAATTAAAATAAAAAGCAATAGGAAAAATAAAATATAAAACAACAAAAAGCAATAAAATAAAATAAACAGCAATAAGATAATGCAAAGTAAAAGGAATAAAAAGCAATACAATAAAATATAAAAAAGCAATAAAATAAATTAAAAGCAATAAAATAAAAATCAATTAAATAAAATAAAATTCTATAAAATAAAATATAATAAAAGCAACAAAATAAAATCAAAAGAAATAAAAATCA
Organism: Danio kyathit; assembly: GCA_903798195.1. Taxonomy (NCBI): domain Eukaryota; kingdom Metazoa; phylum Chordata; class Actinopteri; order Cypriniformes; family Danionidae; genus Danio; species Danio kyathit. Next base: position 4,749,420 of record LR812535.1, read on the forward strand.
ATAAAATAAGGCAAAATAAAAAGCAATAAAATATAATAAAATAAAAAGCAACAAAATAACATAAAATGTAATAAAAAGCAATAAAACACAAAATTAACAGAAATAAAATAACAAAAAGCACTAAAATAAAATATAATAAAAAGCAATAAAATAAATTATAATAAAAAGCAACAAAAAACAATAAAATTAAAAAGCAAAAAAATTAATTTTTTTTTAAATAAATAAAATTAAATATAATAAAAAGGACTAAAATAAAATATAATAAAAAAACAACAAAAACAAAAGCAATAAAAAAGCACTAAAATAAAATATAATAAAAAGCAACAAAAAATATAATAAAAAGCAATTAAATAAAATACAATAAAAAGCAATAAAATAAAATACAATAAAAAGCAATAAAATAAAATATAATAAAAAGCAATAAAATAAAATATAATAAAAAGCAATAAAATAAAATATAATAAAAAGAAATAAAATATAATATAATAAAAAGAAATAAAATAAAATATAATAAAAAGCAATAAAATTAAATATAATAAAAAGAAATAAAATAAAAATGTAATAAAAAGAAATAAAATAAAACATAATAAAAAGCAATAAAATAAAATATAATAAAAAGCAATAAAATAAAATATAATAAAAAGCAATAAAATAAAATATAATAAAAAGAAATAAAATAAAATAGAATAAAAAGAAATAAAATAAAATATAATAAAAAGCAATAAAATAAAATATAATAAAAAGCAATAAAATAAAATATAATAAAAAGCAATAAAATAAAACATAATAAAAAGCAATAAAATAAAACATAATAAAAAGCAATAAAATAAAATATAATAAAAAGAAATAAAATAAAATAGAATAAAAAGAAATAAAATAAAATATAATAAAAAGAAATAAAATAAAATAGAATAAAAAGCAATAAAATAAAACATAATAAAAAGCAATAAAATAAAATACAATAAAAAGCAATAAAATAAAATATAATAAAAAGCAATAAAATAAAATATAATAAAAAGCAATAAAATAAAATATAATAAAAAGCAATAAAATAAAACATAATAAAAAGCAATACAATAAAAAGCAATAAAATAAAATATAATAAAAAGCAATAAAATAAAATATAATAAAAAGCAATAAAATAAAATATAATAAAAAGAAATAAAATAAAATATAATAAAAATAAATAAAATAAAATAGAATAAAAAGCAATAAAATAAAATATAATAAAAAGCAATAAAATAAAAATATAATAAAAAGAAATAAAATAAAACATAATAAAAAGCAATAAAATTAAATATAATAAAAAGCAATAAAATAAAACATAATAAAAAGCAATAAAATAAAATATTATAAAAAGCATTAAAATAAAATATAATAAAAAACAATAAAAATAAAATGAAATAGAAAGCAATACAAATAAAAGCAATACAAATAAAAAGCAATAAAAAAATAAAATGTGCACACTGACCTGACGAATTCCTATGATTTTAACTACAATATAATAATACTTCCCTGACCATACCGAATATGTCCCACAAGATTAAATATTGTTATGGCTTATCTTATGTAAAGCAGCTTTGCCACAATCTACATTGTGCAATATGCGCTCCTGAAATAAAAGTGACTTGACTTAACTGACTTTATTATTTATTTTATCTTTATTACTAAATAAAAAAAGACTAGCATTCATTCATTCATTATTTTCAGCTTAGTCCCTTCATTATTCAGGGATCGCCACAGCGGAATGAACCGTTGACTTATCCAGCATATGTTTTTTTACGCAGTGGATGCCCTTCTAGCTGCAACCCATCACTGGGAAACACCCATACACTCTCATTCACTCACACACACACACACACACAACGGCCAATTTAGCTTACCCAATTCACCTATAGCCAGGTGTTTGGACTGTGGGGGAAACCGGAGCACCCGGAGGAAACCCACGTCAACACGGGGAGAACATGCAAACTCCACACAGAAATGCCAACTGAACCAGCCGGGACTCGAACCAGCAACCTTCTTGCTGTGAGGCAACAGCGCTAGCCACTGCACCACCGCCCACCACTAGCACTAACACTAATAAATAAAATAATCAAAAATAAATTCTACAGTACACTAGATAGGGCTAATAACTATCATCATGAATAAAGTGATCATCTATAGTGAATGTGGAGCGATGTGGATTTTCTGAGTGTGTTTTGTGATTTGTTCCAGGTGTCTCTGTCTGACATGATGATTGACACATCAAACGGTCTCAAACAGACAGAACAGAGGAAACCACAGACTGAAGCTGAGAGCAAACAAGAGCTGCAGGTGAACCGAGACTGCCTTCACATTCACACACAGCTTCAAAGATGCCTTTCTGTTCAACATTACAGCAGATTCACACTCATAACACATCAGCTGATCCGTACCATACTACAAAACTAAAACGCACAAATAAACATTATTTCACACCTAAACAATGGATTTACAAGATACACTACAATCATTACTATTCAAACATGTCATTTTTCTTTAAAGATATTAGTACTTTTTCTCAACAAGAACGTATTCAAAATACCAAACGTAACACTACAGATTTCATGTTATTTATTTAATTGTATACAGGTACAAAAGAATATTTCAAATAAATGTCATCCTTCAGTTGAAAACATTCTATACAAAGAATTGAGTAGACTTCTCCAGAGCTAATCCTAGTCCCTGACTCTGCTCCTGAGCCAATCCTAGTTCCTGATTCTGCTCCAGAGCCAATCCTAGTCCCTGATTCTGCTCCAGAGCCAATCCTAGTCCCTGATTCTGCTCCAGAGCCAATCCTAGTCCCTGATTCTTCTCCAGAGCCAATGCTTGTCCCTGATTCTGCTCCAGAGCCAATCCTAGTCCCTGATTCTGCTCCAGAGCCAATGCTAGTCCCTGATTCTGCTCGAGCCAATGCAAGTCCTTGATTCTGCTCCTGAGCCAATCCTAGTCCCTGATTCTTCTCCAGAGCCAATCCTAGTCCCTGATTCTGCTCCAGAGCCAATCCTAGTCCCTGATTCTGATCCTAAGCCAATGCTAGTCCCTGATTCTGCTCCAGAGCCAATCCTAGTCCCTGATTCTGCCCCTGAGCCAATCCTAGTCCCTGATTCTGCTCCAGAGCTAATCCTAGTCCCTGAATCTGTTCCAGAGCCAATCCAAGTCCCTGATTCTGCTCCAGAGCCAATGCTAGTCCCTGATTATGCTCCAGAGCCAATCCTAGTCCCTGATTCTGTTCCTAAGCCAATGCTAGTCCCTTATTCTGCTTCAGAGCCAATCCGAGTCCCTGATTCTGCTCCAGAGCTAATCCTAGTCCCTGATTCTGCTCCAGAGCCAATCCTAGTCCCTGATTTTGCTCCAGAGCTAATCCTAGTCCCTGATTCTGCTCCAGAGCCAATCCTAGTCCCTGATTCTGCTCCAGAGCAAATCCTAGTCCCTGATTCTTCTCCAGAGCCAATCCTAGTCCCTGATTCTGCTCCAGAGCCAATCCTAGTCCCTGATTCTGCTCCTAAACCAATCCTAGTCCCTGATTCTGCTCCAGAGTCAATCCTAGTCTCTGATTCTGCTTCAGAGACAATCCTTGTCCCTGGCTAAACTGCAGATCCAATCACAGTCCCCGACTCTGCTTTAGAGCCAATCCTAGTCCCTGGCTACACTACAGATCCAATCACAGTCCCTGACTCTGCTCCAGAGAGAATTTCAGTTTCAGACTATGCTCTACACTACTCTGCTCCACAGCCGATCCAAGTTCCAGACTTGGCTCCAGAGACAATCCCAGTCCTTGACTCTGCTCCAGAGTCAACCCCAGTCCCTGACTCTGCTCCAGAGTCAATCCCAGTCTCTGACTCAGCTCCAGAGCCAATCTAAGTCCTTGAATTTGCTCCAGAGCCTATCCCAGTCCCTGACTCAGCTCCAGAGCCTATCCCAGTCCCTGACTCAGCTCCAGAGCCTATCTTGGTCCCTGACTCTGGAGCAGAGACAATCCCAGTCCCTGACTCTGCTCCAGAACCAATCCCAATCTCTGGCTAAACTACAGAGCCAATCCCAGTCCCTGACTCTGCTCCAGAGCCAATCCCAAGCCCTGGCTACACTACAGAGCCAATTGCAGTCCCTGACTCTGCTCCAGAACCAATCCTAATTCCTGATTTTACTACGGAGCCAATCCCAGTCCCTGACTCTGCTCCAGAACCAATCCCAGTACCTGACTCTACTACAGAGCCAATCCCAGTCCCTGACTCTGGTCCAGAGCCAATCCCAGTCCCTGACTCTACTATAGAGCCAATCCCAGTCCCTAACTCTACTACAGAGCCAATCCCAGTCCCTAACTCTACTACAGAACCAATCCCAGTCTCTGATTCCACTACAGAGTAAATCCCAGTCCCTGACTCTACTACAGAGTAAATCCCAGTCCCTGACTCTACTACAGAGTCAATCCCAGTACCTGACTCTACTACAGAGTCAATCCCAGTACCTGACTCTACTACAGAGTTAATCCCAGTACCTGATTCTACTACAGAGTCAATCCCAGTACCTGATTCTACTACAGAGTCAATCTCAGTCCTTTCTAGGTTCTGTTCTAGTTTGTCAGTGGCTATATGCTCTTCCTAAGAGTAGTTCCCTGTTCTGCCCTAATTTCTTGTTTTGCATTATTTAAATATCTTTTCACTAAAAACATCTGCTTTTAAATTCCCCCAGAAAATAAAAAATATATATGTTTGGAGCAAAAGGTTCTTTGGAAATGTACTCAGTAAGCATGTTGAACAGTAGGTCAAGTCCAAAACGGTCAGTGAAAAAGTAAAAAAATGTGAAGTGACTGATGCAGATGGAGTCTGGCCAGAGTTATTGAAGCATGTGTGTGTTATGTGTGTGTTTGTGTGTAAGTGTCAGTGTATGTTAGTGTGGGTCAACGCATTGTATGCATGTTAGTGTGTGTATGAGTCTTATGTGGGTCTGTGTGTTTGTGTGTGTGAGAGTATTAGTGCATGTGTAGCATGTGTGTGTGCAGGTGCCGTCTACAGTACCTGGGGTCTGGAAGTTCAGGGAAACCATCTGGCAGCCGGCGTTCCAGAAGATCTGTGGCATGTAATTACTGGAGTCCACTCGTCCTCCTTTGGGGTAGATGCGGCTCATCTGGCGCTTGTTGTAGCTGTGCATCTCATTCAAGGAAAGGAAAATGGAAAGGTCTGGGGCTTTTCTGCCTGGTGTTTTTAGTTCCTCATGCTTGAAGGCACACACACACACTACAAACGCTCTTTGAAAGAGCCTCTTTTGGATGAGAACAGAGGTTTTGACGGATCTCTCATTATAAACCGCTCGACCCCGCAGTCAAGCTGCACTTCTCTGCTGTTTCACTGGCTTTACTCTTATTAATAGCATTAGAATAAATGTACAAAAGCATGACTCTGAATTAAAGTTACAATACCAACAAATTTATAAATAAGCTAATTAAATATAATAAAATAATATACAAATAATTTAATAATAAAAAATGAACAAATTAATTAATTAATTTTTTTTTTTGCTTAATCCCTTTATTAATCAGGGGTCGCCACAGCGGAATGAACCGCCAACTAATTCAGCATATGTTTTACGCAGCGGATGCCCTTCCAGCCGCAACCCTTCACTGGAAGACACTCATTCACACACACACACACACACACACACACACACACACACACACACACACACACACACACACACACACACACTATGGACAATTTTAGTTTACCCAATTCACCTCTACCGCATGTCTTTGGATTGTGGGGAAAACCGGAGCACCCGGAGGAAACCCACGCGAACGCGGGGAGAACATGCAAACTCCACACAGAAATGCCAACTGACCCAGCCGAGGCTCGGCCTAGCGACCTTCTTGCTGTGAGGCGAAAGCACTACCTACTGCGCCACCGTGTCAACAAAATGAATAAATAAGAAATTAAAAATTACATTGAATAAATAAATATCATTATTTTTAGCACCAATAAAAAAGATTGTCATTCAAATAAATACAGACATTTCCAGTAAAAAACACACACTTTGATATCTGAAAATGTTGACATTTCAGCTAAAATAATTAAGTGTAATACTATTAAAAGACAAAAATTAAATGTCATGTACATATGTTTCAATATGTTCATTTCATGTACGAAATTCAAATCCTCAAACAGAAATTAAATGTAATATCGATATATATTATACTGAAGTGCATTTTTATGATTTTCCTCCTAAATGAAATGACACTAACGGGGTGTCACGGTGGCGCAGTGAAAAGCATGATCGCCTTACAACAAGAAGGTTGCTGGTTCGAGAATCGGCTGGGTTAGTTAGCATTTCTGTGTGGAGTTTGCATGTTCTCCCCGTGTTGGCGTGGGTTTCCTCCGGGTGCTCCGGTTTCCCTCACAGTCCAAACATCTGCGCTACTGGGGAATTGATTAAACTAAATTGTCCGTAGTGTACGTGTGTGAATGAGTGTGTATGGATGTTTCCCAGTGATGGGCTGCAGCTGGAAGGGCATCCGCTGTTTAAAACATATGCTGGATAAGTTGGAGGTTCATTCCGCTGTGGTGACCCCTGATTAATAAAAGGACTAAGCTGAAAAGAAAATGAATGAATGAATTAATAACTGCTTTCTTATTGTATGTAGTTTTAAATGAAATTTTTAGTCCAGTCATTACTGCTTTTATTACTATTACCAATAATAATAATAATGATATTAATAGTTATAGTAGTAGTAGCAATAATAATAATAATAATAATAATAATAATAATAATAATAATAATAATAATAATAATAATAATAATTACAATAATAACAATTAGTATTAGAGTGATTTCTGAAGGATCATGTAACTTTGAAGACTGGAGTAATGAAGCTGAAAATTCCTCTTTAAAATCACTGGAATAAATGATTAAATTAAATTATAAACTACTTTTGAACAGTTATTTTATAGTGCAATAACATTTAATAATTTTACAATGTGTACTGTATTTTTGATTAAATAAATGCAACCTTGATGAGCAGGAGAAGCTTATTTTAAAACTTTTACAAATCATACTGACCCCAAACTTTTGAACAATGAATTTGCATGATTTAAGATATTTGATTTGCCAATTATTACAATATTTATTGCAACAACAACAACAAAAATCACCAATAAAAAAAATTAAAAAGTATTCAAACTGTACCTGGAAAATGAAAAAAAAGTGAAATAGGCAAACTATCTAATTCTTTGACCTTATGCGCCCCCTGGAAACAGAAACGTGAACTACAGCTTCTGAAAATGAATAAACAATAATAACAACAACAACAACAATAATAATAATAATAATAATAATAATAATAATAATAATAATAATATGATCACGCTTTACAATAAGGTTTCATTAGTTGATTTATTTACTAACATGAACTAATAATTAACAATATTCAACATTTACTAATGCATTTAATAACATCCAAATTCATGCTTATTAACATTAATTAATGTACTGTGAGTTAACAAACTAACAATAAACGACTATTTTCATTAACTAAGATGAACAAAAACTAATAAATGTATTGCTCATTGTTTGTTCATGTTAATACATGCATTAAATAGCATTAACTAATACAACCTTAATGTAAAGTGTTACCTTGTATTTATGATGGCCTTTTCCTAAAGTCAAAGTGCTAGAATGTATACAAAGAAAAGATTAAAACAAACAAAAAAATACAAATAAAGTTGCATTAAAAAAAATTAAATTACACCACAATAATCAATTAAATAATCTGTAAAATCATTAAATAAGCCAAAAATACAAACGACATTAAAAGCTACATTGGTAAATCATAAAGCAAATGCTTTACTAAAAAAGATGAGTCTTAAGGAGTTACTTAAAGTTCTTAAAGTAAACATACAACTAAAAAAACAAAACAGTTTTACTTCTAAAGACACTTCAAAATAGTGTTTGTTTTATCTACATATTGAGACTGATCAATACTCACTATATCTCTATTATCCTTACACGAGACACTTTTAGTGCTTAATTTCTTATATTACAGATTTTATAACACTTATATACCATATGAGACTGTATTTAAACCACAATGAGTTTGTACAGTGCTGCTATAAAATTAAAATTACAATGTTTATTTTTAAATCAGCCCCTTTAAATGAGACATTTAGCTTTGAAATTGTGTTTTAAGAGTCAGATGTGCTGTATGTGTGTGAGATTAGCATGCTAAAGAAAGGATACTTCACAAACTCGATGGCGTTTGTCCTCAAATATCCCAAACCGACAGACTCATTGAAGGAAGACATGTTGTGGTGGATATTCTTTTCTGCATTCATACGGAAGAAATGTGAATATTATACTAAATTACAAAACAAAACAAAAAAGAAACATGAGGATTGGTGGATATTTATATATACAGGGAGTGCAGAATTATTAGGCAAATGAGTATTTTGACCACATCATCCTCTTGATGCATGTCGTCTTACTCCAAGCTGTATTGGCTCGAAAGCCTACTACCAATTAAGCATATTAGGTGATGTGCATCTCTGTAATGAAAAGGGGTGTGGTCTAATGACATCAACACCCTATATCAGGTGTGCATAATTATTAGGCAACTTCCTTTCCTTTGGCAAAATGGGTCAAAAGAAGGACTTGACAGGCTCCGAAAAGTCAAAAATAGTGAGATATCTTGCAGAGGGATGCAGCACTCTTAAAATTGCCAAGCTTCTGAAGCGTGATCATCGAACAATCAAGCGTTTCATTCAAAATAGTCAACAGGGTCGCAAGAAGCGTGTGGAAAAACCAAGGCGTGAAATAACTGCCCATGAACTGAGAAAAGTCAAGCGTGCAGCTGCCAAGATGCCACTTGCCACCAGTTTTGCCATATTTCAGAGCTGCAACATCACTGGAGTGCCCAAAAGCACAAGGTGTGCAATACTCAGAGACATGGCCAAGGTAAGAAAGGCTGAAAAACGATCACCACTGAACAAGACACACAAGCTGAAACGTCAAGACTGGGCCAAGAAATATCTCAAGACTGATTTTTCTAAGGTTTTATGGACTGATGAAATGAGAGTGAGTCTTGATGGGCCCGTGGCTGGATCGGTGAAGGGCAGAGAGCTCCAGTCCGACTCAGACGCCAGCAATGTGGAGGTGGAGTACTGGTTTGGGCTGGTATCATCAAAGATGAGCTTGTGGGGCCTTTTCGGGTTGAGGATGGAGTCAAGCTCAACTCCCAGTCCTACTGCCAGTTTCTGAAAGACACCTTCTTCGAGCAGTGGTACAGGAAGAAGTCTGCATCCTTCAAGAAAAACATGATTTTCATGCAGGACAATGCTCCATCACACGCGTACTCCACAGCGTGGCTGGCAAGAAAGGGTCTAAAAGAAGAAAAACTAATGACATGGCCTCCTTGTTCACCTGACTGAACCCCATAGAGAACCTGTGGTCCATCATCAAATGTGGAATTTACAAGGAGGGAAAACAGTACACCTCTCTGAACAGTGTCTAGGAGGCTGTGGTTGCTGCTGCACACAATGTTGATGGTGAACAGATCAAAACACTGACAGAATCCATGGATGGCAGGCTTTTGAGTGTCCTTGCAAAGAAAGGTGGCTATATTGGTCACTGATTTGTTTTTGTTTTGTTTTTGAATGTCAGAAATGTATATTTGTGAATGTTGAGATGTTATATTGGTTTCACTGGTGAAAATAAATCATTGAAATGGGTATATATTTGTTTTTTGTTAAGGTGCCTAATAATTCTGCACAGTAATAGTCACCTGCACACACAGATATCCTCCTAAAATAGCTAAATCTAAAAACAAACTAAAACTAAAAACTACTTCCAAAAATATTCAGCTTTGATATTAATGAGTTTTTTGGGTTCATTGAGAACATGGTTGTTGTTCAATAATAAAATTAATCCTCAAAAATACAACTTGCCTAATAATTCTGCACTCCCTGTAATATAGTATATGAAATTTGCATTTGTTCTTGTAAAAAGATGCGAATTGTTCAGTAAGGTAATATTGTTAAAGAGCACCTATTTTACTCTTTCAAGATTTAAGATCAGTCTTTTGTGTCTCCAGAATGTGTCTGTAAAGTTTCAGCTGAAAACACCCATCAGATTATTTATTATACCTGTCAGAATATTGCATTTTCTGCTCTGAACATTCATGTAGCTGTTTTTGTGGCCTGTGCCTTTAATGCTGGTTCTCCCCGCCCACCATTCTCACGTGCCTGTCAGAGTGTGCCTCAATCTCTGCCTCGGCTGTGTCAGATAAACAGCACAGTGACAGACATGAAGGAAGCAGATCTCACGTAACGTTTGTGAGAAATACTACAGTAAGAACTTTCCCAATGATTATATGATGTATTTGTTGTTGAGTTGCAACGATGAGTCACACATTATGTCGTTACAAAGTTCACATACGCACACAACACGCACACACAGAAACACACATACTGTACAGTGGACACACACACACACAGCAGGCCGTTTAGCTTTGCACTATTTTTGCACGGTGAATAATGACAGGATACAAGTTAATATTCACTGCTGTATGGATATCTGTTATGTTAATGCACAAAATAAACCTGATTTAACGTCCACAAACCAGAATTGAAGCTTCTTTTATAGTTGTACTGCGGTGGTGATAAAGACGGTAAAATCGCTGTAATTCATTACAAACATGCACTGATTTATAAACGTTTTAAACTTGTGAAACTCATTCTTGATCTCATTTGATGATGACTGATGATCACAGAGCGCACTATTACGTCCCGTTGCGGTCGGCCTCAAAATGGGAGGGATTTCTTGAATGTTTTTTCCTCTAATAAAATTTTATGTATTTAATTTTAGTTAAAGGGCACGTATGATGAAAATCATCTTTTGTAAGCTGTTTGGACAGAACTGTGTGTAGGTATAGTGTGTCCTCAGTCATATTGGGGTGATATAAAGACAGTAAGTGTCTTTTTTTAAATTTCCTTTTTTTAAACTTCCTTCGTTAAAATAGGATCCAAATCCCTCCCATTTTGAGGCCCACCGCAACTTGACATAGGAGTGCAGTTTCAGCGCCCACTGAATTGATTGACAGCCGCATATTAACATGTCTCCGTAGTAATGCATATAATCACATCAACAAGACAGGACGTGCACAAAGCAACCGGGATTTAAAGATCTGTTCAACTCTCTGTGATCATCAATCATCATCAAATGTGATCAAGAATGGGTTTCACAAGTTTAAAACATCTTTAAAACAGTGCATGTTTGTAATAAAGACAGTAAAATCGCTGTAATTTATCACCACAGCCGCATAATGTCAGTACAATTATAAAAGTAGCTTAAAGGGTCACGAAACATCAAAACACATTTGTTGAGCTGTTGACAGTCATATCTGTGTCCCATGCTGCTATAAACACTATTAGGACACATAAATTGCACAAAAAAAGTGAAAATTGGTTGTTTTTGTGTTATTTTGAGCAAATTCGTTCTTCCGGTTTGAAACGAATTTTTGAAGCTACGTCACGATCATGAGATACTTAGGTGTAAATCCAGCCTGGAGAGTGGCTGTCTGTCTTTTCGAGAACATTGTGATGTATCTGAGTGTGCGGCATTAATTCATGACAAAGACGTGCTTCAAACCAATCAGCGCGCTCTATTGTGTATGACGTGAAACTTCATTAATATGCATGATAGCTCCGGAGACTGTTTACCTGTTTACACTGTTCAGATGGCAGAGAGACGGCACGTTGTGTTGCCAAAACAAGTGAAAGAACTAGAATTTGGAGACATGGGTCGTCGGTGTTGCATTTATTAATGTCCTGCAACGAAGGTTTGTTTTCATTTTCCCTCTATGAGAGAGCTGCTGGACTCACGTGTGGATTACAGTGCACGCGACAGAAATGCGTTTGTAAGGAACATTTTTTACCCGAGAGTTTTTCGCATCTGGAAATGATGAAATCCGGATTTGCCGCTCGTCTCCTTTTAATAAAAAGACACAGCTCCAGTTTGATTGTCTGTCTACAGATTTGGTAAGTGTGTTAGAGCAGTGCCCTTTGTTTTATCCAGATTGCAAAGTTAGTTCGTATCGTCAACAGTGCTCTTTCAGTTTTTAAACACATACCATAGTCAAAATGATTTAGTTACTAAGTTTACGGTATGTTAATATCACTGCAATATTATAGTATTATAGACTGAAAGATCCGCTGTAAATGCTGCTCTCCGAGAGTAAACATGTTAACACAAACTATTCCCGTCGTGTAGGATTTTCGCCGCATTTTGTGACAGGATAGTCTATACACACACGGCTTTCTGACGCTACCTACCGAGTACATAAGTTACAGAGAAATGCGGAGGATTTTTTTCTCCCATTCGCCATGCGTTATCAAACATACTGCGTCTGTGTGTATGTTTTGCTTGTGAAATCAGCACGTGCCCAAATGGAAACTCCCTTCTTTGCAAGTCCTTCCCTCTTTCCCTGCCCCGACACTCCCACACTCCCAGAGCTGGACATGCCCACTTTACTGACTTTTTTCAAACTAGAGGTGTGAAAACACCCTGCTGAGACAGGGGGGTTTCGTGGCCCTTTAAATTCTGGTTTGTGGATGTTAAATCAGGTTTATTTTGTACATTAACATAACTGATATCCATACAGCAGTGGATATTAACGTGTATCCTGTCACATTCGCAGTGCAAAAACAATGCAAAGCTAAACGTGTGCGCACAAACTTTAAAACGGCATTGTGACTCATCGCTGCAGAAAGGCTTGAATTATCTCCACAACAAATAACCGTTGATAAAGTTTTTACTGTAGTAAGGGAGATCTGCTTCATTCTTGTCTATCACTGTGCTGTTTATCTACGTGAAGCCTATGGCTCTGACAGGCCCGTGGAAACGGTGGGTGGGGAGAACCAGCTTTAAAGGCACAGGCAACAAAAACAGCTAAAATGCCTAAACAGCTCACATTTCCCAAATTTAAAAAGCTATAATAAATAATCTGATGGGTGTTTTGAGCTGAAAATTTACAGACACATTCTGGAGACACAAAAGACTTAAAAATAGGTGCCCTTTAAGCACAAAACAGAAAAAATTACAACTAAAACCCTTAATTTCAAAAACATTTATAATTCAAAATATTATTATTAAAAATAGAAGTTAGGGCTGCATGATATTGGAAAAATCTGATATTGCGATATGAATACTGCTTCACAAGATAGTTTGAATAGCTCTTTTGATGGTTTCTGGGGAGTCTAACAGTATTTAGGTACAGAAATTAAATAATCACAAATGCAAAAAAAGGCTTTTCTTACTTTGCTTTGTCTCATTTCTAGACCAAATATCTAAAAATTCTTAAATCAAGTAAAAAATATTTGATTTTCAACGTCAGAAGAAAGAACTCAAAAGTTCTTCCCTAAAACAAGTTAAATGATCTGCCAGTGGGGTAAGTAAAATAACCTTGTTTTCACTCTGAACTGTAGATATTTGGACTAGAAACAAGACAAAAATTCAGTAAAAAAAGTAAGAAAAACTATTTTTTTTGCATAATCTTATAAATTCCATATAAATACAGTAATTAAATACAATTCTGTAGCTCCTGGTCAACTAAGACTAGAGATGCACCGATCCTGATTCTTGGATCAGACATTGATTCGATACCGCATATTTTTGCTGGATAGGGTATCGGCCAGCTGGTATCGATCCAAATCCGATCTTGTGCTATATTCTGTTTATAAGCCAACCATGAATGTAGCCTATTATAAAGCACTAGAAAGTTGTCATGTAGACCTACTATATCCCAAATGTTCTGAAGCCATTTAATAGTTTAATGTGAAGCACAGATAAATATTCACGTGGTTAAATTCATGTTCACTTCAGCGCTTCCCTCCACTGCGCCTGTCAATCATTCTCCATTCATTCACAATTCAAACTGCGTGTCGCGTTCATGACGACTCGAAAAACTCTCCAAGACTATTTGTTCTTATTTTGCATTAAATGTGTTCATTTTAACCTGAAACAAGGAGTTCGTTGCTGTTTCTAAATCATGTTGTGCTGTGTCTGTTATATAGATGAGCAGATCACATTCGCAATACTAGTGAGTAGTGAGGGTTATAACCTGCTCTTCACACACAAACTAGGCCTACCTGAAATGTTTAATTAAAAAAAGGCTCGATAATACATTGGACAGATCCTCAACGCACTGATTTCCTCCCTTTGTGCTGCTGTTTTGTAAGTGACCGCAGATACCGGAGGGCTGCGCATTGTGTCTCCGATGCATCAAGCGCTTCATTCACGTACTGGCTGCACAGATGCGATGTGCGCCGCTCCGTAAAATTATTCTCACAATGAGTTTCTGTTCGCTCATCCTTCCGACTGAGTTTATTCCTCCAAGGTGAATACTTTAAGTGCTAAAAGTGAAATTAATAAAAGTGATTAATAAAAGTGAAACTGACGAGCGCAATATGGATTGTCATTAACAGAAAAATGATTTAGCCTAATATAGGCTACTCTGAAACTGTAAATATTTCACTGTCATTTCACTTATATCAATATTTTCTTTAACAGACCAGTTTGTGTTTTGGCGCTGATGCAATCGGTCCTTGTTTTGAACTTTTTCTGTCTCGCAAACGGCGAGATTTGGCGAGGGATTACTAAGTAAAACTGACCTCAGACAGTTTAGTTTAGTCTGCGTCAAACCTGCAGGAAAATCTCAGGCTTTGATAAAAGTCTGATTATTTTACCAACAATTAGGGTCAATAGTGGTAGCCTATTGCAGGTTTCAAAGAAAAATCTTAATATTAAAAAAGGAAACATAAGCTGGACCACAACAGATCAATGTTGTAACGAATGCTCAAATAATGTAGCCTAGTTTACAGCAAGCATCATGTTTTTAGTTAGATTGTGCCGTCTGTCATGCATAGTAGGCCTATCGGTCTGTTATTTTTACTAAAGAAGATATATTATTTGAGTTTAGCACCAGAACTATAGAAACTGTATTATGCTTAGAGAAAAAACTGGGAAAAAAAAAAAAAAAAAAAAAAAAAAAAACGGCAAAGTATCGGGATCGGATGTGTATCGATTGATACTCCGAATTTTTGGTATCGACATTGGATCGGTTCCAAAAAAAATGGTTTCGGTGCATCCCTAACTAAGACTTAACATTGCATATCATGGGATGTGACTATTGCGGGTGACTATTGCACATTGCAATATCAATGCTGAAACCATATTGTGTGCAGCCCTAATAGACGTAATGTTAAATAACTATGATGAGTTAATATGGGTGTGTTCAGAGCACTTGTACTTGCCCTCAGCCTCATCAAAGCCAGTAAACTTTACAGCCTGGGCGTAGTTGATGATGTTGGACAGATACGGGTGGATGTTGGTGGTGGCCGCAACGTATGTGTATGACTGAATCACAGCCAGTTCATCTGCCACATTCTCCTCCTCAGCCTGAGAAAACAAAAGCAGAAAGTCTATAACTATAATAAACACATGGCAAGCCGTTTTGACATTTAATCTATAAACCATACTAGTATCTATTTTCATCTTACTAGTACTTATTTTTTAGATGCTAGTACCTTTTCTATTAAGTACTAGTGCTTATTCATTAGATACCAGTGCTTATTCATTAGATACTAGTGCTTTTTTAAAATGTACTAGTACAGTTTTATGCAAAAATTTGGGCACTCCTCTGAGGCTGCATATTTATGTGAGAAGATCACAGCGATATGCCATTCGGTTTTTGGTAAAAACTAGATAATGTCATGTTTTTCAAACAGAAGGCTATGCAAAAGTTTGGGCACCCTCTCTTTTGTGTGGATTTCAAAACCTGTAGTCACTTTATGCTGATTGGATACAACACAAAACTGATATGAGCGACTCAGTGAACCTTAACAATCCTAGCACAGGTGCAACCAATCATGAAAAAGAGTATTTAAGAGAGCTGATCACTAGTTGTTCTATTGTGAACCAGAAAGTAGCAACATGGGAACCTCAAAAGAACTTCCTAATGACCTAAAAACTAGGATAATTCACCAACATGCGTTAGGAGAAGGATTTAAAAAGCTATCACAAAGCTTTAAAGACTTTATCTCCACGGTCAGAAATATAGTAAGAAAATGGAAGGCCACAGGAACAGTTCTGGTCAAGAAAAGATGTGCTAGACCAAAAAAAATATCTGAAAGGCAACGGTTAGAATGGTCACAGACAAACCACAGACCACCTCCAGAGAGCTCCAGGAACATCTTGCTGCTGATAATATCATTGTACATCGTTCCACAGTTCTGCGAATTCTTTACAAAGAACAGCTTAATCAAAGGTGATGCAGAAGAAGACTTTTTTCTGCATTCTGCTAGCAAAAAGAGTCATTTGAGGTATGCAAAGGCTCATCTAAACAAGCCTGAATCATTTTGGAAATATATACTGTGGACAGATGCCACAACCATAGGCGGCTTGCATGACGGAAAAAGCACACAGCATTCCAGGAGAAGAACATGATCACTACTGTAAGATATGGTGGAGGGTCCATCATGCTGTGTGGATGTTTGGCAAGCACAGGTACTGGAAACCTTGTCAGCCTTAAAGGTTCATGGATTCCACCCAATACCAGCAGATTCTGAAGAACAACTTTCAGGAATCAGTCAAGAGGCTGAAGTTATGGCAGGGTTGGATGTTTCAGCAAAACAATGACCCATTGCACAGTTCCAGATCTACCAAGGAATTCATGGTCAGACACGATACAGTGTTCTAGAATCGCCATCCCAGTCCCAAGACTTGAACATCATCAAAAATCTATGGATTGATTTAAAAAGGACAGTTCACGCTCGGCACCCATTAAACCTGACTAAACTGGAGAAACTGTGCAAGGAAGAACGGTAAAAAATGCCTTCAACAAGAATTCAGAGACTTATCTTTGATTTTAAGAAGCATCTTCAGGCTGTTGTTACAGCAAAGAGTGGCTGTACAAAAGATTGATGTCGTTATTCTGTTGGGGTGCCCAAATTTATGCATCTGTCTGTTTTTGTTAAGACTTACAGTAAATGGCATTGCATCTGTTGATTAAATAAATGTTATGTCAGAACTGAAATGTTGCTTTTTCCTAGGGTATAAAATATATCCAAATGAATTTGCTGATTTAAAGGGCCACGAAACCCCCTGTCTCAGCAGGGTGTTTTCACACCTCTGTTTTGAAAAAAGTCAGGAAAGTTGGGCGTGTCCAGCTCTGGGAGTGTGGGAGTGTCGGGGGAGGGAAACAGGATAAGATTTTGCATAGAAGGGAGTTAACATTTGGGCACGCGCTAAGTTTGACAGGAAAAACAAACACACAGAGGCTGATTTGATACGGCGAATAAGAGAAAAAAATCCTCCGCATTCCTCTGTAACTTATGTACTCGGTAGGTAGCGTCAGAAAGCCGTGTGTGTATAGACTATCCTGTCACAAATTGCAGCGAAAATCCTGCACGACGGGAATAGTTTGTGTTTCCATGTTTACACTCGGAGAGCAGCATTTAAACAAAGGGGAGTCCACTGCAAACACTTACCAAATCTGTAGACAGACAATCAAACTGGAGCTGTGTCTTTTTATTAAAAGGAGACGAGCGGTAAATCCAGATTTCACCATTTCCAGATGCGAAAAGCTCTCGGGTAAAAATGTTCCTTACAAACGCGTTTCTGTCGCGTGCACTGTAATCCACACGTGAGTCCAGCAGCTCTCTCATAGAGGGAAAATGAAAACAAAACCTTCGTTGCAGCACACTAATAACACCTACGACTCTTGTCTTGAAATTCTTGTACTTTCACTTGTTTTGGCAACACAATGTGGCGTCTCTCTGCCGTCTGAACAGCGTAAACTGGTAAACAGTCTCCGGAGCTATCATGCATATTAATGAGGTTTCACGTCATACACAATAGAGCGCGCTGATTAGTTTGAAGCACTTCTTTCTCATGAATTAATGCCGCACACTCAGATACGTCAGAACGTCCTAGAAAGGACAGACAGCCATTCTCCAGCTGGATTTACACCTAAGTATCTCATGGCCGTGACGTAGCTTCAAAAATTCGTTTCAAACCGGAAGAACGAATTTGCTCAAAATAACGCAAAAACAACCAATTTTCACTTTTTAGTGCAATATATGTGTCCTAATAGTGTTTATAGCAGCGTGGGACACATATATGACTGTCAACAGCTCAACAAATGTGTTTTGGTGTTCGTGACCCTTTAAAAGGCCAGCAGGCTACTGTATGACTGCAATTATAAAATTATAAAGGGTGCCCAAACTTTTGCTTAAGACTGTATGTATGTATTAGATAGAGGTGTGAACCTACACTGGTTTCACGGTTCGGTTCGGTTACGATTATCATGCCATCGATTCGGTTCAATTCGATATCTCGGTGCATCATGGTGCATTGACGATGCTTTCCATACATAATTAGATTTTTTCTTTACAACACAAGAAAAAAATTGTATTAAAATCTATAAATATGTTTATATTTAAATATTACTTGTAAAACAATTTTGTCCTTTAATACAAGCAGTCAGATATATGAACTGTACCTAATTTAACCTGCTCAAAAAAAAAAAAACACTCTTTGTGAATGTTTTAGACAAAACTCCAATACATGCACAAAAGACAGCGCAAGCATTCATAACAAATAAACTAATGTAAATATTATCCCGCTTGCTTTTTGAGCGCTGGCAAGTTCGTACACCCCTATGATTGGACATTGTCTTCACCCGCTCAACATAAAGGGCTGCGATTGGCTTTAGAAACGAAAGCGCCATTCACCCATGATGAGTGACGCCGGAAAAACAGCCGCGGGTCAGTCTATATGCGCATAATACACGGTTATCAGGTAATCCGTAATAGAACAAATACAATACAATAAACTCGCACCACAGGCACGCTTGTGTCTGGATCCACAAGTATTTAACAGCCGAGAGGAGAGGAAATTTTATCGCACGAACATGCCAACGGGTCAAATGCCTTAAGTGTGTGTGTGGGGGGGGGGGGAGAGAGATAGAGAGAGCGAGAGAGAGGGGGGCAAAGATGGAGTTTTACATCATTTCTCCCAAGTACTGAAATAGCGGCTCGTGCTTTACCATTCCTCAGTGTCAGTGAAAAACTCACAGATGCACAATTATCTGCTTTTTAAGTAGTAGGAGTGCAATAGCAGCAAGTGCAGGATACAGGTATAAGTTATAAAGTGCAGTTATAGAAAAACTATGGTGATATTTACAGATGATGTACTATGAACATTATATACAGGTTGTATTAGCTATGAACAGAGATTTACAATAGATGGATATAAGTACAGGTTGCTATTAATAATCAGAAGTCTGCAGATAGATAAACATTATTACAAATGTATATGTACTGTGGGTGTGTACAGTTCAAATAAATGAATCAGTGCAATGTAGTGCAATGAATATGTGCAATTTTTAAATGTGCAAATGTTAAATAGTGCAGTGATTATGAGAAGTATGAGTTATGAGGAGAGTGGGGGGTGTATTAGGGGGGGGCAAAAAAAGTCAGTGGGGGACAGAGTTCAAAAGGGAGAAAGCTCTGGGGGAAAAAGCTGCTCCTTAGTCTAGTGGTTTTAGTCCGGGGGAGCCTGAAGCCTGTGAGCAGGGTGAGAGGAATCCTTAAGAATACTGCGTGCTCAGCGCAGACAGTGTTTCCTCTGGATGTCCTCTATGGCTGGCAGTGTGGTCCCTGTGATGCATTGGGCAGTTTTCACCACCCGCTGCAGTGCCTTACGCTCAGCAACAGAGCAGCTTCCATACCAGACTGTGACGCAGTTGGTCAGGATGCTTTCTATTGTGCAGCGGTAGAAGTTCACCAAGACGGCTGATGACAGCTGGTTCTTCTCAAGTTGCCTTAAGAAAAATAGGCGCTGGTGAGCCTTCTTGACCAGGCTGGAGATGTTGGTGGTCCAGGAAAGGTCCTTTGAGATGTGGGTCCCCAGGAACTTGAAAGATGAGACAGGCTCAACGGCCATCCCATTGATGTGGAAGGGATCATGTGAGCCTGTTTGTCCCTTCCTGAAGTCCACAATGAGCTCCTTGGTCTTGTTGGTGTTAAGGAGCAGATTATTGTTGGTGCACCAAGTGGCCAGATGCTGTATCTCCTCCCTGTAGGCAGTCTCATCATTGTTGCTCATTAGACCAATCACTGTGGTGTCATCTGCAAATTTGATGATGGTGTTAGATCTGTTCACAGGCCTACAGTCGATGGTAAAAAGGGAGTAGAGGAAGGGGCTCAGCACACAGCCCTGTGGTACACCAGTGTTCAGTGTGTCGGTGGTGGAGCAGATGTGGCCTGATCTAACATTCTGAGGTCTGTTAGTCAGAAAGTCCATTATCCCAGTTGCAGAGAGACGTGTCGATATCCAGGTCTCTAAGTTTGATCATTAACTTAGAGGGTATGACAGTGTTGAATGCTGAGCTAAAGTCAACAAACAGCATTCGTGCATAAGTGTTTTTATTGTCCAGGTGTGTGAGTACAGAGTGCAGTGCTATAGAGACTGCATCTTCTGTGCTCCTGTTGCCACGGTAGGCAAACTGATGTGGGTCCAGTGTGGATGGCAGAGAGTCTTTCAGATGTGCCAGGACCAGCCGCTCGAAGCACTTCATGATGATGGGTGTGAGTGCTACAGGGCGGTAGTCATTCAGGCATGTTGGGCTGGAGTGTTTCGGCACTGGCACAATAGAGGTGGTTTTAAAGCATGTTGGCACAGCTGCTAGGTTAAGGGACAGGTTGAAAATGTCTGTGAATACCCCAGCGAGCTGTTCTGCACATGCTTTGAGGACGCGCCAAGGAATACCGTCTGGTCCAGCAGGCTTACGCACATTGATTCGACTTCTGCGGTGTAGACTTCTGAAGAGGTGAGTGTGATAGGTGAGTAGTCGGTTGAGGAAGTGATCCTGGTGTAGGGTTCTTTATTGGCTCCTTCAAAGCGGGCATAAATGTAATTTAGCTCGTTCAGGAAGGAGACGTTTGTGGCTGTGGGTGTGGACTGGCTGGGTTTGTAGTTGCTGATGGCCTGTATGCCCTGCCACATGCGCCGAGGATCAGAGTTGGAAAAGTGCTCCTCTAGCTTTAGCTTGTAACAATGCTTGGCCTTTTTGATGCCCCTCTTCAGATTAGCCCTGGAAGTGCTGAAGGCCTGTGCATCCTCTGATCTGAGTGTTGCGTGCCTTCAGCAGGAGGCGCACCTCCTTGTTCATCTATGGCTTTTGATTTTTAGATGTATTTGCATTAGTATTTAGATTTTTTATTTTTTATTAATATATTTTTTTTATTTTGATTTACATTTAATTAGTTTTAGCATTTGTAGCATTTAGTTATAGCAATGCAATTGTAGTTTTTTGTTTCCTTTTATCTTTATGTTTTCTGTTTTAATTGTACCTTTCTGGGTATTTTTAGTAATTTTGTTGTTTTACCGTGGTTTTACAGCTTATATTATTTAATAAAGAATATATTTAAAATCATAAGAAGAAAAAAAACTCTTGATACAAGCAAAGGGAGAGTAAACGATTACAGAAATGTCCTTTTTAAGGTGAACTCTTCCTTTAAGCATCACTATCGAGTTCCAGTTCTGACATGTGAAGTCTGTGAACTTTGCGTGCTCAGTTTGTGGATGACACTGAGATTTCTATCATCAGGAGAAAAGGACAGTAATGGGTGAATCTGGCAGGAAAATAAAAGCATCTTCAGTCCATTATAGTGATCAGAGGCCTGAAGTGAAGACGCTCCTCAACACATGATGAAAACCATGAGTCTGTTTCAGTGACACTCTCTTTGAAGAAGAAGAATAAAGCTGTCAGACGAGTGTTAATAAAGCAAACTGGGCCAGTCTTGAAAACACATCTCAAATACAGAAATGATAAAAGCTTTAAACGAGAAAAGTAACACTTTACTCACACCACTTCATTTCTTTAGTGGAAAATAAAAATGTCTGGCTGGATTTTTTGATAATAGTTTTCTATTTTTTTGACGGTAGTTTACAGTGACCAAAGAGGATAAAAAGATAAGTAGTTATTGATTACTAAAACTGTAAAATAATGTAAAAATAAGCAAACAAATATGTCGACTGAAATAAAATATACTGTATGTTTTTATAATGCACCAATGTTTTTCTTTTGTTGTTCCTTTAAGTGTATATATGTATAGTATACATTCATTCATTCGTTTTCCTTCAGCTTAGTTTCTATTTCAGAGGATGCCACAGCGGAATGAACAACAGCGTTTGGTTTACGCAGCGCATACCTTTCCAGCCACAGCCCAGTACTGGGAAACACCCATGCACTCTCATTCAGACACACACATACACTACGGTCAATTTAGTTTATTTAATTTCCCTATAGCGCATTTGTTTGGACTGTGGGGGAAACCTGAACATTTGGAGGAAATCCACGCCAACATGGGGAGAACATGCAAACTCCACACAGAAATGCCAACTGGCCCAGTCGGGGCTCGAACCAGTGACCTTCTTGCTGTGAGGTGACAGTCAAATAATAGGGGTGTCAAAATTAATCGTTTCTTCGGTGCACCGCGATTCAGGCCCGGACAATTTGGTATCGGTTCAGTAATAATCATAACCGGTTATTATGTACTGACGTCATTTATCTCACATGCGCTATGTTGCCGTAGCTTACTATGGCGAGGGAGGCGAGTGCGAGTATTTACAACGCTCTAACTACGTAAAAACTCTGAAACTGCACAATTTCACTTCTTGTGTGTTTGCAGAACTCTGTTTCACTGACACTTACAGCAAAAGCCCCTATTTCACGGCGATTAAGAGAATGAAAGTAATCTCAATTTCTCTCTCTCACTGACTGTGGCCCATGAGTGCATCTGTGAAGAGCGCCAGCGTGTAAGAGCCAATCACAGCCCTTTCTGTTGAGCGCGTGACCGATCAAAGGGGTGTAAGAAAGAACTTGGTAGACAAGACTCAGAAAGTGAGCGGGATATTTATATTTGTTTATTTGCTATAGACCATTTCAATGTGGTCATGTCATTGGCCCATGAACATTTCCTGCTTGACGTTAAACTATTTCCTAACTGTAACAAGAGGCAATTCAATCATAACTTGATTTTAAATCAGCCGTCATAACACTATTTATCAATATGTGGACCTTTTTGGATTCTCAGAAGCAATGGAAATTAAAAATGTAAAACAGGAAATACGTTAGGAACATTGTTTTTGTTTACATCCCTCAAAATGGTCTTGTTTAAAGGTACAGTTTATATATCTGACTTTGTATTAAAGGACAAAATTGTTTTACAAATAGTATATAAATATATTTATACATTTTAATACAAGAATTGCTGTGCTGTGAAGAAAATATAAAACTGTGTATGGAAAGCATCGTCAATGCACCGAGATATCGAATTGAACCGAATCGATGGCATGATAATCGTAACCGAACTGAACCGTAAGACCAGTGTAGGTTCACACCTCTATCAAATAATAACAGAAAATGTTGAAAATAATAGTAAAAACCACATAAACACTTTTTAAACTGCAAAAGTGCTAAAACTAATTCAAATGTTAATGAAGATAAAGAAATATATTTACAAAATAAAATGATTAACACAAACTATACAGAAATATTGAAAAGACAAACAAATACCAATACAAAACAAAACATACAGGGTGATTCAAAAAGAATACCACAACTTTCGGGTTGAGTGTCTGGAGGGGGTCATGTTGAACATCTATGAACGTTTTCTACTGAGTTTGTTAAGTACTCTTCACAT
Source organism: Danio kyathit (assembly GCA_903798195.1). NCBI lineage: Eukaryota > Metazoa > Chordata > Actinopteri > Cypriniformes > Danionidae > Danio > Danio kyathit. Next base: position 4,773,194 of record LR812535.1, read on the forward strand.
TGATTAATTACCCACGGTTTTATCATGTTTCTTTGATTAAATACAGATTTTCAAATTTGTGGTATTCTTTGTGAATCACCCTATATATAAGTATTAAATACTAATTAATAAAAAAACAACAACTATAAAGGCAAAATAAATGACAAGAACACAAAAAACAAAAACAATTAGTAATAAATTAGAATAAAATGTAAACATTTTTTTTATCATGCAATCATTATAAATAAACAAATAACTAATATAAAACACACTGTAAAACTGTTTGAATAAAACAAAACTGAAATAGAATGCATTAAAAGTTTAAAAGGAACATAAAACTTTCATTCATTCATTTTTCTTTGGCCTAGTCCCTTATTTACCAGGGCTCGCCACAGTGGAATGAACCGCCAACTATTCCAGCATATGTTTTACGCAGTGGATACCCTTCCAGCTGCAACCCAGTACTGGGAAACACTCATTCACAAACACACTCATACAATACGGCCAATTTAGTTTATTCAATTCCCTCTATAGCGCATGTGTTTGGACTGTGGGGGAAACCGGAGCACCCGGAGGAAACCCACACCAACACAGGGAGAATATGCGAACTCCACACAGAAATGCCAGCTGGCCCAGCCAGCGACCTTTTTGCTATTAGGCGACAATGCTAACCACTGAGCCAACGTGCCGCCCGTATAATACAGTATACTGTACACTATAGATGTTTTGTTGTTTTAAATTACAAAAGCAACAACTAAACAATTAAATCACAAATAATACTCAAAGTAAAATTAAAAAAAAGAAATCATAAAGAGCATAAAACAAATAAATCACAAAAATACTAATACAAAAATATATGAACTTTTTTGCAAACAATACTAAAACTAATTAAAATGTAAATGAAAATAAACACAATATATTAACAAAATGAAATGATAAATACAAACTAACAAATACCAATATAAAGTAAAATAAAACAAATAATATAAGAATTAAATACTAACTAATAAAAACAACAACTATAAATGCAAAAAAATTACAACAAGACAAAAAATGTATAAAAATGAGTATTGATTTAGAATAGAGGTCTGCATTATTTTCCGGTACCAGTCAGTAACTCTGGAGCGATTTGAACTGGAGCGTGCAGGCTAACAATATATCACTCCCAAGTCCCGACGTTATTTTGTAACAGCATATCTGGGATTTCTTCATTCTTATTGAGCACCAGTACAGCCAGTCCTCACGACTGTTACACACGCTGAACGCATGACCAGTGCTTTCTGCACCTGCTTTTTATTCCATAGTCTGTGCACACATCATCTGCATAATGGTCCTCAGAGCGGGCTTTAACAACACGGGAGAGCAAAGTGAAGATGCGCTGTCCTTCAGCTTGCATTAGAAAACAGTCAGTTTACTGTTTGGAAACTCACATCAGTCAAGTCTGATGTATGGAAGTCTTTTTAATGCATCAGTAGCTATGTTTCCATCCACCTATTTTTATGCGCATTTTGGACATGCGCATAAAAAACTGGTTGATGGAAACGCCATGATGCGCATAAATTTAGAAAATGCGCATAAAAAAACATATGCACATAACCGAGTAGAATAAACTTTTTATTCTACAAGAAAAGATGCACATAAACTACGATGGAAACACTTTTACCGCACAAATTCCAGTGTGCGCATTAAAAAAGGTCATGTGATTTTGTTATAAGAGATCATGTGATGATGAAAATGTGTGTGAATAGACAAACCAGCAGGCTGAGCACATTATAAACCATCTGAAATGTTGTTTTTGTCATTCTAAAACGCCTTACCGTTTAAGGTTTAGTGTTATTATATTTTTATATTTTTATTATATTATTATTGACCTCCAGAATCAAGAGCGTCTGTGCTCCGCATCTGACACCTTCAAACGCTACCACGCGTTCATTGCGTGTCAGGATTGCCTTCTGAGGCGCAAGTCATTTATTAGATGAAGAAAAGATTGACACAGCTTCTCCTACTGCAGCAATTTCAGTTTTTACTGTTGATATTTGGCGGCAGTTAATCAGGAAGTGACGATTTTGTTTGCTTTGACTCGTTGAATGGAAACGCTGCTTTATTCGCAGGTCTTTTATGCGATAATCCAGTTTTGCGCATAAAGTTCATTCGCATTTTTGGATGGAAACATAGCTAATGACGCAAATGTAAAACAAAATGACCCTTTGCACAATGTGATAGTAAGTTTTACCCTTTAGCAGTCACAAGACTGGAACCTCAGGATTAAGGCCCAGTTTACACTAATATGTTTTAGTTTTAAAACGGCGTTTTAGAATGAAAACGATCTGTGTCCGCACTGGCGTTTCACTTAGCGTTTCTGAACAACTCTCCGTCCACACTACACAGCTGAAAACAAACATCACGTGACCACACACACATTCTGGCATGCACTGCAGCGATGAGAGCTGTGCACGTCGCACTGTTCTTCAAGGATCTACCGCTGGATCTAATCTCACTATAGATGTTAAACGTGATATTTAATTCATCTTGTCTCTATCTAACAACATTTCCCTGACTTTGGTCTTTTGAATCTATTACTTGTTCTCAGGTAACGTGTTTTGGCTGAGCGCAAAGATAAGTTAATATATTAATTTATGTAACCGCGTACACTGATTCTGCATATCTGACTTATTGCTTGCCTTTATTTCCTATAATGTATAAACTTACTGTACGTTATTTTTATAATGGCCATTATTGATTATAAAAACTGATATTCAGCAAAAGAGAGGGTATGTTTCGTATTTTCAATGAAAATGAAAGGAGGCAGTAATGTTATAGGCTCCGTTTTTAATAAATATGCATACAATAAATATGCATACAATGAAGATGACGGTTATATAAATATGTAGCAACACGACTCCTCAGCATTTTTTGTGTCTATTAAGTTAATATCAAAATGAAAATAGGCAGTTCCTTATATATTGTTTTCATTTTATTGTAAAAAAGTGAAACAACGTAGCCAGGGTGATGTGAATGAGGTTATAAAGTACACTGTTCCCTTTAAAGATTTATCTGATGTGTCCTCAAGAGATTGTTTTCCATATCAAACCTACGAAGTCTGAACTTACAAGGAGAGGATGCAGGACTGAACTGTGTGTAGGATACTTAATATTGAGGGAAAAGCAATTAGATTAGATCAGTCCCCAATCAGATCTGTCTGCAGCCCTGCCTCCATTTTCAGATGTCTCTGTTTTCCCCCATCCACACTGACACAGAGCAGCAGCGTTTTAAAATGAAAACAGCCTCTTCAGCGTTTTCAAAAAGCTCAGTTTTCGGCGCTCCACCATAGTGTTGACGGATGGCGTAACCGTAGCAAAACGTATGCGTTTTAAAACTAAAAGGTATTAGTGTAAACGGGGCCTAAGGCAGCACTCATGTCTCATCACAAAGCGGCAAACAAAACTGACATTTAGCCTACAATCCTTGCACAACCTACAGTTTTATCTGTTATCTCTCTCTTTTGGTAGACCCAATTTAAATGTGAGGTTGTGGAAACCAGATCTAAATTTAGTGGGAAAGGTTGGGTCGGGTAGAAAATTGTTCTAAACGGGCAGCGGGTGAACAAAGGCTAAATATACAGCGGGAGCGGTCAGGTGTGGAAAAAACTTTGCGGAAGCGGGACAAAATAATTAGTCCCGTGCAAACCTCTATTTTAGAATAAAATAATACAAATAATCATGCAATCATTATACATAAATACATTATAAAACAAAATGTAAAACTGATTGATTAAAATATAAAACTGGAATAGAATATGTTAAAAGTTAAAAAGGAAACATAAAGAACACAGAACTCAAATTTCTAAATATTTACAATTCAAAATGTGAGTTTAAATGACAATATTTATTACTTCAAAAAACTATTAAATAATATAAATAATAATGATGTTTATTCCATTGAGCTCTTGCGTGAGTAAATCCAGCATGTTGTCTGTGCTGAATTACATGCCTGTTTTGATCCTGATTTTAAGGTGATTTACAAACCTTTCTGTGTCTCAGCAGTACCTCTTCCTCTCGATTCTCCTCCTCAGTGATCAAACATCCGTGAATCCGCTCGGGATGAGCTTCATTCAACAGCTCAGCTGAAGAATAAAAACATTTCATTTAAACAAACAAACAAAATATATAGACTGAATATAAAAATTATGCCATGTTAGTGAAGAATAGTCAAGCATAAATGGGGATAAAAATTGCAGATGTAATTTAACTGATTGTGAATGCAGATGTGATTTAACTGGATGTGAATACGGATGCGAATAACCACTATGTGAATGCAGATCTGAATTAACTGGATGTGAATGCGGATGTGAATTAACTGAATGTTAATGCAGATGTGAATTAACTGGATGTGAATGCGGATGTGAATTAACTGAATGTGAATGTAGATGTGAATTAACACAATGCGAATCTGGATGTGAATGAGTAGAATGTGAATTATGTGAATTAACTGAATGTGAATGTGGATGTGAATTAACTGAATGTGAATGCAGATGTGATTTAACTGAATGTGAATGCAGATGTGATTTAATTGAATGTGAATGCGGATGTGAATTAACAGAATGTGATTGCGGATGTCAATGAACACAATGTGAATCCGGATGTGGATTAATAGAATGTGAATGATGTGAATTAACTGAATATGACTGATGATGTGAATTAACAGAATGTGAATGCAGATGTGAACAAATGCAATGTGAATCCAAATTTAAATGAATAGAATGTGAATGCACCATGTGAATTAACTGAATATGAATGCAGATGTGAATTAACTGAATGTGAATGCAGATGTGAATTAACTGAATGTGAATGCATATGTGAATTAACGGAATGTGAAGGCGGATGTGAATTAACAGAACGTGAATGTGGATGTGAATTAACAGAATGTGAATGTGGACGTGAATAAACGCAATGTGAATCCAAATTTAAATGAATAGAATGTGAATGATGTGAATTCATTGAATGCGAATGCACCATATGAATGAACTAAATATGAATGTGGATGTGAATTAACAGAATGTGAATGCAGATGTGAATTAACTGAATGTGAATGCGGATGTGAATTAACTGAATGTGAATGCATATGTGAATTAACTGAATTTGAATGCAGATGTGAATTAATAGAATGTGAATGAGGATGTGAATTACTTGAATGTGAATGTGGATGCAATTTAACTAAATGTGAATGTGATTTAGCTAAATGCGGATGTGAATTAACTGAATGTGAATGCAGATGTGAATTAACTAAATGTGAATGCGCATGTTGGGTCTCACCAGTGTTTGTCTCATCCTCGTTCTCATCTTCAAACAGGTTTGTGGAGACGCTGGGCTCTCCATCCTCCGTGTGTTTTCTGAAGTCCTCAAGCTGTTCTGTGCAGGTTAAAACATGGTTGACTGATCAAAGATGCTTCAAACCTTTCTGCATTAAACCATTTATAAGGTGTAGGTGTCACTACTTTTTTCAACTTCAGGTTTTAGTCGTCTGTTCTTGATGAGGATTTTTCCTTTGAGGTCATTTGGAGAGGGCAGTGGACATCCAGGCTCCATCTGAGGCAAAACAAAAGAAACTAAAACTTCAAGTATATGGATTAAGCCCATTTAAAATGTACACAACAGAATATAGATTAAAACAGAGTAATTAAACACACCGGGAAATCCTCTAACGGCTGTCTTAAGAGCAAATCGCCAAAAATGTCTTCGCAGTAACGAGCCAGTTTATACTGCTGATGTTTCCTGAAGGAAAAAAAAAACAGTGCATTTATTTAGTAATCATTTATTTTTCTGGTTTGTGTGACAAAACAACTGAATAAACTGTTGATTTAAAGTTTATTTATAATGCCCTTTTCAGTTGCAACCCAGTATTGGGAAACACCAATACACACTCACTCATTCACACACACACATTCACTACGGACAATTTAGTTTATTCAATTCACCTATACCACATGTGTTAGAACTGTGAGGGAAACCGGAGCCCCCGGAAGGAAAACCCACGCCAACACAGGGAGAACATCCACACAGAAATACCAACTGGCCCAGCTAGGACTCAAACTAGCGACCTTCTTGCTGTGAAGTGACAGCGCCAGCAGGTCACCATCATTTAATATATACAGCAAAAAAAAAAATGTAGTTGAAACAAAGTTACTTTTCTAGTTATCTCAAATTACAGCACTTCACTCAAACTATACATTGACTATACACATTTAAAGAAGTTTTTTTTTTTACTTTTTTTTTTTTTTTTTTTTCATTTAAATATGATCTTACAATCATGTTAGCTTATAAAACCGTTAAGGAATTGACAGCTATTAAAGGTGCAGTATGTAAGTTTGACACCAAGTGGTTGAATTAGGTATTACATTCCTGGATCAAAACAAATGCAAGCCCAGGTTGCCAGATTGAGGAGCGACTTAAGTCGTGTTCTAGCAACAGCACACGATAGAAGCAATATGTACCATATTAAAAGGAGTTTTGGTTCTAACCAACACCTGAAATTTATATGTTAGAAACGGCTTCTATTTCTCACAGCTGAACAACAGAATAAACTGCGATTACCTCAGGTACACTGAATTAATACATATTAAACCTCTTTAATATTGTCAAATGTACATGTTGAATCATGTGTTGGCATTATTTCACAGTTCTAAAGTTCAATTTCAAACGGTTTATTTTATTTTCAAGATCTGAGGTGAACTATCTGCTGCTGCTTTCAGTAGTATGGCAGTAAATGTCATGTAAAAGGGCATTCAAACTCACATTATTAGCATTTAACACTAAATAAAGCACATGAGGTGTATCTGAGCTGATCATTGTCAGTTTGTTTCTGAAGAAATAGAAGCCTTTTCTAAAATATATATTTTAGGTGTTGGTTGGGACAAGGCGACGTGGTGGCGCAGTGGGTAGCACGTTCGCCTCACAGCAAGAAAGTCGCTGGTTCGAGCTTCGGCTGGGTCAGTTGGCGTTTCTGTGTGGAGTTTGCATGTTCTCCCCTGTGTTGGCGTGGGTTTTCTTCGGGTGCTGCGGTTTCCCCCACAAGTCCAAACACATGTGGTATAGGTGAATTGGGTAAGCTAAATTGTCCGTAGTGTGTGTGTGTGTGTGTGTGTGTGTGTGTGTGTGTGTGTGTGTGTGTGTGTGTGTGTGTGTGTGTGTGTGTGTGAATGAGTATGTATGGATGTTTCCCGGTAATGGGTTGCAGCTAGAAGGGCATCCGCTGCTTAAAACATGTGCTGGATAAGTTGGCGGTTCATTCCACTGTGGCGACCCCGGATTAATAAAGGGACTAAGCCAAAAAGAAAATGAATGAATGAATGAATGAATGAATGGTTAGGACAAAAACTCCTAATGTGGAAAATATTCCTTCCATCACGTGCCGTTACTTTTAGTTAGAAAACGGTTTAAATCAGCCTTAAATCAGCCTTTAGGCTTGATAGTCAGGCACACTTCTGTCAATCTGGCAACCTGCACTTGCGTGGACTCATCAGAGGAGGAGCCGAGTGAAAATGTGTTTTGATCCAGGCGTGCAATACCTAGTTCAACCCCTGGGTGTCAAACTTGCATACTGCACTTTTAACTTATTATAATATATAATGGAAAAATATATAAGATCAGTAATAATGAATCTAAGGATAAACATACGTGCAGTGGTTTTCAAAGGAGAGGATCACAGGATACTCTGATGTCAGGAAGGCGGTTTCTTTAATTCCCTGAATGACATCCTGTATAAAACATACTGTAAATGTCCCTTTTGGTCTAGACATTCATCAAAACAGCATAAACACAGATACATTTACTTAATCGTCTCACGCCACAAACTGATCATTTCAGTAATGTCAGCTATGTTTCCATCCAAAGTTGCGAATTTATTTTATGCACAAAATTAAAATATAGCATAAAGCACCTGCAAGAAAAACTTTGTCTATTCAGCATTTTTGAAGAGATATCCTAAAACGCACATAAAAATAGTTGAGTAAACGTAGCTTTTAATGAAACGTTTACCTTGAATAGGACGTCTGTGCACATGGCCTTGCCGTGGGTGATTATGGGCTCCTGATCTTCACCTTTTCCATCCCAGCAGTCCAACTCAACACACCTGACAATAAAACACAGTCAATAAGTCAATGATAAACTTAAAATGACAAGCATTCTGTGCACACATCACACAGGGTAACACTTTACATTAAAGTTGTATTAGCTAGTTAGTGCATTTAATAGCATGAACAAACAATGAGCAATGCATTTATTACAGTATTTGTTCATGTCAGGTAATGTTAGCAAATGAAAATAAAGTCATTCATTGTTCACTCACGGAGCATTAACTAATGTTAACAAGCATTAGTAAATGTTAAGCTACGATTAAGAAATGCTGTACAAGTATTGTTCATTATTTTTTCACATTTGTAAATACATGAACTAACATTAACTAATTAAATGTAAACTAACCTTATTGTAAAGTGTTACCCTCAAAAATGTATGCATACACTCAAAATTGCATTATAAAAATAGTGAAAATATTTGGGGGCAAGGCGGTGACGCAGTGGGTAGCACTGTGGCCTCACAGCATGAAGGTCGCTGGTTCGAGCCTCGGCTGGGTCAGTTGGCATTTCTGTGTGGAGTTTGCATGTTCTCCCTGTGTTGGGGTAGGTTTCCTCCGGGTGCTCCGGTTTCCCCCACAAGTCCAAAGACATGCAGTACAGGTGAATTGGGTATGCTAAAACTAACCGTAGTGTATGAGTGTGTGTGTATGGATGTTTCCCAGTGATGGATTGCAGCTGGAAGGGCATCCGCTGCGTAAAACCATATGCTGGATAAGTTGGCGGTTCATTCCGCTGTGGCGACCCCCGATTAATAAAGGGACTAAGCCGAAAATAAAATGAATGACTAAATGATTGAATGAAAATATTTAAACGTCAACAACCAATAATACACCAATTTACAAATATGTAACTTATGCATGTAATAATACGTGCATGTAATGATATTAATAATAATTAACATGTAGTAATAAATAAATGCATTTTTTAATATATTTCCTGTTGAGAAAATGCATTATGTTATTAAACACACGTTAAAACACAAGTGTCAAATCCAGTCCCTGGAGGGCCGCAGCTCTGCACAGTTTAGTTACAACACTGCTTCAACACACTTACCTAGGTTTCAAACAAGCCTGAAGGACTTAATTAGATTGATCAGGTGTGTTTAATTAGGGTTGAAACTAAACTGCAAAGCTGGGGCTCTTCAGGAACTGAATTTGACACCTGTGCATCAAAAGAAGAGTTCAATACTCATTATTTCAACACAGGCTCATTCTGAAAATGTAGTTCCGTGGACGTTTCTGGAGACCGCGAATTATATAGCCGGAGGTACGTATGGCTGCATTAAATTTTTTTAAACGAATGTAACGGGGCGGTATGATGCCGTTTCTTTTTGCGCTTACCAGCTGACCACTTACCTCCGTGTGGAGGGCTTTCCCGCTGCAACCAGTTTGTACAGTTAGCTCGGCAAACTTGAGACGGAGAGAGAAGTTGACCACGACGACGACGGGGTTCGAGTCCGAGGAAGATCGGTTCCAGAAATCAGGTAAGACAAAAACAGAATCCAAATAAAATGAAAAGTGAATAACAGGGTGAGAATGTGGTAAAGTCCGAAAACGTGGTAAAAATCAGACGAGGGCTTTTCTTTTTCTGGACGGCTTTTGTAAACCGTTGGTTGAGTTTAGGGAAGTAAGTGGGTGGGCGGGTCAATCGATAAAATTGGTTGGGTTTAGGGAAGAAGGAGAGTGGGTCGATCGATTGGTCGGCCGGCCAGTCAGTCATTCAGACAGACAGTCAGTCGACAGCGGCCTCTGTTGGGTTTACGTGAGAACAGCGGGCGCGAACGGCACTCGCGAGAGAAATTTGAAATATGAAAAACGCACGCAGCGGGCTCTCGCGGATTCGCGAAAACCAAAACTGCAAAAATACATACCTCCCGGGACGTATTTCGCAGTCTCCAGAAACGTCCACAGGACTACGTTGAAAAACAATGGAAATACATAGGTCAGTTGGTAAAATGTATTTTGCATAATTTAAGACACCTAATAACTAATCTCTTACTAATGTAATATTATTTGTTTTACAATAGATTTATTAATAAAAAGTTAAGTATTTGGCAGCATGGTGGCTCAGTGGTTAGCATTGTCGCCTTACAGCCAGAAGGTCGCTGGTTTGCGCCAGTCTCGAAGGTCTCGGATGCGCCAGTTGGCATTTCTGTGTGGAGTTTGCATGTTCTCCCCGTGTTGGTGTGGGTTTCCTCCGGGTGCTCCGGTTTCCCCCACAGTCCAAACACATGCACTATACGGGAATTGCTGAACTACATTGGCCTTAGTGTATGAGTGTGTGTGTGCGTGTGTGTGTAAATGTGAATGTGTTTGGGTGTTTCCCAGTACTGGGTTGCAGTTGGAAGGACTATAGTTGGTGTACTATAGTTGGTGGTTCATTCTGCTGTAGCGACCCCTGATAAATAAGGGACTAAGTCGAAGGAAAATGAATGAATGAATGAATGAATGAATGAATGAATGAGTTAAGCGTTTCCCATTTACAATTTAATAAACATTTTAATAAAATAATAATCAGATATAAGGATAAGGCATTTTCTGATAGTATAAAATGCTTTACATAATAACAGACGTACAATTTAAGTTGAGGAATATTATTTAATATTTACTGTAATAAGCACAGTAACAAATGATCTTTTAATAATGCTATTTAATAATATAATAAGGCTCAGTAGTTAGCACTGTCGCCTCACACCAAGAAGGTCGCTGGTTTGAGTCCCGGCTGGGTCAGTTGGCATTTCTGTGTGGAGTTTGCATGTTCTCCCCGTGTTGGTGTAGTTTTCCCCACAGTCCAAACACATGCGCTATAGATGAATTAAATAAATTAAATTGGCCTTGTGTATGAGTGTAAAAGCAAGAGTGTTTGGGTGTTTCCCAGTGCTGGGTTGCAGCTGGAAAGGCATTTGCTGCGTAATAACATATGCTGGATAAGTTGGTGGTTCATTCCGCTGTGGTGACCCCTGATTAATAAAGGGACTAAGTCGAAAAGAAAATGAATTATCTTATTCATGTTTTAGGAAATGCAACATAAACCATGAGGTCGTCAGGATGATGTCTGTACCTGCAGCCGGTCAGCAGCACCTGTCTGTAAATCTCCACTGAGGATTTCCCTCCGAACTGTCTGCCGGTCAAGTAAGTATTGTGGGAGGAGTTGATGAAGTAGTGAGACAGCGGATGATCCATCTCCTGGTAAACCTCCAACCGGTCCAGAAACACAGGAGCGTTTTCATCCGACATCAGAAACCGGCAAAAACCATCACATGACAGCAGACCTGCCCAAACACAGATATTCATTCAATCATTCATTCATGTTTCATTCGTTCATTCATTTATACAATAGTTCATGCATTCATTCAGTCATATATGCATTCATTCATCCATCCATGTATGCATGCATTCAATTATTCATTCATCCATTCATTTATGCATGTATTCAATTATTAATGTATTCATGTATTCCTTAATTTATACATGTATTCAAATATTAATGTATTAATGTATTCTTTCATTCAGCCATGCATGCATTCAATTATTCATTCATCCATTTATTTATGCATGTAGTCAATTATTAATGTATTCATGTATTCATTCATCCATTCATTTATTTATGCATGTATTTAATTATTAATGTATTCATTCATTCAGCCATGCATGCATTCAATTATTCATTCATGCATTAATTTATGCATGTTTTCAATTATTAATGTATTCATTCATTCAGCCATGCATGCATTCAATTATTCATTCATCCATTTATTTATGCATGTAGTCAATTATTAAAGTATTCATGTATTCATTCATTCAGCCATGCATGCATTCAATTATTCATTCATGCATTAATTTATGCATGTTTTCAATTATTAATGTATTCAGTTATGCATGCATTCATGTATTCATTCAGCCATGCATGCATCCAATTATTCTTTCATCCATGCATGTATTCAATTATTGATATTCAGTTAAACATGCATCCGTGTATTCATTTAGCCATGCATACATTCATTTATTCATGCAAGCATGCAATTATTCATTCATGCATCCATTCATTTATGCATGTATTCAATTATTAATGTATTCATGTATTCCTTAATTTATGCATGTATTCAATTATTAATGTATTCATTCATTCAGCCATGCATGCATTCAATTATTCATTCATCCATTCATTTATGCATGTAGTCAATTATTAATGTATTCATTCATTCAGCCACGCATGCATTCAATTATTAATTCATGCATTAATTTATGCATGTTTTCAATTATTAATCTATTCAGTTATGCATGCATTCATTCATCCATGCATGTATTCAATTATTGATATTCAGTTAAGCATGCGTCCATGTATTCATTTAGCCATGCATACATTCATTCATTCATGCAAGAATTTAATTATTCTTTATTGCATTCATTCATTTATGCATACATTCATTCATTCATGCATTAATTAATGCATGCATGTATCCAATCATTCATTCATTCATCCATCTATGCATGTAATTGTACAATTATGTGTGCATTTATTAATTTAATCATTCATATATTCATTATATACTCAGACATAGATGCTTAAACCATAGCTTAAACTGATCTAAATATTCTTAAAATATCTGTCTTTAGAAGTGCACATGAAATAAAAAGAACTATAATAGTTACTGTATGCATACACTAGGTGGCGCTTCAAGATTACAAAACTGTATTTACATAATGAGACATAAAGGTGATTTTAAAGCATGAACAATAAAAAAAATCAATAGCTTATAGGCATTTAATAATAGTAATAATATAATTTCTTACAATATATTGTTAAATATAAAAAATAAATAAATAAATAACCAACAACAACAAACAAATATTTAGGCAGGATATTAATAACACATTAAAAAAAACATACTACATGAATTAATGAATAAATTAACAATTTTATAACTTTATATTCACATATAAATATATTTTCAAAATATATATATTTTAAGTGCATTACTTAAAAAATATTAACATTTAAAATAAGTTTTATTTTACTAAATAACTTCAATTAATAAAAAATAACACTAATACATTGTTAAAATAATTAATAAGTACATATTTTGCAAAAAAATAAAATAAAATCCTACTACCGGTCAAACGTTTGGGGTCAGTTTTTTTTTAAGAAAAATATTCTGTTTATCAAGGCGGCATTTATTAAATGTAAAAAGAATTGTTAATTGTTAAATATTTATTACAATTTTAAATAACTGCTTATTTCATGTAGTTTTAAATGTAATTATTACTCCAGTCATTATTGCTTTTATTACTTACCATTCATAATAATTACCATTCATAATAATAATAATAATAATAATAATAATAATAATAATAATAATAATAATAACAATAATAATAATAATAATAGAGTGATTTTTGAAGGATCATGTGACTCTAAAGACTGAAGTAATGAAGCTGAAAATTCCTCTTTAAAATCACTGGAATAAATTATTAAATAAAATTATATATATATACTAATTTTGAACAGTTATTTTATAGTGCAATAACATTTCACAGATTTACAATTTATACTGTATTTGTGATGAAATAAATATAACAATAAATAAAACAAATAAGACTTTCTCCAGAAGAAAAAATATTATCAGACATACTGTGAAAATTTCCTTGCTCTGTTGCTCAAATTCAAGGGGGGAGACGGGGGAGGGGGGTTTCAACTGTACATGATTACTCGTATTTAAACACAATAATGTTACACACACACCTTTCCTTTTCAGTTTCTCATCAGGCTCATATCGCTGTATGATTTGGAAAGCACATTTAGAGTTGAAGAACGGAAACAGTATTTCATTCAGACGTGGATCTCTCTGATTCTAACCGAGAGAGAGAGACAAGAAAAAACAGGTTACATTAACTCAGTCAAGGAATGCTAGTAATTTGTTAAAAGCATCTTTGTTTAATAAACACATGGCCAGAGTTAAACAAAAGAGCAACTGCTTTAAATTAAGCTGAAGAAGAATAGAAATGTTACTTAAAAGGATAAAGAGTGAATACCTTTAAAAGATAAGCGGACACAAAACTAAGCAAAACATATAGTTGTTTACTGTTCATTCAGGTTGCATTACCATAATATATACTGCTATAAAGAAGTTAATGAAATAAAACACTGCTTACTTCATTCAAAAAGTGGACGAACTGCTCAACACTCAAATAATCACATTTGTCTCCCTTGCTGAAATGAAATAAAACACAGGAAACCTGGATGTTACGTGGTTAACTTGAATGCTGCATGTTTCTCATTGAGTCCAGTTAGATTAGGAGTTTAATATTCAAACTCCTCAGGCCATGCAGGCTGGAATATGTTGTGCAACTCGTGGGAAAAACATCCTCCAAAGCAACATTCACTCATGCAAAAAAGCTCCAGAACAAACATGACAGTGAACTGCTGTAGATCACTCAAGAGAGTCTGATTTGAGATGTTAAAAGAGATGAATGATTGAATGAGTCAATGAATGAATTAGTCAATGAATGAATATATGAATAAACTAATGAATGAATTGGTCAATAAATGAAAGATTCAATGAATGAATATATGAATGAGTTATTAAATGAATGAGTCAACGAATGAATATATGAATGAGCTAATGAATGAATAAGTTAATGAATGAATGAATGAACGAATAAGTAAATGAGTAAATGAATGAGTCAATGGATGAATGAACGAGTCAATGAATGAATGAACAAATGAATGAATGAATGAACGAGTCAGTGAATGAATGAACTAATAAATGAATGAATGAATGAATGAACGAACAAGGCAATGAACGAATGAATGAATGAATCAATCAATGAGGTAACAAATGAATGAGTCAACGAATGAACGAGTGAGTCAAAGAATGAATGAACAAGTCAATGAATGAATGAATGAACGAGACAATGAATTAATGAACAAGAAAATGTATGAATTAATGAATGAATGAGTCAATGAATGAATTAGCTAATGAATCAATCAATCAATGAGGCGATGAATGAATAAGTCAATGAATGAACGAGTGAGTTAATGAATGAATGAACAAGTCAATATATGAATGAATGAACGAATTAAAGTATGAATGAATCAATGAATGAAAGAGGTAACGGATGAATAAATGAATGATCGAGGCAATGAATGAATGTACGAGTCAATGAATGAATGAATCAATCTATGTATCAATCAATGAGGCAATGAATGAATGAATGAGGCAATGAATATATTAATGAATAAATAAGGCAATGAATGAATGAATTAATGAATCAGTCAACGAATGAATGAGGCAATAAATAAATGAATGCATCAATGAATGAATGAGTTAATGATTTGAGTGAGTCAATGAATGAATGAACAGGTCAATGAATGTATGAATGAATCAATGAATGAAAGAGGTAACAAATGAATAAATGAATGAACGAGGCAATGAATGAATGTACAAGTCAATAAATGAATGAATGTACAAGTCAATAAATGAATGAATCAATCAATTAATCAAACAATGAGACAATGACTGAATGAAAGAGGCAATGAATGAGTTAATAAATGATTGAGACAATGAATGAATTAATGAATCAATCAATCAATCAACGAATGAGGCAATAAATGAATGAATTCATCAATAAATTAATGAGTTAATGAATTAATGAGTGAATTAATGAATGAATGAACAAGTCAATGATTGTATGTATGAATGTATGAATGAATCAATGAATGTAAGAGGCAATGAATAAATGTACAAGTCAATGAACGAATGAATGAATGAATCAATCAATCAAACAATGAGGCAATGAATGAATGAATGAATGAGGCAATGAATGTAAGAGGCAATGAATAAATGTACAAGTCAATGAACGAATGAATGAATGAATCAATCAATCAATCAAACAATGAGGCAATGAATGAATGAATGAATGAGGCAATTAATGAATTAATGAATAAATGAGACAATGAATAAATGAAATAATGAGTTAATGAATAAATCAATCAACGAATGAATGAGGCAATAAATGAATAAATGCATCAACAAATGAATGAGTTAATGAATTAATGAGTGAGTCAATGAATGAATGAACAGGTCAATGAATGTATGAATGAATGTATAAATGATTATCAATAAATGAACCAGTCAATAAATGAAAGAACAAGTCAATAAATGAATAAATGAATGAATCAATGAATGAATGAGTTAATGAATGAATGAACGAGCCAATGAATGAATGAACAAGTCAATGAATGAATCATTCAATGAATGAATGAATGAAAGAGGCAATGAATAAGTCAATGAATGAATGAACAAGTCAATGAATGAATCATTCAATGAATGAATGAATGAATGAAAGAGGCAATGAATAAGTCAATGAATGAATGAACAAGTCAATGAATAAATAAATGAACAAACCATTGAATGAAAGAGGCAATGAACAATAGAATGAATAGATTATTTAGTCAATGAATGAAGTCATTAAATAAAAACAATGATTTAATCAAATATATATATTAACCAAAAACGTGAAATTATATTTTTGTATTTCCATTAACATTCATTCAATCATTCATTCATTGACTCATTCATTCATTCATTCATTCATTGCCTCGTTCATTCATTCATTTATAGAATTATTGACTCATTCATTTGTTCATTCACTCATTCATTCATTGACTCATTCATTCACTTATTTAATCATTCATTCATTCATTTGTTCATTGACTCATTCATTCATTGACTCATTCATTCATTCATTCATTCATTTAATCATTCATGCATTGCCTCGTTCATTCATTCATTTATATAATTATTGATTTATTCATTTGTTCATTCACTCATTCATTCATTCGAAAACAAATACAAAAATGATATATTGATAAATTATAAATATATGATATACAGGGAGTGCAGAATTATTAGGCAAGTTGTATTTTTGAGGATTAATTTTATTATTGAACAACAACCATGTTCTCAATGAACCCAAAAAACTCATTAATATCAAAGCTGAATATATTTGGAAGTAGTTTTTAGTTTGTTTTTAGTTTGAGCTATTTTAGGAGGATATCTGTGTGTGCAGGTGACTATTACTGTGCAGAATTATTAGGCAACTTAACAAAAAACAAATATATACCCATTTCAATGATTTATTTTCACCAGTGAAACCAATATAACATCTCAACATTCACAAATATACATTTCTGACATTCAAAAACAAAACAAAAACAAATCAGTGACCAATATAGCCACCTTTCTTTGCAAGGACACTCAAAAGCCTGCCATCCATGGATTCTGTCAGTGTTTTGATCTGTTCACCATCAACATTGCGTGCAGCAGCAACCACAGCCTCCCAGACACTGTTCAGAGAGGTGTACTGTTTTCCCTCCTTGTAAATCTCACAGTTGATGATGGACCACAGGTTCTCTATGGGGTTCAGCTCAGGTGAACAAGGAGGCCATGTCATTAGTTTTTCTTCTTTTAGTCCCTTTCTTGCCAGCCACGCTGTGGAGTACGCGTGTGATGGAGCATTGTCCTGCATGAAAATCATGTTTTTCTTGAAGGATGCAGACTTCTTCCTGTACCACTGCTTGAAGAAGATGTCTACCAGAAACTGGCAGTAGGACTGGGAGTTGAGCTTGACTTCATCCTCAACCCGAAAAGGCCCCACAAGCTCATCTTTGATGATACCAGCCCAAACCAGTACTCCATTTCCACCTTGCTGGCGTCTGAGTTGGACTGGAGCTCTCAGCTTTTTACTGATCCAGCCACGGGCCCATCAAGACTCACTCTCATTTCATCAGTCCATAAAACCTTAGAAAAATCAGTCTTGAGATATTTCTTGGCCCAGTCTTGACGTTTCAGCTTGTGTGTCTTGTTCAGTGGTGGTTTTTTCAGCCTTTCTTACCTTGGCCATGTCTCTGAGTATTGCACACCTTGTGCTTTTGGGCACTCCAGTGATGTTGCAGCTCTGAAATATGGCAAAACTGGTGGCAAGTGGCATCTTGGCAGCTGCACGCTTGACTTTTCTCAGTTCATGGGCAGTTATTTTGCGCCTTAGTTTTTCCACATGCTTCTTGCGACCCTGTTGACTATTTTGAATGAAACGCTTGATTGTTCGATGATCACGCTTCAGAAGCTTGGCAATTTTAAGAGTGCTGCATCCCTCTGCAAGATATCTCACTATTTTTGACTTTTCGGAGCCTGTCAAGTCCTTCTTTTGACCCATTTTGCCAGAGGAAAGGAAGTTGCCTAATAATTATGCACACCTGATATAGGGTGTTGATGTCATTAGACCACACCCCTTCTCATTACAGAGATGCACATCACCTAATATGCTTAATTGGTAGTAGGCTTTCGAGCCTGTACAGCTTGGAGTAAGACAACATGCAGAAAGAGGATGATGTGGTCAAAATACTAATTTGCCTAATAATTCTGCACTGCCTGTATATGTGATATATTTAATATATGATATTTAGAAATTGCTAATTAAACTTTATATACAGTATTATTATATCCTGTTGAAGGATTATAAAGATATCCTGACAACATTGATTTAGCAATTTGGTAATAAACGCTTGCTTTAGCAAGTTTTAACATGTATTTTATATAGGATAGACAGATATATAAATTTTTGAATTAAATATTATTACTATTTACAATCAAAAAATTCCTAAAATAAACATTTGTGGATTATACAGTAGAAACAATCTCATAACATTACTGCTGAATGCACACATTTTGAACTATAAAGCTTAAATTCTATTGAATATTATACATCATATACATCATATTAATTCATATAAATTAATAGGTTGCTTACAATTTCTTGAAAAGTACTTCAATGTCAGTTCTGGGACAGATTTTCTGCGTAAGGCTGTAGAACTTGTCAAAAGTGAAGATCTCGTGCTGGATTTCATCATTCTGTTGAAAGATATGAATACGAGCTTACAATCAGAAACAAACCAGCTGTAAGAGTTTTGCAGTTCATTAGCATAAAATATTAGTATTGATTATAATCAGCATAGCATGCAATCATATACTCAATACTACATTAGCATGTGTGTAATTTGACAACATTAAGAGGTCATGGACCCACAAATGTAGCATATAATCAATGCATAATGTTATGCTGTGCAGAATGCAGTAAATAACAGCATTCAGAGAGCACATAGTACTGCTCATGTTGGTTCATATCAATATCTGACACAGTTCATATATCCATCCTGGATCTTAATGATGAATGTACATGCAGTAAAAATGTACTGAACCTTTCCACTGGGTAAACCGAGATCCTTTAGCGCCTGGAAAATTCCCTTCTCTGTTTTGCCAGAGGCGAAGGTTCTTGTAATACTGCAGAAATCAGACACGTGCATTAGTTTTTAACACACGCACACACACAGATCAGTCTTTTACATGTGTGAATGAACGCCATTAGATCATATGTCAGTATGGATTATATATATTGATTACTTTATTTCACATGCATTTGTGTGGAATTGTGCTTGTGCATCTTTTGTTATATAACTTACATCAAGTAAGTGCATTAATATTCATACTGTATATTTGCTCATGTAACGTTACTGTTAGAGTGAAATTTAACAATACAATGTATAAATAAAATGTAAAAATGCATATATACACGTGTGTGTGTGTGTACAGACAGATAGATATTAAATGCTATTTGCTTAAAATACTATTTGCAGGCAAGTAGGGCTGTGCAATACGACACTACACACTCACTGGCCACTTAATTAGGTACACTTTACGGTTACCGATTTGGACCCCCTCTTGCCTTCAGAACTGACTTGGATGAACATGGTCAGCAACAATACTATGGCATTGACACGATCCTCAATTGGTATTAATGGGCCCAAAGTGTGCCAAGAAAATATCCTCCACACCATTACACCACCACCACAGCCTGAGCAGTTGATACAAGGCAGGATGGATCCATGCTTTCATGTTGCTGATGCCAAATTCTGACCCTACCATCTGAATGTGGCAGCAAAGATTGAGACTCATCAGACCAGGCAACGTTTCTCCAATCTTCTATTGTCCAGTTTTGGTGAGTCTGTGTGAATTGTAGCCTCAGTTTCCTGTTCTTAGCTGACAGGAGTGGCACCCGGTGTGGCCTTCTGCTGCTGTAGCCCATCCGCCTCAAGGTTGGACGTGTTGTGCGTTCAGAGATGCTCTTCTGCAGACCTCGGTTGTAACGAGTGCTTATTTGAGTTACTGTTGCCTTTTTATCAGCTGGAACCAGTCTGGCCATTCTCCTCTGACCTCAGGCATCAACAAGGCATTTGCGCCCACAGAACTGACACTCACTGGATATTTCCTCTTTTTCAGACCATTCTCTGTAAACCCTAGAGATGGTTGTGCGTGAAAATCCCAATAGATCAGCAGTTTCTGAAATACTCAGACCAGCCCGTCTGGCACCAACAACCATGCCACATTCAAAGCCACTTAAATCGCCTTTCTTCCCCATTCTGATGCTCAGTTTGAACTGCAGCAGATTGTCTTGACCATGTCTACATGCCTAAATGTATTGAGTTGCTGCCATGTGATTGGCTGATTAGAAATTTGCGTTAACGAGCAGTTGGACAGGTGTACCTAATAAAGTGGCTGGTCAGTGTATATTCCTTCAATCATTCATTCATTTCCTTTTCGGCTTAGTCCCTTTAATAATCCGGGGTCGCCACAGCGGAATAAACCCCCAACTTATCCAGCATGTGTTTTACGCAGTGGATGCCCATCCAGCCGCAACCCATCTCTGGGAAGTGTTCCTTCAACTTAGTCCCATTATTTATCAGGGGTCGCCACTGCGGAATGAACCGCCAACTATTCCAGCATATGTTTTACGCAGCACATGCCCTTTTAGCTGCAACCCAGTACTGGGAAACATCCATACACACTCATTCACACACACACACACTCATACACTATGGCCAATTTAGTTAATCCAATTTACCTATAGCGCATGTGTTTGGACTTTGGGGAAAACCGGAGCTTCCGAGGAAACCCACGCCAACATATTTTGAAAATGATAAATACAAATTAAATATTATTAAATCCTGTTGAAGTATTATAAAGATATTCTGACAACATTGATTAAGCAATTTGATAATAAATGCTTATAAATCTGAGTAATTGTTAATATATATATATATATAATTAACATTCATTCATTCATTCTCTTTTCGGCTAAGTTGCTTTATTAACCTGGGGTCGCCACAGCGGAATGAACTGCCAATTTATCCAGCATATGTTTTACGCAGCTGATGCCCTTCCAGCCACAACCCAACACTGGGAAACACCCACACACTCTTGCACACACTCACATACACTACGGCCAATTTAACTTATTCAATTCACCTATACCACATGTCTTTGGACTGTGGGGGAAACCGGAGCACCCGGACAAAACCCACGCCAACACGAGGAGAACATGCAAACTCCACACAGAAATGCCAACTGACCCAGCCAGGGATCGAACCAGCGACCTTATTGCTGTGAGGTGATTGTGCTACCCACTGTGCCACTGTGCTGCCCATCAATCAAACAATCAGAGAATAAATGAATGAATGAATGAGGAAATGAATGAATAAACAAATGAATCAACCAATCAAAGAATGAGGTAATAAATGAATATATGAATAAACGAGTCAATGAATGACTGAATCAATCAATGAATGATTTGCAAGCAAGTAGGCTTGTGCAATATGACAATATATATTGTATGGACAAAATAAAAAATATTTTGCTTTTTCATATACATCCTGATTTATACAATTTAAAACGTAAACATAATATAACATTCATTCATTCATGTTCCTTCAGCTTAGTCCCTTTATTTATCAGGGGTCGCCACTGCGGAATATACCGCCAACTATTCCAGCATATGTGTCATGCAGCGGATGCCCTTCCAGCTGCAACCCAGTACTGGGAAACACTAACAATCACATTCACACACACACACTCATAAACTACGGCCAATTTAGTTTATTCAATTCACCTATACTGCATGTGTTTGGACTGTGGGGGAAACCGGAGCACCCGGAGGAAACACACGCCAACACGGGGAGAAAGGGCAAACTCCGGGACTCGAACCAGCGACCTTCTTGCTGTGAGGCGTTCAAATACATGCGCCATAGGTGAATTGGATAAACTAAATTGGCTCTAGTGTATGTGTGTGCATGTGAAAGTGTATGGGTGTTTCCCAGTACTGGGTTGCATCTGGAATGACATCAGCTGTGTAAAACATATGCTGGATAAGTTGGCGGTTCATTCCGCTGTGGTGACCCCTGATGAATAAAGGGACTAAGTCGAATGAAAATGAATGAATAATAATAATAATATCAAATTATATTTAGTTACATTATTAATAAATATACCAGTACCTTTTTCAAATACTCATTAATAAAATTAATTTATATACATAGTAAGAAATAAGCTTATAAAAGCAACTAAATATTTTAAAAAGTATCAGCATGTATCTTCTCTTAAGTATCCTAACTTTTTATGTTAAGCAGCACAAACTACTGTCAAATCTGTTTTCTTGAGCTGCTCCATCTCAACTCATATAAAAGTGTGATTTTATTTTAATCTATTGAATATAATGAGATTCGGATTTTTAGCAAGTGCATTACAAATGTGTTTCTCAATGTCATGAATAATATTCATTGCAAAACATACCAAGGTGTGATCTAGTAATGTGCAAGTTGCACAAGGGTGTAAAAACCTTGCTGTGCATTCATAAAAATCCTGAAATCACCTTCTGACGGGTATTTGTCCATTCACGTTGGTTAAAAATGACAACCGCATCCAACTGCAGAAAAGAAATCATAATGTGAGTGAAGAAAAAAGCCGAAAGAAACATTAGTGAGTCCAACTAAAACATTTGCTTTCTATAGTGGAAATAACACGTGTTGTCTAATGCTCAGGGTTCGTACGGGTGCTGGACATCCTTGAAAATGTGCTGTGCAGGATTGAAAAGTGCTTCGATTTTGGAAAAAGAGCTTAAATCTGCTTGAAAATGTATAATTGTTGCTGTCTGATGTTGTTATTAAATAGGTAATAGTGATTAACTCTAATTACTCTGGTATAAACTAAAAAATCTGAAGTCTCTGTATGTGTCTTTAACGTGATCTGCCTGCCTTTTTTATTTATTTTTTGCTTAAACTTGTTATTTTTGGCTTAAACTTTGCTTAAACAGTGGGAACAGACAACATGCATGGAGAATACAGCTTCATGAGTGAACAAATATAAATTTAAAATCATTTAAAGGGCACCTATGGTGAAAAATCTACTTTTCAAGCTGTTTGGACAGACATATGTGTAGGTATAGTGTCTAGACCGTCATATTGGGCTGATATAAACACACCCAGTCCTTTTATTTTTTTTTCAATTTAACAACATAAAAATGGTGGACCAATTGGAGCGGTTTTCAGACCGACCGCAACTTGACGTAGGAGTGTGGTCCCCCCGCCCACAGAATTGATTGACAGCTGCGTATTAACATGTCTCCGTAGTAACGCTTATAATCATATCAACAAGACAAAACGTGCGCAAAGCAACCGGGAATAAAAGATCTGTTCAGTTCGCTAGGATCATCAATCATCATCAAATGTGATCAAGAGTGAGTTTTACAAGTTTAAAATGTTTTAAAACAGTGCATGTGTGTAATGAATTACAGCGATTTACTGCAGCTTTACTTCATCAACACAGCCACGTGTCAGAAGAAGACGCTTCAATCCCGGTTTGTGGATGTTAAATCAGGTTTATTTTGTACATTAACATAACAGATATCCATGCAGCAGTGGATATTAACCTGTATCCTGTCACATTTTCATGCAATAAGAGTGCAAAGCTAAACCCGCGCGCTGTCTGTGTGTGTGCGCGTGAACTTTGTAACGACGTTGTGTGTGACTTGTCGTTGCAGCTCCACAAGTGCATCAAATACTCATTGGTAAAGGTCTTACTGTAGTATTTCTCACAAACGTTACGTGAGATCTGCTTCCTTTATGCCTGTCTGCTGTCTGAGGCAGCCGAGGGAGGAGATTAAAGCCTGGTTTATGCTTCTGCGTCAGGTGATCGGCGTGACCCACGGCGCAAGCCTCGCGCGTCGCCGTGCATTTATATTTCTGCACGCAGTTTCTGTTTCTCTGCAATACACTTCCGAAACGCTAGCTGGCAGTAGGTGTTTATGTTTCTCTGTGTCGAGTTTCTTCGCTGGTGTTTTGTTTTTTCTGAACACTTCCTTAATGTACAAGTGGCTCAAATTCGCTCATTTTGAGGCGGGAACCGGCGGACGTGCAACAACTTTAATCATAAGGTAAACACAAAACAACAGTCTCCATCCAGAGCTCCTTCACGAGACTCCACACTTGTAAACACTCGCTGCATCGGTCAACTCCGCCCACACTCGTCAGCGCTACCAAGCCGACAGAGCTTGCGCTACGCGTACACGTTTCACTGTAAAAAATGGCCGTAATTTCAACGGTAATAAACTGTAAAAATGCTACAGTACAAATCCGTAACCTGGTTAACAGTATGTTTCCTTAATATATACGGCGAATAACCGTAAATGGACTTTCCCAGAATTCCCTGCATGGCACATCACTTTTTATGCTTTTTGTTGACATTACTATGGATCTTTTTAGTTGTTTCCCCATCAGTAATGTATATTAGTGAGTTACGTTACATCTAATGTTGATAAACAATGTTTATTTCATAAGTTTAATTTTATGCGTGTTACCATACTGGTGTTTAGTAGCTGTGTGAATCACACTGAGCACCTTCTTTACACTGATACACTTTTCTGCTTGTGGGAAAAGTTGTTTGTGATGAGCATTGGTTCGTTATGTATGAATTACGACGGCCACGTGCGCTTGACGCAGAAGTATAAATCAGCCTTTAGGCACGTTGACAGGCACGTGGAAACAATGGGCGGAAGGACAAGCCTTAAAGGCGCAGTACACAAAAACCGCTACCTGATGCTCAAAGCTATAAATTAGTAACTTATGAAAGTATTAAAAAATCTGATGGGTGTTTTGAGCTGAAACTTTGCAGACACATTCTGGAGACACAAAAGACTTATATTAAATTTTGGAAAAAGTGGTAACCTAGGTGCCCTTCAAGATGCGAGCAAATCACATTTAAGTGTGTGGCAAATGAGCTTGTATTAATAACTAAACTGAAAAAAGGGCTCTTAGCTGAAAATTACCTTATAGTACATATATGACATTAAGCCTTGTGATTAAGAGATTAATATTTGCAACTTAAATGGTTAGTTCGTTAAAAAATGAAAATGTACTCATTATTTACTGTCTTCCTCACTTTCTTCTGTTGAACACAAAAGAAGATATTTTGAAGAATGCTGAAAACCTGTAACCATTGACCTGCATAACAAATACTATGTAAGTCTGTTGTATTTGTGTTCAACAGAAAAAAATTATCTCAAACATTGTTTGAAAAAAGTGAAGGGTGAGTAAATGATGACAGAATTTTTTATTTTTGGGTGAACTATCCGTTTAAGAAAACGCATGCAAATAGAAGATGTGTTGTGTTGCAAATCCTCACAATGCAAACACGAATACAAAACAAATCCTCACAGCACATGCACATTTCCATCTGAAAAAGCCTACTAAAAGGGTTTGAATAATAAAAAAAAATTAATATCTGCAATTTATTTTGACCTCGTTTTAACATTCAATGAAGCATTGGCAATTTATTTTCATTAACCTTTACATTATATTTAGTTGAGAATATTGGGATAATTTAGCTATCTTACTATGGAGCCAGAATTGTTTCATATTTCCAAACAAATATAATACAATCCACAAATAAATGTGAAGAGAGCTACCCACAAATGCACACTAATCTACAAATGCACAGGACGCAATTCACATATAAATGTCAGGCAAATTTGTGTTTGTAGAATAAAAAAAAAATATGTGTGTGTATGTTTTTTATTTGCAAGTCTAATTTTACTTATTTGTGTTAATGTTTGTGGAACTCTAAGATTTATTTGTGGATCTCATTGTATTTATTTGTGAATACGCTTGGTATTTGTCAATCGCTTCACATTTATTTGTGGATTGTATTATATTTGTTTGGAAATATGAAACAATTCTGGCTCCATATCTTACACTCAAAAAAATGATTTTGCTGCTTGTTCAAACTTGTTCAAATAAGCTTTACACAATTATTTAGATTTTTTTCAAGACAACTTAATTGTTTTATGTTCAATCTACTTGAACTTGTTAGAATCTACAGAAATTGTGTAATTAGGGTGTTTCACTGAGCGATCACCTCACAATAAGCAAATCCCAGCTATTTGCCATGCTATTGGCATGTGCTGTGAGGATTTGCAGTGCACTTTCTATTTTTGTTTGTGTTGTGAAGATTTGCAACACATCAGACCACTGAAGATGTTTTCTTAAATTGGTAGTGTTTTCTCTATTTGCATGTGTTTTCTTAAGTTGCAGCACACTGAGCTCTTTCAGCCACCATAGATTCCTGATGAGACTCACTGTTTTCTCAGGCAGGTCATCGGACACACGTTATTCGCTCTTGTGTTCTGAATCAATGAGCGTAAGCCGTCCGTCCATTCCTGCAAACATCCATAAGACAATGACTTCAGATGTAACTGGGTTTCTTCAAACGTAAACAGTGGGGGAAATACTGTAAGTACTGAACATGTCATGTTTTCCTTGGGATAATATTTCTAAAGGAGCTGTTGACATGGAGTTGAAGCATATTTTGGTAAAAACCCAAACAATACAAACATAAAAATTAAATAAAAAACCAAAATCAAACAAATCTGAAGAATGAGTTGTGTGTAATAACAATGAAATGACAGAAGGAGAAAGTGCTGAACTACTGAAATGTATTTAATACTTTATATAAAAGGCTTTATTTTGGTGCTGGCAGCTTAAAGACACCTCTAATATGGAGAATGAAGTCACATCCATTGCTCAGGTGTGAGTTTTTCACAGCCTTCAACAGAGTGTCAAAATCTTGATGGTTCGGTGGGTCTCGTCTATCAAATCTGAGCTTTATTTTGTAATTTCTATTGGATTGGATTCAGGTGATTGGCTAGGCCATTCTACAGCTTGATTTTCTTTCTCTGAAAGCATTTGAGAAAACAATAACATTTCTTCAAGCACCCCTCCCCCACCTCATCTTCTGAAGAGTTTTGTTATTCAGAGCATTTTTTTTTTTTTTTGCTTTCAGAAAATGACAGATGATCAGAATAATTATTTTTTTATTTTTTTCTGATTGACAATTAGAGTTATGTGACCAAATATTGATATTTTTAGCCTTTATAAATGTTGTCTACAACACAAAACATTGTGTTGTCTTTCTGTTGGACACAGAAAATATTTTGAAAAATGTTTGAAACCGGTAGCCATTTCTATAGTATTTGTTGTTCATGTTATGGATGTCAACGGATACCAGTTTCCAACATTCTTTAAAATATCTGATTTTGTGATGGACAGAAAAAAATAAACTAAAAAGCTTAATAAAAGTTTGAAACCACTCAATGGCAAGTAATGAGTAAATTTTTATTTCAGGTGAACAAAACCTTTAATTTACTCATTTGCAAATAATACTGTACAGAATATTGAAGATTTATTAACTTAGAATTTAATTATAAACGTATACATATTTGTGATGTTTTTTTTTATTAATTTAAATACACAAAATAGAAAATTCTTAATTTAAAGCAAAGAAAATTTTAATTTTATTTTATTTTATTTTGTAAATGATCAATGCAGTTCTTGTCAAAATATTGACATTTAGGGCCTTCTTTTGCATAAAATAGCAAAAAGGTGCCATGTTTTCAGGCATGTATGTATTTATTTTTAGACAACACAATGTTTTAACTTTTAGAAAGGCAAAAAAAAAAAAAAAAATGAACATTTGGCCTCATAACCCTAATTGTAAATCAGAAAAAAATGACCAATTATCAGAGGTGTAAAGAGTACCTGAAAACCATACTTGAGTAAAAGTACAGATACCTTACTGTAAAAATGACTCCATTACAAGTTACAAGTCACTAATACCAATAAGACTTGAGTAAAAGTATTAAAGTATCCGATTTTAAAAGAACTTAAGTATTTTACTCATACTGAATGTAGGCTCAAAGAACACCAAGAAAGGTTTATTTTCCTAATATATAAATTAAATTGAACACAATGTTTCAAAATGGCAGAACAAAATAGATTTAAAAAATAGATCAAAAAGTCACAGTCAAACTCAAATGTTTAAAAAAGGCACAAACAATTTATCAAAAAAATAAAAAAAAAGTGGTAAAACGTGGTAAAAAAAATCAGAGCTGACTTTGATGTGATTCATCTCTCAGTATCAGAGGGGGCAATATTTTTTATTTTGAGTAGTTTTTCAATCGATTAAGATGTTTTCTCTGTATTAAAATTAAACAAAAAGGAGCAGTGTTATTTTTCAACTTAGTAAACTACATATAAATTCAAGCTTCGGCTTCATCACTGGCTGAGTGGCTGCAGCCATGTCGCTAATTAAACACCTGGTATTAGGCAAGCTGCTAAATTACGTTCACATGATTTAGCTCATAAATAGCCTACAGTACCTTCAGCACCCTGCAGATGGCGATATCGCCTCATCCGCCCAACAAATTAGCTGTGGTAGATAAAGATGCCGACTTGTCGTGCACAATCACAATGTAATGAGTAACGGTAAGCATCCGTTCAAATGTAGTGGAGTAAAAAGTACATATATTCAATCAAAAATGTAGTCAAGTAAAGAGTAAAAGTTGCTTATATTTTTGATACTCAGTACAAGTACAAAGTAGCCAAAAAAATACTTAAGTAAAGTAACGAAGCCCATTTACTCAAGTACTTTACACCAATGCCAATTATTATTCTGACCACCAGAAAAAGCACCATTTTCTGAAAAAGCAAAAAATGCCCTAAATGACAACATTTTATTCAGAAGACTGACGCATAATAAAACTTTATGAAACCCAAAACATTTTAATCCAGTGCATGCAAAGAAATTATTTAAGGTATATCTTAATTGTTTTTCCATATCTTTATATCTATTTATATATCTATGTATATTCCATACAGCCACAGCCATATCAGTAGGCCCACACGGAATCTGCGCGCGCAGAATTCCGCAGATTTTCTGCAGATTTTCCGCAGATTTTTAGCCCATCATTAATTCTGTTTATTTACTTAAAGTTAACTATTTACAGTTAATCTAATTGGATTTGCATTTAAAACATTAAATACAAGATATTATTTTTTATTTAACATATTAAGGTTTTAGTTATGATACTCCCAAAATAATTCCGCAGATTTTTACCAATATTCTCCGCAGAAATAGCAAAAAACGTCCGCAGATTACGTCTGGCCCTGCATATCACCCTGCAGCCCAAGACCGGTTACTCACTGAAGCTAATCGGGGCTGAGCCTGGTCTGGACGGGAAACCACATGGGAAAACTAGGTTGCTGTTGAAAGTGGTGTTAGTGAGGCCAGAAGGGGTTGAGAACCTGTGGTCTGTGTCCTGAGTCCTAATGCCCCATTATAGTGACAGGGACACTACACTGTCAGTGAGCGCCGTTTTTTTTTTTTGGATAAGACGTTAAACTGAGGTCTCTGTGGTCATTAAAAATCCCATGGCGCTTCTGGTAAAAGAGTAAGCGTGTAACCCTGGAATCTTGATTACATTCCCTCCATCGGCCCTTACCGGCCTCCCAATCATCCCCATCCACCAAATTGGCTCTATCACTGTCTCTCCACTCCACCTATAGCTGGTGTCTGGTGAGCGCACTGGAGCTGTTGTCCTGTAGCTGCCGTCACATCATCCAAGTGGATGCTGCACACTGGTGGTGTGGAAAGACCCCCCTCATGATTGTGAAGCACTTTGGATGTATGTCTATACTCAATATATGTGCTATATAATTACACATTACAGTGTATCTTCAATATGTGTATATAGTCTAAATGAGAAAATGTTCACATAAAAAAATTATATCATGCTTTACACTTACTTATAATTTACATGTGTTCGTTTTATTGAAATTGCACTGAAAATATGTTTATTTTTATTAGGAATCAAACCCAAAACCTGAGCGTTGCATCTGTGAATGTCATATGTACTGCTCACAGTATATACTTCACTTTTAATGATGCTTTGGAGCTTTTACAGACCCTGCAACTAGTTATACTGTTCAGAAACGTCCAATTTTCCCCCAAAAGAAAGTAGATACTTAAATAATAACAGTAGGTTCATTTTTGGGTGAACTAAACCTTCAAAATGAAGCACTGAGTACCCCATAAAACTAATGGAGACTGAAGAGTTGCATGATTGAATGATTCAGTGGAAGATTTGCTGTAAACATGTTATTCTTTGTCAGTCTTTTATGAGGGTCTATTTTTACACAAGATTCCGGGACATAAAAGATGCCACTTCTAATGCTCTCCTAATGCAAACACTCCTGCTTCCCGGAAATCTAATAATGAATCAAGCACATGTTTTAGACAAAACACGGGGGCCGAGACCAGCTGAGGGCCCCCAAACAGCATCTGTGTGCAAGTTCAACACAAGTGCACACGTCCCCGGGGTCACCAACGGGCCCTCGAGACGAGTCCAAAACATCAGCAGCAACACATATATATATACACATACACACATGCATGCACTCACGCATACATACACAAACATACATACACATATTCACACACACTCACACATACATACATGCACACACATACATACGCACGCACGCACGCACACACACGCACACATGCAGATACACACATACATGCAGATACACACATACATACAAACACACACATACACACATGTGCACAAATCTACACACACCAACACCTCACACACATGCACAGACGCATGCAAACATCCAAACACACGCACACACAGATGTCAGGAGCTCAAATTAGATGCGAGTTTGATGAACTTCCTTTGACTCAAATGTTTTGGGGAAATGTTGAATCTCCGGTCAGTTTAACAGACTTTATAGGTCACATTTTACATTTCGTTTCCATTAGTTAATGTATTTATTAACATCTGACAACTAAACATTAATTGCGCAGAATTTATTAAACATAATTTATACAAACATGCCTGAAAACATACAGTATGTTGTTATTTTAAGAAAAAAAATATGCTAGAAACCTGAGATCATGATCCAAACTGACAGAGGTGGCCAAAGGTGTTTATGTGAAGTGTTTTTTGAATGTTGTGTCACCAGGCTAACTACATTTCCTGCTGAGTTTCATGTTATTTTGGGAGTGAAATTAGACAAACTTAAAACACTCCTAAAAGGTTTTCTGTAGTGAAGCAATTTTTTTTGTCACGTAGTGCAGTATGCAACTATGCCTCATGTTACATTGACAGTTTTATTGATCACTAAGATACGATTGACTTGGATTTAAGTTGCTTCGATAGCTTAGATGTATTTATTTTTATTGCAATATTTTTTTCAAGTAGCTTCCCCTTGTACAGTTGAAACCAAATGTTTACATACACTCTAAAAAGAAAAACATAACCGTTTTTTAAAAATGTCTGATGTTAAATCTTACTAAACGTTACTATTTTAGGTCCGTTAGGATTACCTAAATCATTTACTTTTGCTAAATGCCAGAATAATGAGATAATTTATTTTGAGAATTTTTTCTTAATTTCTAGACAGTCAAAAGTTTACACACGTTTCCTCTGTATTTTTTAGCTTTGCTTTTAAACTGTATAACTGTGGTCAAATATTTTGGGTATGCTTCCACAAGCTTCTCACAATAGTTTGAAGGAATTTTGGCCCATTCCTTATGACAGAATTGCTGTAACTGAGTCAGATTTGTAGGCCGTCTTGCTCGCACAAGCTTTTTCAACTCTGCCCACACATTTTCTATAGGATTGATTTCAGGGCTTTGTGATGGCCACTCCAAAACATTCACTCTGTTGTCCTTAAAGCACATTTTAACTAATTTGGCAGTATGCTTAGGGTCATGGTCTGTTTGGAAGACCCATTTGTGGCCAAGTTTTAATTTCCTGGCTGATGTCTTGAGATGTTGCTTCAGTATTTCTACATAATGTTCTTTCTTCATGATCCCATCTATGCTGTGAAGTGGACCAGTCCCTCCTGCAGGAAAACAGCCCCACAACATGATGCTGCCGCCCCCATACTTCACAGTTGGGAAGGTGTTGCTAGGCTTGTAAGCTTTCTCCTTTGTATCCAAATGTAACACTGATCATTATGGCCAAACATCAGACCACAGGATAAAAATGTCTTTTTCCCAGTGTAATTTCGCAAATTGTAATCTGGCTTTTTTATTGATTCTGGCTTGTTGATTTTCCCATGTTGTCACACAAGGAAGCAGTGTGTTTGAGGTTTTCCTTAAATACTATTCTACAGTTGTGCCTCCAATTAACTCAAATGTTGTCAATTAGCCAATCAGAAACTTCCAAACCCTTGACATCATCATCTGAGCTTTTTCAGAGACATAATAATCTTACTGTATGTAAACTTGACTTTCAAGAAAAGTTATAACAATTTCTCAAAAAATCTCTCTCTCATTATTCTGCTATTAAGCAGAACAGAAACAAATATGATAATCCTAAATTAACTAAAAGAGAAAAAGTTTAGTCACATTAACATCTGACTTTTTTTAAAAATGGTTACATGCCTTTTTATACAGTGTGTGGAAACTTCTGTTTTCAACTGTATATACATAGTATGTATAGTTATAGTTATACAACAAAACAGATATGAATATTTAAAGAAAATGTAAAAACTTCAAAAAATGATTAATCCAACAGATTAATCAACAGATTAATCCAAAGCAAAGACTGTTGGATGGTTTCCTCCAGTGCTCTGAGAATGGCAGTGTTACCTTAGCAGTGCTGAGGTTTTGCGTGACCATGTACATGAAGCTCAGGTTGACCAGGTCTGTGCCGCTACAAATGCAGATGATTCTGTCCTCCAGGTTACTTTCACACTTTCCTGACGCCTCCAGTGCACAGAGAACCTTTGGGTCCTGTAAAGAGTCATAGAGACACAGATACATGCTCTCAAATCAATCACAACCACAACTGATTATAATAATGTTCAATTTGCAAAAATGCTGGATTTCAATCTGAATAATATAAGATGTGCACGTTTATAGTATTTTTTTTTCATTAATTTATTTTAGTGCTGGGAAAATATTTATCAATTAATCTCATCCAAAACAAAAAGTTGACACACTACCTGACAAAAGTCTTGTCACCTATCCAAGTTTTAGAAACAAATAATAAGTTGACTTCTAGTTGATCATTTGGTGTCAGAAGTGGCTTATATGAAAAGCAAAGGCCTCTAGATTACGCTTATTTGACCAAAATAAAATATGATCAGGCCTTGATTTTTAATGATTTAATTAGGACAGTAAGGTCTGACTTTGCTTAGACAAAAGTCTTGTTACTGAACAGAAATAATGTCCAGTATAGAATATAAAGTCATGCTGCAGTGGAAACAGAATGAATATTGTGTCTGACTCCATCATGAGCTTGGAGGACTGCATCCACACATCTCTGCAATGACTCAAATCACTTATTAATAAAGTCATCTGGAATGGCAAAGAAAGCGTTCTTGCCGGACTCCCAGAGTTCATCAAGACTCTTTGGATTCATCTTCAATGCCTCCTCCTTCATCTTACCCCAGACATGCTCAATAAAGTTCATGTCTGGTGACAAGGCTGGCCAATCCTGGAGCACCTTGAGCTTTTTTGCTTTCAGGAACTTTGATGTGGAGGCTGAAGTATGAGAAGGAGCGCTATCCTGCTGAAGAATTTGCCCTCTCCTGTGCTTTGTAATGGGCAGCACAAATGTCTTGATACCTCAGGCTGTTGATGTTGCCATCCACTCTGCAGATCTCTCGCACGCCCTCATACTGAATGTAACCCCAAACCATGACTTCTTCTTCACCAAACTTGACTGATATCTGTGAGAATCTTGGGTCCATGCGGGTTGCAGTAGGTCTTCTGCAGTATTTGTGATGACTGGGATGCAGCTCAACAGATGATTCATCAGGAAAATCAACCTTCTGCCACTTTTCCAAATGATCAACTAGAAGTGAAGTTATGATTTGTTGCTCTAACTGGGATCACCAACAAGACTTCTGTCAGGTAGTGTAATTTACACACACATACATAAAAACAAAACTATACAAAACAATTGTGTTACATAGATATTTAAATGTAAATATAATTTGTATCATGTACATATTTTATGGCTAAATATAAATACATATTTTCCCAAATATATGCATGCATGTGTGTGCTTTTATTTATACATAATAAATATACACAGTACACATATGTTTTTGCCCAGCACTAACTCATTCACTCATTCATTCATTTATTCATTCGTCTTAAATGTCTTCATATAAAGTAAGTAAATTAAAGTTTGATGTTGCTTTACCTTAAGTGCACTGGCATCGCGTATACTGTTGATCAGCGAAAACTCCAATACTTGACCCTCCTATGAAAAAGATATGATGCCAATCACAATTAAAATGAACAGAGCTTTGGGATATTTCACTTTTGCAGATGCATCACAGTACTGATGTAAAAACTGTGCATAAAATCAAATCATATTTTTTGGACAGATAGATGGATGGATAGATTAACATAATTCAGTCTGTTTATAATACATACTAATGTGATGTGAAGTACCCATTTATTATTCTAATATCTTTTATTCTTTAATATTTTTCTTTAATTGATTTCTAGCCACTTTCAGGTTCCTCTTGACTCTATTATAATGGTTGTTTTACATGTATGTACAGTTGAAGTCAAAATTATTAGGCCTCCTGAATTATTAGCCTCCCTGTTTTTTTTTCTCCCCAATTTCTGTTTAACGGAGAGAAGATTTTTTCAACACATTTCTAAACATAATAGTTTTAATAACTCATTTCTAATAACTGATTTATTTTATCTTTGCCACGATGACAGTGAATAATATTTTACTAGATATTTTTCAAGACACTTCTATATAGGGAGTCCAGAATTATTAGGCAAATGAGTATTTTGACCACGTCATCCTCTTGATGCATGTTGTCTTACTCCAAGCTGTATAGGCTCGAATACCTACTACCAATTAAGCATATTAGGTGATGTGCATCTCTGTAATGAGAAGGGGTGTGGTCTAATGACAGCAACACCCTATATCAGGTGTGCATAATTATCAGGCAACTTCCTTTCTTTTGGCAAAATGGGTCAAAAGAAGGACTTGACAGGCTCCGAAAAGACAAAAATAGTGAGATATCTTGCAGAGGGATGCAGCACTCTTGCTAAGCTTCTGAAGCGTGATCATCGAACAATCAAGCGTTTCATTCAAAATAGTCAACAGGGTCAAAAGAAGCGTGTGGAAAAACCAAGGTGCAAAATAAACTGCCCATGAACTGAGAAAAGTCAAGCGTGCAGCTGCCAAGATGCCACTTGCCACCAGTTTTGCCATATTTCAGAGCTGCAACATCACTGGAGTGCCCAAAAGCACAAGGTGTGCAATACTCAGAGACATGGCCAAGGTAAGAAAGGCTGAAAAACGACCGCCACTGAACAAGACACACAAGCTGAAACGTCAAGACTGGGCCAAGAAATATCTCAAGACTGATTTTTCTAAGGTTTTATGGACTGATGAAATGAGAGTGAGTCTTGATGGGCCCGTGGCTGGATTGGTAAAGGACAGAGAGCTCCAGTCCGACTCAGACGCCAGCAAGGTGGAGGTGGAGTACTGGTTTGGGCTGGTATCATCAAAGATGAGCTTGTGGGGCCTTTTCAGGTTGAGGATGGAGTCCAGCTCAACTCCCAGTCCTACTGCCAGTTTCTGGAAGACACCTTCAAGCAGTGGTACAGGAAGAAGTCTGCATCCTTCAAGAAAAACATGATTTTCATGCAGGACAATGCTCCATCACACGTGTACTCCACAGCGTGGCTTGCAAGAAAGGGTCTAAAAGAAGAAAAACTAATGACATGGCCTCCTTGTTCACCTGAACTGAACCCCATAGAGA
The DNA here is from genome assembly GCA_903798195.1 of Danio kyathit. Classification (NCBI taxonomy): domain Eukaryota; kingdom Metazoa; phylum Chordata; class Actinopteri; order Cypriniformes; family Danionidae; genus Danio; species Danio kyathit. The sequence goes on from LR812535.1 coordinate 4,809,345, forward strand.
ACCTGTGGTCCATCATCAAACGTGAGATTTACAAGGAAGTAAAACAGTACACCTCTCTGAACAGTGTCTGGGAGGCTGTGGTTGCTGCTGCACGCAATGTTGATGGTGAACAGATCAAAACACTGACAGAATCCATGGATGGCAGGCTTTTGAGCGCCCTTGCAAAGAAAGGTGGCTATATTGGTCACTGATTTGTTTTTGTTTTGTTTTTGAATGTCAGAAATGTATATTTGTGAATGTTGAGATGTTATATTGGTTTCACTGGTGAAAATAAATCATTGAAATGGGTATACATTTGTTTTTTGTTAAGTTGCCTAATAATTCTGCACAGTAATAGTCACCTGCACACACAGATATCCTCCTAAAATAGCTCAAACTAAAAACAAACTAAAAACTACTTCCAAAAATATTCAGCTTTGATATTAATGAGTATTTTGGGTTCATTGAGAACATGGTTGTTGTTCAATAATAAAATTAATCCTCAAAAATACAACTTGCCTAATAATTCTGCACTCTCTGTACAGCTTAAAGTGACATTTAAAGGCTTAACTAGGTTAACTAGGTTAACTAGGCAGGTTAGGGTAATTAGGCAAGTTATTGTATAATGATGGTTTGTTCTGTAGACTATCGAAAAAAACATATACAGTAGCTTAAAGGGGCTAATAATTTTGACCTTAAAATGGATTTTAAAAAATTAAAAACTGCTTTTATTCTAGCCGAAATAAAACAAATAAGACTTTCTCCAGAAAGAAAAAATATTATCAGACATACTGTGAAAAATTCCTTGCTCTGTTAAACATCATTTGGGAAATATTTAAAAACAAATTAATAATAAAATCACCAGAGGGCAAATAAATTTGACTTCAACTGGATGTGCTGATATAGAAAAATTGGATAGGGTGTCCAAACTTTTCACATGACTGTCCTTCTCAAGTCATACCTTTCCTTCGCTTTTCCATGTCAGGAAGAATCCAAACTCGTCTACTTTGAAGAAACAGTTCGATTCAAAGACAAAAGGATCCTGCAAAACAGCAGAAATAAAGGTTAAATACACTCAGCTCTGGGTCAACTGTAAGTAAGCCTCATTAAAACATGTTTATTATCCCTTTACAACATGAACAGCCCCTGATGTGCACACAATTGTAATGTTTACAGTACTTCATAATCTTGTATTATAAACAGCTCATTTTATTAAGGGAACAGTTCTCTTTCTATTTAAGATTAGGCTCATTTTACAACTAGAGATAGTTGCAAAAACTCCTAGAGATAAACAGTTGAGTTTTACTATTGTTGAATTCATTCAGCCAATCTCTGGGTCTGAAGAAGGCACTTTTAGCTTCACATAGCATAGATAATTAAATCGGATTAGACCATTAGCATCTCGCCTATTATATACCACTATATTCATTCATTCATTTTCTTGTCGGCTTAGTCCCTTTATTATTCTGGTGGCGCCACAGCGGAATGAACCACCAACTTATCCAGCACATTTTTACGCAGCGGATGCCCTTCCAGGTGCAACCCATCTCTTGGAAACATCCACACACTCATTCAAATACACTACGGACAATTTAGCCTACCCAATTCACCTGTACCGCAAGTTTTTGGACTGTGGGGGTAACCAGAGCTATACCACTATATATAAATATATATATATATATATATATATATATATATATATATATATATATATATATATATAAAGTAATATGAATGAATATTTTAAGTCAATCTCTGGGTATGCCAGGAGCACTTTTAGCTTAGCTTAGCATAGATAACTAAATCGGATTAGACCATTAGCATCTAGCTTAAAAATGACCAAAGAGTTTTCCTATTTAAAATTACTTGATTATTACCTAATGAGAGTATAGCTCTTAATTTTTTTTTTTTTTTTCACGATGTAACCACAGAAGAGTCAAGTTTTAAATAGGAAAACAATCAAAACTTTTGAGTGAGATGCTAAAGGTCACCAGCCGTTGACCTCTACCACCTGTAGCTTCTCCATGGTGGACGTCCAGCTTTCTCCAGCCTCTGGCGCCTAGACTGCAGCTCTACACAAGAAGTTTGGCCAGGAGAAATGGTCGTGCCCAACTGAGCCTGGTTTCTCTTGAGTTTTTTTTCCTTCACTTTCGTCAATTGGTGAAGTTTGTTTCTCGCCACTGTTGCCACTGGCTTGCTTGGTTTGGGACTTGTGGAGCTGCACACTGTTGGATTTGCGCTTCAGTGTTTGGACTTTCAGCAGTGAAAATTAAACCACACTGAACTGAATTAAACTGAACCTCAACTCTGAAAACTGAACTGACACAGTTTCAATGTACTAGAACTTCTATGTTAAGCCGCTTTGACACAATATAAATTGTAAAAGTGCTATAGAAATAGTTGAATTGAATTGAATTAATCTGATTCAATGATCTATGCTAAGCAAAGCTAAAAGTGCTTCTGCCAGACCTGGAGATAAAAAAAAGGTAAATCTCAACTAATTACCTCTTTTTGTAAAACAAAACTAGTTGTAAAACAAGTCTATGCTAATAGACATGCTAATGGTCTAATCCGATTTAATGATCTATGCTAAGCTAAAAGTACCCTCGCCAGATTCGGAGATTGGCTAAAGAGATAAAAAATGGTAAAACTCAATTATTAAGCTCTAGTAGAGTTGTAAAACAAGCCTATTCTCAAAAAAGTGGAGTGTCAATTGGGAACGTTCCATTTATCGTCAGCTGAATTAACACTCATCAGTTCTAATACACAATGTAACTACAAAAGAGTCAAGCTTTAAATAGGAAAACTATCGAAACACTTTGCCAATTTTTGAGTGAGATGCTAATGGTCTAATCCGATTCAATGATCTATGCTAAGCTAAGCTAAAAGTGCTTCTGCCAGACACGGAGATTGTCTGATGGGATAAAAAAAAATAGTAAAACCCAACATTTAACTCTAGCACAGTTGTAAAATAAGCCTATTGTCAAAACAAAAACAAACAAACAAAAAAACTGGAAGATTTCTTTAAGAATGACTGTTAAAAGAGCTGCTATGAGAAACTCGTAGTATTTGTGTCAATTAGGAACTTTCCATTTATTGTCAGTTGAATTAACACTCATCAGTCCTAATACTCGATGTAACTACAGAAGAGCCAAGAAGTAGGAAAACTATCAAAACACTTTGGTTATTTTTGAGTAAGATGCTAATGGTCTAATCCGACTCAATGATCTATGTTAAGCTAAGCTAAATGTGCTTCTGCCAGATCCGGAGATTGGCTGAAGAGATCTCCGAAACTAAAAAAAAAATGGTAAAACTCAACTATTTAACTTTAGGAGTGTTGTAAAATGAGCCTATACTCAAAAAGAGTGGAGTATACCTTTAAGAATGACTGTTAAATAAGCTGCTATGAGAAAGTCGTAGTGTTTGCGTCAATTGGGAACTTTCCATTTTTCGTCAGCTGAATTAACACTCATCAGTCCAAATGCATGATGTAACTACAGAAGAGTCATGCTTTAAATAGGAAAACTCTTTGGTCATCTTTGAGTGACATGCTAATGGTCTAATCCGATTTAATGATCTATGCTAAGCTAAAAGTGCTCTCGCCAGATTCGAAAATCGGCTAAAGGGATAAAAAATGGTAAAACTCAATTATTAAACTTTAGTAGAGTTGTAAAACAAGCCTATTCTCAAAAAAGTGAAGTGTCAATTGGAAACGTTCCATTTATTGTCAGTTGAATTAACACTCATCAGTTTTAATACACGATGTAACTACATGTACTATCGAAACACTTTGGCAATTTTTGAGTGAGATGCTAATGGTCTAATCCGATTCAATGATCTATGCTAAGCTAAGCTAAAAGTGTTTCTGCCAGACCCGGAGATTGTCTGATGGAATAAAAAAAATGGTAAAACCCAACATTTAACTCTAGCAAAGTTGTAAAATAAGTCTATTGTCAAAACAAAAACAAAAAACTGGAAGATTTCTTTAAGAATGACTATTAAAAGAGCTGCTATGAGAAACTTGTAGTATTTGCGTCAATTGGGAATGTTCCATTTATCATCAGCTGAATTAACACTCATCAGTCCTAATATGTAACTACACAAGAGTCATGCTATAAAAATAGGAAAACTATCAAAACTCTTTGGCCATTTTTGAGTGAGATGCTAATGGTCTAATCCGATTCATTGATCTATGCTAAGCTAAGCTAAAAGTGCTCTCGCCAGATTCGAAGATCGACTGAGGGATTTAAAAAATTGGTAAAACTCAACTATTTACCTTAAGGAGAGCTGCAAAATGAGCCTATTTTCTAAAAAAAACTAAAGTGTTCCTTTAAGACTGACTGAAAGAGCTGTTATGAGAAACTCATAGTATTTGTGTCAATTAGGAACTTTCCATTTATCGTCAGATGAATTAACACTCATCAGTCCTAACGCATGATGTAACTACAGAAGAGTCAAACTTTAAATAGGAAAAATCTTTGGTCATTTTTAAGTGAGATGCTAATGGTCTAATCCGATTTAATGATCTATGCTAAGCTAAGCTAAAAATGCTCTTGCCAGATCCGGAGATCGGCTGAAGGGATAAAAATAAAATGATAAAACTCAATTATTAAACTCTCGTAGAGTTGTAAAAGAAGTATATTCTCAAAAAACTGGAGTGTTCCTTTAAGAACAACTGAAAGAGCTGCTATGAGAAACTCGTAGTATTTGCGTCAATTAGGAACTTTACATTTATCGTCAGCTGAATTAACACTCATCAGTCCTAATACTCGATGTAACTACAGAAGAGTCAAGAAGGAAAACTATCGAAACACTTTGGTAATTTTTGATTGAGATGCTAATGGTCTAATCCGATTCAATGATCTATGCTAAGCTAAGCTAAACTAAAAGTGCTTCTGCCAGATCAAGAGATTGGCTGAAATGATCTCCGGATCCCAAAAAAAAATGGTAAAACTCAATTATTCAATTATACTCTAGGAGAGTTGTAAAACAAGCCTATGCTCCAAAAAAATGTGGAGTGTTTCTTTAAGACTATGAGAAACTCGTAGTATTTGCGTCAATTAGGAACTTTCCACTTATCGTCAGCTGAATTAACACTCCTCGTTGCATCTTGGGAAAAAATAAACAGAGTAAAACAAACCGTAAACGTCAACGGATTCAACATTTCATCCCAGTCCACTTAAGCATTCAGGAGATAAAGCCAAAGATATATAACGATAACAAACAAATGAAGCTGAATTTTATCTCATATCAATAGAGGCGCTCTGAAAAGCCTCATGGGAAATCTGTGCGCCGCTTTAACAACTGAGATCCAGTCGGTGACACGTCGTTCATGAGAATACATCCTTCCAGAAAAACTTTTATTCCAAGATAAACTTCGGAGCGTTCCCAGGGGACGAGTGTCTTTGAGAACACAGATGTTCACGATATCCTCTGCCATCAAAGTCACCAGCGTCCATTCAGAGCATCTTATTCATGACTGCACTTTAAATATTGTATACTGTATACTTAGAGCAGAAAAGCTATGATTTTTGTTTTATTTAGTCTGTAAGCTTGAGTCAATGTCACAAAAATACATGGAGGTCAAGAATACATATATTAAATCAAGCAGTTTTCCCTAACTCTCATTACTGAAATGCATTCATACGCTTTAATTTTGTATTTTTTTTCTTTTAAAATGATTATTTTGTGTGTGTGTGTGTGTGTGTTAACATTAACATTCAATGCAATTACTGTTAAATCAGCAAAGAAATTCAGGTACTAAAACTAAATTTAGCATTTTTTAAGTGACAAAAGTATTAATAAATACACAAAAATATTATACACAAACTAAAACAAGAAAATTTTTAAACATGTCGTCTAAAAATCAATGTAAACGTCAGAAAATATGGCAATTAAAGTCACCAGCTTCAATTCAGAGCATCTCCTTTATGACAGCACTTTAAATATTGTATACAAGCAGCTAAGCTATGATTTTTGTTTTATTTAGTCTGTGAGCTTGAGTCAATGTCACAAAAATACATGGAGGTCAAGAATACATATATATTAAGCAGTTTTACCTAATTCTCATTACTGAAATGCATACATATGCTTTAATTTTGTATTTTTTTCCTTTTAAAATTATTATTTTGTGTGTCTGTGTGTGTTAACATTAACATTCAATGCAATTACTGTTAAATCAGCAAAGAAATTCAGGTACTGAAACTAAATTAAGCATTTTTTAAATGACAAAAGAATTAATAAATACACAAAAATATTATACACAAACTAAAACAAGAAAATTTTTAAACATGTCGTCTAAAAATCAATGTAAACGTCAGAAAATATGGCAATTAAAGTCACCAGCGTCCATTCAGAGCATCTCCTTTATGACAGAACTTTACATATTGTATATATTTCGAGCAAAACAGCTATAGTTTTTGTTTTATTTAGTCTGTGAGCTTGAGTCAATGTCACAAAAATACATGGAGGTCAAGAATACATATATATTAAGCAGTTTTACCTAATTCTCATTACTGAAATGCATACATATGCTTTAATTTTGTATTTTTTTCCTTTTAAAATTATTATTTTGTGTGTCTGTGTGTGTTAACATTAACATTCAATGCAATTACTGTTAAATCAGCAAAGAAATTCAGGTACTGAAACTAAATTAAGCATTTTTTAAATGACAAAAGAATTAATAAATACACAAAAATATTATACACAAACTAAAACAAGAAAATTTTTAAACATGTCGTCTAAAAATCAATGTAAACGTCAGAAAATATGGCAATTAAAGTCACCAGCGTCCATTCAGAGCATCTCCTTTATGACAGAACTTTACATATTGTATATATTTCGAGCAAAACAGCTATAGTTTTTGTTTTATTTAGTCTGTAAGCTTGAGTCAATGTCACAAAAATACATGGAGGTCAAGAATACATATATTAAATCAAGCAGTTTTACTAATTCTCATTACTGAAATACATCTATATAATTTCATTTTCTATTTTATTTCCCTTTAAAATGATTATTTTGTGTGTCAGTGTGTGTGTTACCATTAAAATACAATGCAAAAATGACAAAAGTATTAATAAATCAACAAAAAACAAAATCCACAAGCTAAAACAAAACAAATATTTTTTAAACGTGTCGTCTAAAAATCAATGTAAACGTCAGAAAATACAGCAATTAAAGTCACCAGCTCAATTCTTTTTATATTATACACAAATGAATGTCGCAGCACTAAGGACAATTGCCACATAGTCAAATATGCTGACGACACAGTTTTTTTTTATCCCTGTTAACAAATACAGAGTGTAATGACAGCGATGATCATAATGAGTTTTTCAAGTGGTGCAAAGAAGCTGAACTACAACTGAACATCACAAAAACAAAAGAGATGGTAATTGATTTTTAGAAAAAATGCCTCAGAGGTGAAACCAGTGTATTTTAACGGAAAACAAGTTGAAAGGGTACAGGAATATAAGTATCTTGGTACAATATTTGATACCACATTAAAGTTCCAGCAGAACTCAGAAGCTGTTGCTAAGAAAGTGCATCAGATACACCCCCACTCTCCTCATAACTCAGACTCCTCATAATCACTGCACTATTTAACATTTGCACATTTAAAAATTGCACATATTCATTGCACTGATTCATTTATTTGAACTGTACATACCCATGTACATTTGTAATTATGTACACACCAACTGTACATATACATTTGTAATTATGTTTATCTATCTGCACACTTCTGATTATTAATAGCAACCTGTACATCTATCCATCTATTGTAAATCTCTGTTCATAGCTAACACAACCTGTATAAAAATACATGGAGGTCAAGAATACATATATATTAAGCAGTTTTCCCTAATTCTCATTACTGAAATGCATTCATACGCTTTAATTTTGTATTTTTTTCCTTTTAAAATGATTATTTTGTGTGTCTGTGTCTGTTAACATTAACATTCAATGCAATTACTGTTAAATCAGCAAAGAAATTCAGGTACTAAAACTAAATTAAGCATTTTTTAATAATGCTAAAACTAAACATGTCGTCTAAAAATCAATGTAAACGTCAGAAAATATGGCAATTAAAGTCACCAGCATCCATTCAGAGCATCTCCTTTATGACAGAACTTTACATATTGTATATATTTCGAGAAGAAAAGCTATAGTTTTTGTTTTATTTAGTCTGCTAGCTTGAGTCAATGTCACAAAAGACCTTAGTAAATAAATAAATAAATAAATAAATAAAAAAAGCAGTTTTGGGCAACGCAGTGGTGCAGTGGGTAGTGATGTCGCCTCACAGCAAGAAGGTTGCTGGTTCGAGTCCCGGCTGGGTCACTTGGCGTTTCTGTGTGGAGTTTGCATGTTCGCCCCGTGTTGGCGTGGGTTTCCTCCGGGTGCTCCGGTTTCCCCCCACAAGTTCAAACACATGCGCTATAGGGGAATTGGGTAAGCTAAATTTGTCCGTAGTGTATGTGTGTAAATAAGTGTGTATGGATGTTTCCCAGTGATGGAATGCAGCTGGAAGGGAATCCGCTTCGTAAAGCATATGCTGGATAAATTGGTGATTCATTCCACTGTGGCGACCCCTGATTAATAAAAGGCCGAAAAGAAATGAATGAATGAATAAAGCAGTTTTCCTAATTCTCATTACTGAAATTCATCCATATCATTTCATTTTTTCCTTTTAAAAGTATTATTTTGTGTATGTGTGTGTGCATTAACACACAATCACAATCCATCGCCCCGCCCCACATTTATATTAATATATAACTTATTATTTGCATGTAATCTTAATAGCGATAACGGTCTTTTCATGAGCTGTGTTAAATTTTATATATAGCTGCCGCTTGCACGGCTGACAGCATGGTGAGGATTAAATGAAGGATTATACAGTATCTCTCGCGCTTAAAATGTGTAGATTCAGTGGCAAACGCTGTTACCTGCAAACCCTGTCCCACAGACTTTACAGTGAATGGCTTTAGTTATTTTCATAGCAAACTTGAAGCCACAGAAAGTCTTTTATTCACTCTTGGAAAAGTGTAAATTGTGGATTAACATTCAGCACATGATCACTAATAAGATGTGCCATTATTAGTAACTTTAGGGGGTTTCTAAAACTGTCATTTTTATTCTCTCATCTTCAGCGCTTCACATTTCCGCTGTTGTAGCTACCTTCATTTGAAGGCAGAAGGCATTGACTGAGTGATTGACAGCTGATATTAACCAATCCATTCGCGTTCAGTTCTAGAGCAGTGGGCCAATAAGAAGAGCACAAAGGCGGGGCAAGCATTGCAGGCTTTTTTTTACTTCAGCAAGTTCACATAACAACTGTTTTAATCTGTTCCTGAACCCTGCATTTGGCTTTTTTAGGTGCACAGATGTATTCTGCATAAATGTCTCCTAAATCCGCGCACGCAGTGAGGATTTTGCAGTGAAACAGTGAAAATGTATGCACTAGCACAAATGTTTCCAAATATATTTTTAGGTCGCATATATAAAATTTCAGGGACATATGTGATTAAAACGGTCGAGCACTAGCATCTTTACTTGTTATTATTTCCTCATAATAATAATAAAATGAGGAAGTTATCATTAATCACAATATAAATTACAGTGAACTCCAAACAAACTCTCGTCTCCTCCACCAGCTGTGGGAAAAGCCATTATAACCACACAGATCACTCCGCCTATTCATGCCAGAGTCCCGCGGAAAAAAAGTGATTGACAGGTGGTAATCTGTGTGTAACTTTATTTATTTATGGTTGGGTTATGGGTAAAGCAAAGACCATGTGGGTCAGGTAGTGAAAACGGTAGGCTACAATTAATTAATTTGTCATGAATTAATTGTTATTTAACAACAACCACCCCCACCCCCGCCTACGACAACGATGCCATCGTCCATCGCGATGTTTCACATTAAACATCGTACGATGCCAAACTGGTCAACATCGCCCAACCCTAATCTGAATAATTGCTAAAATATACTTAATATTAAAAAAAACTGTAGACCTTAATCATCATAAAGTATTTTTCTTTTTAGGAGTGTTCTCAAGTTTAATATACCTTCTAAAAACACAGTACTTTATGATTTACCATAGTATATGATAGGACATGGGTAAAAAAACATTTGCATTGTCATTCAGTGTAAAAGCAATATTAATACAGAGCTCACATAATTTACTTATTCTGACCAGTAAAAGAAACTTGACCGAACTAAATCTGATAATGGGATCAAACCTAGAAGTTTGAAGGACAGTAGCAACATATAAAGGTTTCAAATGACAATAAATTAATATTTTGGGGCCAAACTGTGCTTATACGGTTTCTAAACATAATAAAAACCTCTCTTTTTGTAATAAGTTATCAGACAACAACTTATTCTTGATTTCTTTTTACATGACCTCATGAACTCATTGACATTTAAACCATTTCCAGACATTTGCATAAACAGGGTTTCTGCAGGGTATTAAAAAGTCTTAAATCTCAAAATCCAAATTTTAGGCCTTAAAAGTCTTAAATTTATTGAAATATTGTGTTGTAGGTCTTAAATCTTTTTAAAACAGGTCTTAATTTCTCTTTCTTCATGTATTGCTACTCAATCTGGCCAAAACCCATACAATCTCCAACAATAAATCTCAATAAAACTTTAAACTTTTATTTTAAACAGTAGTTTTTAACTCTATTTATCATAATGGTTTAATTATTTTTCTTACAATAACATTTGTTTTAAAGTTCTCTATGTATTTACTGCTGAGGACATCGACCTGGACAGATTGTAGTGCATAGATTTAGTTTAATATAGTTTTAAAAATTTATAAAACATTTGTTCATTTTTTTTTTTTAAAGTAGAGCTTGCTTGTTTTTACACACTATATAAAATATTTTGCTAAGAAAGAAATCTAAAATATTTTAAAAATATATTACTGTATTATTAAATTATAATTTTTTTTTTTGATAAGGCAAAAAAATATATATTATTCATCTGGGCCATTTGAAAAATTGCTTAGCCTTTAGCCCTTAATGAGTCTGAAATTTCATTCATTATGGTCTTAAAATGCCCTAAAAATTAAGGCCCTTAAATTTAACTCCGTGAAACCTGCAGAAACTCTGATAAATCATAATTAGTCTTGCTCAGAAAAGATCAAACTAAACAGGACATCTTAAAGCAGCGCATATAAATAAACATGCTTTTCACCAAACAAAACAAAAAAAACAATCAATGAATCAGAGAAAATTCATACCTCATCAAATCTGTCAAAACACGATCCTTTCTGCATGAAGTGAGGAACAGGCCTTTGCCAGTTGAACTCGTACGGTTTCGCCATTTGACCTGCCAAATGTAAAATAAAGCAAAATCATTCAGTACAAAACTCACCGTCTGACTGATCTCAGTCCTGCATGGGAGGTCCGTATGAATCAGGCCTGACTAAATCCCAAACGGCCAGCCCTGAAGATGCCTGGACCAACAGAGCATGTGTGCACTTTTAAAAATGCCTTCCATTCATAACATTACACTATAGGCTGCACAATATATCTTTTCAGCATCGATATCAATGTGTGCATACATGTCACATACAGTATGCAAAGCGCAATGTTGAGTTTACCATAATGAAGTGCAAGTTTATCTTTTGCACATGTTTTAAGGGCCTGGAAGAGTTTAAACTTTAAAGCATTCAGGCACAATACATTTTACCATTTGTAACTTTAAAGGGGAGCTTATATGCCCCTTTTTACAAGATGTAAAATTAGATTCTGATGTCCCGAGAGTGTGTATTGACGTTTCAGATCAAAACACCACACAAATAATGTATAAACTATAACTCTCTGAAACTGACCCTTTTAGGCTTTTTTATGTGGCATTTTGGTGACTGTCCCTTTAAATTCAAATGAGAAGCTCTTTTTGAAAAGAGGGCGAAGCTACTAATGCCTATGTGTTAGCATAGCATAAATAAACAAATAAATAAATAATGGCAATATATACTGCAGAAGAAATTATAATTCTGCAATGTCCTATTTTTCCAATATCGTGCAGCCCCATTTCATTACATCATAATAATTGCTTACTGAATTTGATTGTCACATGCACATTTCGCTATGAATCGGCTTCATTTGCAAATTACAGTTGAAACCAGAAGTTTCCACACACTGTATAAAAAGGCACATAACCATTTTTTTTTAAAAAGTCAGATGTTAATGTGATTAAACTTTTTCTCTTTTAGGTAAGTTAGGATTATCACATTTGTTTCTGTTGTGCTTAATAGCAGAATAATGAGAGAGAGATTTTTTGAGAAATTGTTATAACTTTTCTTGAAAGTCAAGTTTACATACAATAAGATTATTATGTCTCTGAAAAAGCTCAGATGATGGTGTCAAGGGTTTGGAAGTTTCTGATTGGCTAATTGACAACATTTGAGTTAATTGGAGGCACAACTGTAGAATAGTATTGAAGGAAAACCTCAAACACACTGCTTCCTTGTGTGACAACATGGGAAAATCGACAAGCCAGAATCAACAAAATTTTACAATTACAATTTTTACAAAAATTTGCTAAATTACACTGGGAAAAAGAATAATTTTTGGAGACATGTTCTGTGGTCTGATGGAACTAAGACTGAACTGTTTGGCCATAATGACCAGTGTTACATTTGGAGGACAAAGGAGAAAGCTTACAAGCCTAGGAACACCATCCCAACTGTTAAGTATGGGGCGGCAGCATCATGTCGTGGGGCTGTTTTCCTGCAGGAGGGACTGGTCCACTTCACAGCATAGATGGCATCATCAAGAAAGAACATTATGTAGAAATACTGAAGCAACATCTCAAGACATCAGCCAGGAAATAAAAACTTGGCCACAAACGGGTCTTCCAAACAGACCATGACCCTAAGCATACTGCCAAATTAGTTAAAATGTGCTTTAAGGACGACTGAGTGAATGTTTTGGAGTGGCCATCACAAAGCCCTGACTCAATCCTAAAGACAATTTGTGAGCAGAGTTGAAAAAGCTTGTGCAAGCAAGACGGCCTACAAATCTGACTCAGTTACAGCAATTCTGTCAGGAGGAATGGGCCAAAATTCCTGTAAACTATTGTGAGAAGCTTGTGGAAGGATACCTAAAACATTTGACCAAAGTTATACAGTTTAAAAGCAAAGCTAAAAAAAAAATACCAAGGAAATGTGTGTAAACTTTTGACTGTCTAGAAATTAATAAAAAAATCTAAAAAAAAAAACATTCTCTCATTATTCTGGCATTTAGCAAGTGTAAATGATTTAGGTAATCCTAACAGACCTAAAATAGTAAACGTTTAGTATAATTTACCATCAGACATTCTTTAAAAAAATGGTTGTGTTCCTTTTTTTAGAGTGTATGCAAACTTCTGGTTTCAACTGTATATCCATGGATATGTTGTGTCATCTTCCTCAATAAAGCCTTTTGAATCCATGCATCTGTTTTTCTCCACATAACATTCACTCATAGTTAATGAATCACATGTTAAAGACTAGATGCACAGAAAACATCATCAAAGTGTTGCTGGGAAATCATCAATGAACTGCAGATGAGCTCAAAGTATCTTACACTGAGCACCAGGGGTTCATACTTCACTTTAAAGGAACATCAACATGCAAAAATAAAAATGTCTTATTAATTTACTCACCCTTAAGCCATTCTCAATGTATATGACTTTTATTTCTGTCAGATGAACTCAGTCGGAGAAGTTCAACATTTTTAAAACTGCCATGCCGTATATAATGGTGTTGGATAAGGACTTTGTAAAAGCTTCTAAAAACGTGCAAAAATCTGCCGTTAAAATAAAATATACACAAGGACGTTAACGCATGTTTTATGAAGCAGATCCATGTGTTTTTGTAAGAGAGACATTTCTCGTTTTTAATTCAAACTTTTTGTTAGTCAACTTGTCACTTTTTTTACATTGTAATATTTTACAGTAGAACATACTTCATAAGAAAAGAAGAACTGCTTCGAGCAATAATTACAATAACAGACATTAAACTAAATTTGTGACAACAAATAAAATTAAAAAGTGATCCTACTAAATTATTTTAATGGTTAAATTTCTAATAAATGAAATTTAAACTGAATATGTTTATGATTTCAAATAATAAAACATGTTTTTAAAAAATCATATGTATTATGTATCAGTGGTTAGCAGCACTGTCGTCTCACATCAAAAAGGTCGCTGGTTTGAGTCCCGGCTGGGTCAGTTGGCATTTCTGTGTGGAGTTTGCATGTTCTCCCCGTGTTGTTGTGCGTTTCCTCCGGGTGCTCCGGCTTCCCCCACAGTCCAAACACATGCGCTATAGGGGAAATAAATAAACTAAACTGGCCGTAATATAGGCATGGGACGATAATCGTTTTTAAGGTATACCGCGGTTTGCAAAATTCAAGGTTTTAAAACCGCCAAAATTTTCAGTAATACCGTTCCTAAGGTATGTGCAAGATATGTAAATTTTTTATTATTATTACTATTACTACTATTTTTTGTTGTTTTTTAGGACAACAGTATCTTCAGCAGAGTAGATATCCAAAGATGCCGTTTAAATGGTAAAGAAATCTGTGTTTTTGAAACAAATGAGACAGCAGAAGTCAATGATTCATTTGAATTATTTAGCCTGACATGTTTACTGCTCCAAAATATTTTAAATGTTATTTTAAATTTAAATATATTGTGTTCAAAGGGGAAAAAGTTTTAGTTTTTTACCCAGACATTTAAAAAGAATATAATTTAGAGCAGTAATCACAATACCGTGGTACACTGAAACTTTTTATCCAAGGTTATCATACCGTCAGAATCTGAAACCGGCCCATGCCTACCGTAGTGTATGAGTGTGTGTGTGTGTGTGTGTGTGTGTGTATGGGTGTGTGTGTGTATGGGTGTTTTCCTGTACTGGGTTGTGACTGAAAGGGCATCTGCTGCGTAAAACATATGCCGGAATAGTTGGCGGTTCATTACGCTGTGGTGACCTCTGAAATAGAGACTAAGCCGAAAAAAAATGATTGAATGAAACATAATATATATATGTGTGTGTGTGGGTTTCATTAATTCATTTTCTATAGCTATATTCTCAACATTTTAATATATTTATCTAAAATAGTTAGTGTTTTTACTTCTTATTGTATTACATAATCTAGATTCTGTAAAGAAGTCCTAAAACATAAAAATAGGATATGTGTATTAAAGGAGATCCTATTTATATAAAGATTGGTTATATATTTGTACATTCAGACTTTCTCCTTAATAATCTAATTTCAGAAAAGTACTATAAATAGTAAAATTATATTAGCAGCCAATGACTATCAAAGTACAACAACGTTCATGGTCAACTAAATAGTGCTAATCAGTGTTGTGGGTAACGCATTACAAGTAATGTGAGTTACCTAATAATATTACTTTACTAAGTAAAGAGTAAAGTAATGCATTACTTTTAAAAATGAAGTAATAATATTTGAGTTACTTTTTTAAAAATGTAATGCGAGTTACTTTTTAGTTTAATTAATTAGCTTTTAAAAAATACATTGCTGAATTAAAATGATCGTAGTCACGTTGAATCCCGCACACAATGAGAAATTGCAGAAACAGACAGAAAGGAAGATGGCAAAGGACAGAACTGGCTCTTCCTGCAGAAGAAAGTGAGGATGAGATGGGTTTTAGTGACCATGAGAATGATGCAGACTAAGAGCAGTGATGGAGACGGTTCAAGTAAGTTAGCTCAGAGGCAGATAAGACAGGTGTAGTGTAGTGTAGTATATAGTAAAATATATTAACATTGTTAGCTAGTAGCTACATTATTCTGATGCATCTGTATATATTAGACTTGTTATTTGTTATAATATTTACTGGAGAAAATATTTATATTTACTGTATGTTGTATACATCAGTGGTTCTCAACTGGTTTGGCCATGGGACCCACATTTTTACATGGTCATCAAGCCGCGACCCAAACTTTTAGGAACTATAATATAATTTTAGGAATTATTATTAATTTGTATTTATTTGTTAACATACACAAAGTGACAGATAAATCACAAGTCATCAATATTTACAAATAAACAATATTTTATTGCTGTCATATAACAAAATGTATCAAATTATAGAAATATTACAAAGTAAGGGTAAGAAAAGGTTCAGTTACCATCAACTAAACTGAACTGTTAATAAAACATTAACACTGATCCTGTTGAACAGAACAAATCAGCAAATTACAGAAAAATGATTAAAACAATCATAACCATTTTTACATCTAATATGACAGCAATTATAAACATCTGTTTCACTTAACAGTAATTTGGGAAGCTAATGAGATAACTGAGGATGTGCTTTACTCCTGATAAGAGTTTTAAAGTCTGGGGTGATGGTAGACCTGAAGATCGTGCTCCATGTCCAACCTGTTCCTTTGCTTTGACTTAAGCTGCACCAAGGAAGAGAAGCCACTTTCACACAAATACGTAGTGCTGAATGGTAGGATGGATTTGATCGCACGAATGGCAAGGGACGAATACTCAGAAAGCACTTCGCGGCACCAAAACTGGGAGAGGCTTACTTCACTGAATATATTTTTCATCGACTTATCACATGACAGCTCCACCAGCTGATTCTCTTTGTTGCTCGGCAATGTGACGCTTTCCACGTCGATTCCAAAGCGATTGCTTATCCACGGATCATCATCATGTTTATCGAGAAAGTAGTCGGTACGGTTGTTGCGGGCGCATTTCAAAATAAAAGTCCGGTATAAGCAAAATAAGTCAAAAATTAAACTTTTGTTGTTTTTTTGACCACACACTCCGCGACCCACTGAAAATGTTCCCGCGACCCACTCTTGGGTCGCGACCCACCAGTTGAGAAACACTGGTATACATGATAATAAAATATCATGATTGTTTTCAATAATATTCAGCAAAAAGAATGGAATAAATGAAAGCTGTTGGAATATCAGTTGTTGGAAAGTATGTATATAAGATGCCATTTATAAGTTCTGTGTTAAAGCTTATAATACTGCAACTAGGTATGGGACGATAACCGTTTTCAAGGTATACCGCGGTTTGGAAAAGCCAAGGTTTTAAAACCGCCAAAATTTTCTGCAATACCGTTTCTAAGGTATGTGTACGATTTTTTTATTTACATCTTTTTGTTTTGTTTTTTAGGACAACAGTATCTTCAGCATAGGGATGGGCGATATGGCCTAAAATCCATATTGCGATATACATTGCAGCCTCTTGCGATAACGATATATATTGCGATATATAAATTATAATAGAACCATTTCAGAACAGGTTACATAGACCCTTAGGAAAGCCAAACTGCTATTTTTTTTTAAGAAATAAAGAAATGTTGCATGTCGTTTTGAGAACATTTATTGTGCAAAAGAAAAAATGTAATTAAACAACACAATGTTGCAGATAAATAAACTAAATGTAGTGCCTTTCAGAAAGAAAGACTTTTCTTTTAAGTCTTTGGTTCCTAAATGCCAAGTTGCAGAGAACAAAAAAAAACTGGTGTCTTTTTAGTTAAGGAACTTACACTGTACTGAAATTACTTCCAGTATTAAATTAGTCAAATAAAATTGTGTATTGCAGATACTTTAAATAAAAACATATTTCTAACCTGCAGCCTAAGGTAACACATTTAGTTTTAAACATTTTGTTTTCCTAATGAAATTAAAACTGGTGTCTTGATCTGCTCTCTCTCTCTCTCCCTCTCCCTCTGTCTGCTGTAATGCTGCTGAGAGATTGAGACGCACCAGACAAAGTTTGCTTATAAAGTAATTCAAAAATGAATACAATTATCGAAAGCGAAAGCAGATTCTCGGACATGTCCGGGGAAAATGCATTGTCACCCCAAATAATGAGCTGGATCAGTCTATTTAGTCTTCACGCTCTTCTTAAAGCTGCTCCCAAATCAGAACAACAGTTCTGTATCCAGCGCGATACAGCGCGTCTCTGTGGGTCTGCATGCAGAGCATGCGAGCGAGTCTGTGGCAGAGTGTTCTCAGTTTCTCGCGAACACAGAACCGGGCCACCCCAATAATATATCGGCCGCCCAGGTAAAATCTGTGTGGGAGGCACTGATGTTCACTAGACAAGCCACAATATGCCATGCGTTGCTTAGTGCTGTTGTTGCTGTTGCTCTTAATTTCGCGGGTAGATTGCGTCATCAAACATGTATTATCGCGATAGTGCAATAGAATTAGAATCTCTATCGTAGGCCAATTTTGTATCGTTTATATCGCATATCGTTTATATCGCCCATTACTACTTCAGCAGAAAAAAATATCTAATGATGCCGTTTTAAATTTTAAAAAAGCTGTTTTTGAAACAAGTGAAGTCAATCAGGGGTGTCCAAACTCTGTCCTGGAGGGCCGGTGTCCTGCATATTTGAGTTCCAACCCCAATTAAACACACCTGAACCAGCTAATCAAGCTGTTTGTAGGTATACTAAAAACATCCAGGCAGGTATGTTGGAGGAAGTTGGAGCTAAACTATGCAGGACACCGGCCATCCAGGACCGAGTTTGGACACCCTTGATGTAAATGAAGGCAGAAGTCAATAATTCATTTAGCCTGACATGTTTACTGCTCCAAAATATTTTAAATGTTTCTCAAAATAAAATATATTGTTTTCAAAGGGGGAAAATATTTTTGTTTTTTACTCACATTAAAAAATAACATATTTTAGAGCAGTAACCACAATACTGTGATACCGTGAAACCGTGATATTTTTATCCAAGGTTATCATACCGTCAGAATCTTCTATCGGCCCATGCCTAACTGCAACACCAATTAAATCATTTCAAACAACTAAATTATTAATTATAAGGAAAATTCTAAATTAAAAATGTCTAAGTTAATTAAGTTGGACGTTGTTGCCATATGGCAACATAACATAAAGTACCTTAAAAAAGAAATTTTTCCCAAAAAAGTTTTTACAGCACTTCATTCATTCATTCATTTTCTTGTCGGCTTAGTCCCTTTATTAATCTGGGGTCGCCACAGCGGAATCAACCGCCAACTTATCCAGCACGATTTTACGCAGAAACTCCACACAGAAACGCCAACTGCCCCAGCCCAGCCGAGGTTCGAACCTGCGACGTTCTTGCTGTGAGGCAACAGCACTACCTACTGCGCCACTGCGTCGCCCTACAGCACTTCCAGTTAAGCCAATTTAATAAAAGAGAAAAAGTGTCAAATATTTTTTTATAAATCTATAATAATGTGTGCAGTAGAGAGTTAATGGTGTTTACAAATTTAAGTGGATTGAATATAAAACAATTAAGTTGTCCCCAAAAACATTGAGAACTGTGTTGTTTCAACTTATTTTAATAAAGCAGCAAAACTCACTTTTTGAGTGATTTGTGTTTTGACAATAACATATCCCACTCTTAGACAAATCATTTAATTAAGCAAACAGCTTACAAACGTGTAGCTCACATTCAAAAACTACTTTAAAAATAAACACACCAATGAGAAAATTCCCAATAAACAAATAACTAAACACTGTACAAGCATTACAATGTGACAAGCCTCAGTTAACCCTCAAGTAAAATACATAGAATAGGAATATGCAATTAACACCTAAAATAATCCCTGGCAAATTAATTATATCGTATGAAATTGTGAATAAAACAGTTTTAAAACACAAGGCGAGGTAAAAGTGTGTAGTGAGTCAATTTGTCCAGATTAGAGTGACTGACGGATGTTGTTATTGGGGTGATTTAGTGTCTATAACCCGCACTAATCAAACACACTCGCGTAATTAATAGTTTTATACCAGATAACGCTTCGTTTTAAAGTTTAGCTCATTTTATGTGGTGAAAGTAGAGTTTGAGTTGACTTACCCGCAGTACCGCTGTTGATATGGTCAGTTTGGCTTTCTCCTCAATGAGGTTGATGGGAAACGCAGAAACACATCAGAGCTGATGAAACAGCGACACCCAAAGGCCGAGCGAGGAATTACAGCACACTGACTAGTAATTCTGATAAGTATAGTTTATATTATATACAGTTGAAGTCAGAACAATTAGTCCTCCTGTTCATTTTTAATTCCTTTTTTTTCTCTACACATTTATAAACATAGTCATTGTCTGTTTTTATCTTTGCCATGATGACAGTACATAATATTTTACTAGTTATTAGGAAAAATTTGTCTCTTTCTGTTTCTAAAACCTATCTTCATGCCACAATTTTGTTCACCTTGTCATACTGTTTGCCTGTCTGGCCACTCACGACAAATGAAAATCTGGAGCTAATAGCTAGACTGTACAATAGGGCCTATAAGATCCACAATAGACTTTCTGGATGGACACATCACAGCTTTGCTCTATCACTCTCTAATGCTTTATCATTTCAAAATTACATTATGAACACAGGGATTAAATTAAACTATCATATTTTAAACAGTACCACCTCAGCAGCTCCTTATGCTTTGGTATCAGAACTTAATACAAGGACTGATTGTTCCACCAGATCTGTTACAAATGGATGTTTGCATTAGTGGCTTTTAAAAACACTTATGGACTGTGATCTTTTTTATGTATTTACAAAAGCCTGGCATGAGATCCCACAGCATCTAGAAAGTATAACAACAATGAGTCTTTGTACAAAAACCTATGCTCGTCATCTGATGGTCAACTATCACTATAGTCACTGCGATAGTAGTCTGTCTCTCTGCATTTTGTATGCTTGGTGATTGTCTGTACTGTTCTCATGTGTTGATGGATGAGATGTTAAGGGTGTCTGTGTGTTTTTATGTTCTGCAGAGCAGGAATCTGCTGAAAAACAGCATCCATGCCGAGTCAGGCTTGATTATCTTTTAATCTCTTCCTGTTTAATAAATATAATAAATAAATAAAAATAAATTGTTATTTTATACTAGTATTCAGTTTAAAGTGCAATTTAAAGGCTTAATAGGTTAACAGAACAAACCATCAATATAATGACTTGCCTAATTAACCAAGCAGTGGTTTGTACTGAACACAATAGAAAAAAAAAAACATATTGCTTAAGGGGGCTATTAATATTGACCTTAAAATAGGTTTAAATAAACTAAAACTACTTTTATTCTAGCTAAAATAAAACAAATAATTAAACAAAAATGTATTATAAATATACATCTTTTATAATATTTTTTTTATAAAATTAATATTAGGGCAGCTAGCTCTCTGCAACTCTCGCATGGTCGCCCACTGAAACTAAGCAGGGCTGCTCCTGATCAGAACCTGGATGAGAGACCACATGGGAAAAACTATGTCGCTGTCAGAAGTGGTGTTAGTAAGGCCAGTAGGGAGCGCTCAACCTGTGGTCTGTGTGGGTCCTAATGTCCCAGTATATTGATGGGGACTCTTTACTGCTCAGTGAGTGCTGTCTTTCGGATGAGATGTTAAACCGAGGTCCTGACTCTCTGTGGTTATTAAAAATCCCAGGACGTCCTTTGAAAAGAGTAGGGGTCAAATTTGCCCTCTGTCCATCATGGCCCCCTAACCATCCCCATATCATAATTGGCTTCATCAGTCTGTCTCCACCAATCAGCTGGTGTGTTTTGTGCAGTCTGGTGCATTATGGCTGCCATCGTGTCATCCAGGTGGATGCTGCACACTGGTGGTGGATGAGAAGATTCCCCTAAATGTGTTAAGTGCTTTGAGTGTCTAGAAAAGCGCTATATTAAGGAATTATTATTATTATAGGAAATACTGTAAAAAAAAAAAAAAAATCATTGCTCTGTTAAACATTATTTGGGAAATATTTATAAAACAAACAAACAAAAAAACAATAATTATGACTTCAATTGTATATTAAAAATGATGTTCTTAAATTATGGTTAAATTTACATGAATTAAACTCAAATTCTTACATAAATAAACAGCACTTAGATTAAGTCGGTAGTAAAATTAGGAAGGTGCACTGTAAAAAATTACTCAGGGGGTTGTTAAAGGTTACCCATTAAAAGCAGTTAGATTTTAATTAATTATATGAGCTACCAGGTAAATACACAATAATTGGGTACATTCTATCCACACTACCTATTTTTTAACAGTAATAACAGAAACATTTTAACAATGAGTAAAACTTATCCATAATTATTAGCTTCGGTTATAGAAAGTGCGCATGCGTCAACGTCCAGGCGGGACTATTTGTCAAGTAAAAAAAAGTGCGCATTCGTCAACGTCCAGGCGGCATCACTATTTGTCAAGATAAACAGTAAGTTTTTGTTTATATTTTTTATACATGAATGCAAACGTAAGCTTGATTTGTTGAAAGGTATACTTAAATATTTGTCATTTTACTTTATGTGCTTTCCTGTGTTGTTGGCGCCTTAGGCTGCTGACTGCATGCATGCTAACATTGCTGGCGGCTAAAGCACGTCTGTCGGTAACGACAGATAAAACATTCACCGCAAATGAGAGTAAGTTACGTTAAGCATCTGCATCTATGATTATTAAAATATATTGTTTTGCATTTTGTACATGTCTGGCATTGTAACACTGTATTTTGCTTGAAATGTATCTCTATATATTAATAGTTTAAAATGTTTTTTTTTAATTATCTGTTCAATAAAAATGCAATTAATAGAATTTCATGTGTCTTTACTATTTTTTACTTAACTTACCCTTCACTAAATAAGTATTATGTGATAATTTGTATTGGCTAATTATTATTAGTATTAATGTAGTAGAAGAACTGCTAAAAGTAGAGTAAATGTTACTCAATTACTAATGAGAATTTTAGTTAGATCTTACCTAATTTCTTTTGGTACATTACCACTGTTACATTTAGATACTATTTACCCAAATATTTGTGAAAGAATCTACCCTAAATAAGTGAGTGCAAATTGTTACCTTAATTTTATTGGGTAGATTCTATGGGTTGTTTTTTACAGTGTGGCACGGTGGCTCAGTGGTTAGCACTGTGGCCTCACAGCAAGGCGGTCACAGGTTTGAGTCCTGGCTGGGCCAGTTGGCATTTCTGTGTGGAGTTTGCATGTTCTCCCCGTGTTCACGTGGGTTTCTTCCGGGTGCTCCGGTTTCCCCCACAGTCCAAACACATGCGCTATTGGTGAATTGTGTGTGAATGTGAGTGTGTATGGCTGTTTCCCAGTACTGAGCTGCAGATGGAAGGGCATCCACTGTGTAAAACATATGCTGGATAAGTTGGCGGTTCATTCCGCTGTGGCTACCCCTGATGACTAAAGGGACTAAGCCGAAGGAAAATGTTTATTTTTATGGTTTTATTAGTTATAGATGTGCATAAATCCAGTATAATCCAGTAAATAAACATTTTCATGACACTTCCAACTTTTTAGTAACATTTGTTTTAAGACAGACAAATTATCTATTTTTATTTTATATATATATATCATTCATTTTCTTTTCTTTTCTTTTAAACAAAAATAAGCTGGATTTATGTACATCTGTGACTCAAATTAAAACTAAATATTTATTTTTCTGATTTAGTTTTATTTTATGGTTTTAGACATGAATCGAGTACAATCCAATAAATAAATCTTTTATGCCATTTTCTAACTTTTAAATCAGATTTAAGACAGTCAAGTTATCAAATATATATATATATATATATATATATATATATATATATATATATATATATATATTATAATTAATAATAATTCCTTACATGTATATAGAGCTTTTCTGGACACTCAAAGCGCTTTACACATTGGGGGGGATTTCCTCATCCACCACCAGTGTGCAGCATCCACCTGGATGACGTGACAGCAGCCATATTGCGCCAAACCGCACACCACACACTAGCTGATTGGTGGAGAGGAGACAGAGTGATGAAGCCAATTATGGTATGGGGATGGTTAGTAGGCCATGATGGACAGGGTCAATTTGGCCAGGATGCCGGTGTTAACCCCTTATTCTTTTTCGAAGGACATCCTGGGATTTTTAATAACCACAGAGAGACCATGTGGGAGTTGCAGAGAGTTAGCTGCCAGCTAGTTATTCAATTTAATATTACTCTTCAAAAAATAAAAATCTGAAAAAACATTGAAATAATCTGACAAAAATAATGTAATCAGTGTAAAAAACAAAATATTAAAATACTTGATTTATGTTCATCTTTTTAAAATTTTTTTGATTTTGTTTGTTTTTATGGTTTTAATTAAATATAAATCCAGTACAATCCAGTAAATTATTATTTTTTTTTTGTGCTGTCGCATCACAGCAAGAAGGTCACTGGTTCGAGCCACGGCTGAGTCAGTTGGCATTTCTGTGTGGAGTTTGCATGTTCTCCCCGCGTTCACGTGGGTTTCCTCCAGGTGCTCCGGTTTCTCCCACAGTCCAAAGACATGCGGTACAGGTGAATTGGGTAGGCTAAATTGTCGTATAGTGTATGAGTGTGAATGAGAGTGTATGGATGTTTCCCAGAGATGGGTTGCAGCTGGAAGGGCATCTGCTGCGTAAAACATGTGCTGGATAAGTTGGTGGTTCATTCCGCTGTGGCGACCCCATATTAATAAAGGGACTGAGCTAAAATAAATGAATTAAAAAAAAATTTCCTTCAAAACAAATCAGACAAAAATGTGAAATAATCTAAAAAAAAAATTTAAGGTTGGAAATGACAAAATCTAAATAAACTTGCTTTATGTGCATCTGTCATAAGCATTAATAATTAATCTGTCAAGCATTGAAGGATCATTGTGACTTACAGTATACTGTAAAATACATCTAAAAGCTTAAACACTTTTGATCCATCTGAAAAGCAGCAACATAAACTAGATATTAAAGTTTAAGGACAAACTTTATAGTGGCTTGAGAAAGCCTGTTAGAAGTAGTATCAAGTTGGCTAAAAGAATGTTTAAGATGCCAGCAGTCAACAATGTAACCCCTGTAAAGAGTAAAACAAGCCAGTGTAGCATGAATTAGCATGTTTCTAGCATGAATTAGCATGCTGTTAGCATTATTCTAGCATGAATTAGCATGATGTTAGCATGATTCTAGCATGAATTAGCATGTTTCTAGCATGAATTAGCATGCTGTTAGCATTATTCTAGCATGAATTAGCATGATGTTAGCATGATTCTAGCATGAATTAGCATGTTGTTAGCATTATTCTAGCATGAATTAGCATGATGTTAACATGATTCTAGCATGAATTAGCATGTTGTTAGCATGATTCTAGCATGATGTTAGCATGATTCTAGCTTGAATCAGCATGATATTAGCATGATTCTAGCATGAATTAGCATATAACTAGCATGATTCTAGCATGAATTGGTATGATATTAGCATGATTCTAGCATGAATTAGCACATAACTAGCATGATTCTAGCATGAATAAGCATATAACTATCATGATTATTGCATGAATTAGCATGATATTATCACGATTCTAGCTTGAATTAGCATGATTCTAGCTTGAATTAGCATGATATTAGCTTGATTCTAGCTTGAATTAGCATATAACTAGCATTATTCTAGCATGAATTAGTATGATATTAGCATGATTCTAACATGAATTAGAACGTTGTTAGCATGATTCTAGCATAAATTAGCATGTTACTAGCGTGTTTCTAGCATGAATTAGCATGTTGTTAACATGATTCTATCATGAATTAGCATGTTCTTAGCATGATTCTGACAATAATTAGCATGATGTTAACATGATTCTATCATGAATTAGCATGTTGTTAGCATGATTCTAGCATGACTTAGCATGATTCTAGCATGAAATAGCATAATATTAGCATGATTCTAGTATGAATTAGCATGTTGTTAGCATGTTTCTAGCATGAATCAGCTTGTTTCTAGCATTAATTAGCATGTTGTTAGCATGACTAGCATGTCATTAGCATGTTTCTAGCAAGATTATCGTGTCAGTAGCATGTTAAAATTATTAGCATGTGTTAGAACAGCTAGCCACAGTCTACAGAACAGTTGCTAGGGTGCTGAAATTGGTTGTTAGGGATTGGCTATTAAGTTTAAAGATCATCAGTGATTGGCTGCTGGCTAGACTGAGTTGAATAAGGCCAGACTCTAGTCTGTATGACAGTCTGATGCAGAGTTAAGAGCTCACAAAGTTTGATCCAATGTTAAGTCAAAGACAGTCTTTTACAATGGAAGTCTATGGGACAGTTGCTAGGGTGCTGTAAGTGGTTGCTAGGGAGTGGCTAGTAAGTTTAAAGGTCATCAGTTATTGGCTGCTGGCCAGACTGAGTTAAATGAGCCCAGTTAGAAGTCTGTAGGACAGTCTGATGCAGAGTTATGAGCTCACAAAGTTTGACCCAATCTTAAGTCAATGGGACTTTTGGACATTTTCTGGATTGTTTTTCGGAAAACCAAAAGTCTGATCAGTTAGAAAAGATATAGCAACCCGAGTCAGACCAGTTTGAAGGTTTGACAAAAGTTTGAAGTATGTAGCTTGAAAGGCTTAAGAGGAGATACACTTTAAAATTAGTCTCAGGAGACGGAAGAAGAAGAAGAAGAAGAAGAAGAAGAAGAAGATGGAGGAATAATAATAAGCTTAAGTAGAATATCAGAATCATGGCTTCCTCAAGCCACCATAATAAGTAATTAATGAATTGATTTCTCAAAGCCCAAATTTCACAAGAACAATTTTATTAAAACCAATGCACAACACGAGCACAACTTACATTCAACAATACTTGTCTTCCAAAGATCTTGATATTCGTAATACTAATAACAGAAGAGGTCAAAAATCAAAAGTCTCAAATGTCAAATCGGGATCTTTTTCGGTCAACAAAAACAAAGAAATGTTGAAAACAAATAATAATAATAAAGTGGCATTCAGTAGCATACATGGTCAATAGTCTGACATGTCTATCTAATTCTGTATAAATATCTTCAAAGTGCGCTTACGGTTTATACAAAAAAAAAAAAGAAAGAAAGAGAGAGAGAGAGAGAGAGAGAGAGAGAGCTCTATTCATCAACACTTTTTACATTCCACATCTAACACATAATCGACATTCAAAGGCACAGGACTTCACTTCAAAAAAACGATCCCAAATAATCAAGTCATAATTCAAGTAATCTTACGTTGCAGAAAGATTTTGGTCGAAAGGAAATGATAAACATTTTTATAGAAATGAACGCATGGATTCGTTTCACATTTAAAGGGGACCTATTATGCACAAATCACTTTTATAAGGAGTTTAAACACAGCTGTGTGTCAGCAGTGTGTGAATATAACCAGCCTCTAATGAGAAAAATGTATTAATTATCCTCTTTTATAATCACACTTGATTAAAATCTGCAAAAACACTTTGATTGACATTCTCCCTTTGTACGTGTCATCAGAGGGGGAAAGCCCCGCCCACTAGTGACCATCTCTCCCTCATTAGCATAATTAGTTAGTCTTGTTTTAGAATCTGCCACTATGCTGCTGACACGCAGGCATTTGTAGCTCCGCCCTCCTTTGAAAAATGCACAATCTCATTTGAATTTAAAGCTACAGTCACCAAAAAGGCCTCAATTAGGATTAAAACCCAAAAGGGTCCATTTCAGAGAGTTATAAAACATAATCTGTGTGGTATTTTGAGCTGAAACTTCTCTCACTCACACACACACACTATAGGGACACTTATTTGACATCTTGTAAAAAAGAGCATAATAGGTCCCCTTTAAATGAGGAATTATGGACAAATTAAATAAGTGATAACGTATTTTTAACAGCTTTATCCTCACTTCATTCACAAATCATTCAGTCTCTTTGAAAAATAATGAAAAAATAAAATAAAATAAATAATTCAGTCAGTGTACGGATGAAAGATATCATGTAAGGTCTCGATTTTTGTTTTTATGATGGTTTTGATAGATAAATCTGAAACAAAATCATTTTGGCACTTTTTTTTTTTTGTAGTTCAGACAGATCAGATATCACAATTGAGAAAAATAATATAAAACATTGCAAATATTCACTGAAAATATGTCATCTGTTGTTTATTCAAACTACTTATTTAAATGGAGCTAAAACAACACAATACTTAAGCCGCCTTTCCACTGCACACCACATTTGGACACGACTGTCGGAATACGCCCCCTTGTGGCAGTCACACAGAATTTTCAGTTTTGTCATGCACCATGGGAGTGAAGCTGTTCTCACAGTGTCCGAAAGAAAGGAGTACAAAAGCAAGAGCCTATATTCTCTGCGTTCACCATGGTTGAATGAATGAATACAAGAAACTCAGACTGCTAAAAAGTTTGGAGGGAATGTGGAGACAACAATAAAATAATAATATTTTTGTTACTAATTTATGAATAGATGTGTTTTTTTTTATATAAACGTATATTTGATATAAAGAATAACGAAAAAAAACTACTATTTCTCATCTTGCGCACACGGGTCTGCTTGGACAACACTGAAATACATCACATGCGATCGGCCGGTCGCATACGGTCTAGTTGCAGGAATAATATTTCAACGGATCCGCATCTCCGCATTACATCCGAATTTTCCGCATACGGAGATGATCGGAACTCCAAGCAGCTCCTGGACTACTCTCCATTGGAAATGAATGACATCTGGTCTGTC
The DNA here is from genome assembly GCA_903798195.1 of Danio kyathit. Classification (NCBI taxonomy): domain Eukaryota; kingdom Metazoa; phylum Chordata; class Actinopteri; order Cypriniformes; family Danionidae; genus Danio; species Danio kyathit. The sequence goes on from LR812535.1 coordinate 4,837,847, forward strand.
GCTTGTCAATTGTGGTGTGCAGTGGAAAGGAGCCTTTAAGGTTTTTTGGGGGACAACTTGATTGTTTTATGTTCAATCTACTTCAATTTGTATTGACGTTCGATGTTTGTTCAAATTCCTTAATTAAAATGAGCTGAAAAAACACAACTCTTGAGTTTTTTTTTGCGACAACTTAATTGTTTTATGTTTAATCCACTTCAATTTGTAAAAACAACACTTTAAAAATAAAGTTGACTCAACTTAAAATTTTAAGACAACCAGCTTCAGGGCATTTTTGAGTTTACTCAACTTAAATCGAATCAAGTGCAGTAATTAGGTTGAAAGTTGAGTCTACTCAAAATTGTTGTGCAGCAAGTTGCCTTACACTTTTGAGTAGAGTCAACTTTTTTTTTTTTACAGTTTAATATCGATAATAAAACATAGATTGTGTGTAAGCCAGCATTTTTTACAATGTACCCAGCTAACGTTCTGGCAATGTTCTCCCAACGTTATGACCTCCAGTAACATTAGTAGAACACCTGAAGTTATCTGGTCATTATTAATAATGGTTTTTTTTTATACATTGTTCATGAAGCCATTTTTTCTCCTGAAACGTTATCTAGATGTTCATCTAACGCTGATTATACATTAAACATTTAAACATTTCCTGTTTGTTGTCAAACTATTTTAATAACTGTAACAAGAGGTAATTCAATCATATCTGAATGTTAAAACAACTCTCATAATGTTGTTTATCAATATGTGGACCTTTCAGGATTCTTAATAATAGTTATGGAAATTAAAAAAGTAAAACAGGAAATACATTAGGACTATTGTTATTGTTTACATCCCTAAAAAGATCTATATGTTATGATTTGTGATCTGGAAGGTTCAGAGACCCTTCAAAAGTGACATCTCACGTGGAAACGTAACTATTTTTACGGTTTGTCAGTTTAACGGCTAATAAAATGTAGGATTTTTAAAAGGAGGCATGGCACCAAACCCCACCCCTAAACCCAACCCTCACTGGGAAGTGAGCAAATCATATTAAATTGTACAAATGAGATCGTACAAATTCACGTACGATAGTGTTGAACGTTCCGACATTCTGACACATTCTAAAATGGAATGCTTACTCAAGTTCTAAACTTTTAAAGGTGCCCTATAATGAAAATCTGGGTATACCAAGGCATAGTAAAATAATAAAGGATCAGTAAATGGGAATGAGCATACAGTGTTTCCTCATGTAAATTCAACGAGTGTAAAACCCCGATGGACAACAGGCCATATAGAAGACTAAACAAACTGTGACGAGAATCACAGGCCATGCCCTTCTCATTTGCATGTAGGGCTACTTTAGGTCATTCATCCGGATCTGACGAGCAGCAGATGTCATCAACAGAACATGACTCATATACAGCTCTGAGATCATAAAAAAGCTCTGAGATCATTAATATGCACGCCTCAGGCTACCGTTTGATAAGCCAAATGTTTTCTAGTGATACAACAGTGATCATTGTCCTCCATTAGTTATTTTACATTTATTTATCTTCACTCTGAAGAGGCATTAAGGTATGTTTAGTGACATCTTTTGTTAAGTTATCGTGTTTATTGTGAAATCTGAAGCATATGTTTCAACAAACACATGTCAAATCAGTCAACTCAGCTCAACTGTCATCTGTCCATGCAGAGGTTGATATTAATTCCTGCCTGTTTTATTTGACTGTATAGCTTCAAAAAAATCAACACGATACATCTCTATCACTTCCTTTTGTCAAGTTTAATTATGGTATAGCTTTTATCCTCAACATATTTCCTAAGCAAAATGGGTTAACTTTACTCTGATTGGGTTTATAGACCTTTTTCTTTTGCTGCATGGAGGCGGCCATAGTGACCAGCGCCTTCCGGTAGGGTGCTTAGAACTTCCGTTAAGAATTGTCATCAGTCAGAGCAGCGTTTCTCAACTGGCTGACAATACTGATTTCAGTGGCTTACGGAGTGTTTTTGTGATGCAAAACTTTAACTTTGAAAGAAAGATGTGTGTTAAAGCCGTTATGCTTCTGTCAGATACGGTTCAAGTGCGAGAGAAAACCGCTCTCCTAATTCAGTGTCTGCCACCAGATCAGATGCTGAAATATAGTGTCTTCAGCTGTTATAGTGTACTCAGCAGCTCTTCAATGCAAACACACAGACACAAACAATACCTCACTGCATTATAATGAGCAAACCATATTACTGGCATGAAACTAGCGGGTATGTAAGCCACGCAATTTCCAAAAATTACCAATAAAAGTTCGTTACTGATACTCTGCTGGCTGATTTGCATGTTGATTTTATTTGGGAGTCGTTTATGTTTCATTTAGTTAGTTTGTGTTGGGTTTACCAGCGTATGTGTTTTCCAAAATGCCACTTTATTTTCACTTTGTGACACTTATTCAATCAATGTATTAGTGGGACAGTACAACACGTGTGTGTGTCAAACATTTTGGAGAGTAACATTTGTTTGGGTTGGTTATATATTTGAAGGGAAGAGAAAATATTGACATTAGCGATGACGAGGCTTCATTTAAATGGCACAAGATGCCGTCTGACAACGGGGGAAAAACACCTTGTGGCAGTTGTTTTCCATCCCATTAGATCAGATTTTTAAAAAAATAATCAGTCCAGGAGGTGGCGCTGATCGACAGCAGTATTAGTTCAAAAACATTAAAAGCAAGTCAAATAGATTAAAACCAGGGCTTGACATTAACACCCACCAGCCCGCCAAATGCAGGTAGATTTTAACTGTGGCGGGTTAGACAGCCACCTAAACTAGCCACGATGGCTGGTTAAAAATAATTTTTAAATTGTGGTTTTCTTAAAAGGAGGGTTTGACAATAAGGATGGCCCAATATGCGTGCAAATGCAATCTTAAAATCTTGAAGCAGCACGACTGACAAAAATAATTGTGTCCGAGCGAGCAAAAGAAAGCAGGTGAATACCGAATGAGAGGATCATCACTCACGCTAACAGCTGATGTGAAGCGCGCGACTGTTTAAAACGTGTGCGCACTCCCGTTTCCTTGCGTGAAGCAACCGTGCCTGGAAACGAAGCTGGTGTGATCGGTTCTCTTTCAAATAGACTAGACAAAAAGTGATGCTCGTGCACCAACAGTCTTGCTGCTCTCATAAGCTTCAGATTTGTCTTTTTATAAGCAGCACCAGTTGCTTTAAACATTCTTTGAACAGATTATTAATGGTCCTAACGTTAACCGTGTGCTTGTGATCATCCTTTCATCATCTCACACACGGTATGTTTTCTTTCCTTCTTTCGTATGTTTCCTGCTTTCTTTTGCTTACAGTTATTTTTGTTAATATGGTTTAATTATCATTTTTTTACAATAACATTGCTTTAATGGGAGATTAACTCCCCATTTATGTGTAGTTAACTGGTGGTTTGGGACCTTTAGCCAGGACAGATTACTGTGCATATTTTAGATACATGACAATAATTCTTTTTTAAATGTCAATTGTTTTTCTTATTGTTTTTTTAAAGAAATTATTTTGTTAAATCAAAAATATAAAGCTACATTTTGCTTGTTTTGACACATCTAAAATTTGTGGCAAAAAAAATATTATTTATTTATTTTTGGTGTGGTCAGAGATAAATTTGGTAAATCCTTCATTTTGAGCTCTGAAAAGTCCTGTGAAATACAAACTAATTGTAATACGCCACTATGAAACCACAACCCATTTGCTCATGCTCATTGAGCAAACTCATACATGACACACAAAAAGTGAAATGAATGAGGACGCATGTGAACATAACGCAACATCTAAATCAAGTCATTTTAGCATGTCAATGTCATATTTATGCATATAAAATAGATTTTTCCAACAACAAAATTGTGGCTAATGTTGGAAATCGACTAGCCACAGTGGCTGGTGATCAAAAAAGTTAATGTCAAGCCCTGATTAAAACTATCATTTCAAAATTGTCTGGTTGTAACTCTTCATACGCATCAAGCTGCCGACCGGAAGTTCTTAGCATCCTCCTTTCGCATACATTCAAAGCATAATTTGCATTCTAAGAAAAAGGTCTATATTTGTCTGTGTTCAGCGTACGTCTTCTTCTGTGTGTGCCTTCAAGAATGGCACGTCAGGTCGGAGCTCATTAATATTTACAACACAAACCATATATGGTCAATCATGGACCTTCTGATTCTAGAGGTATTTTATGGAGTAATAAATTAGCTTATTAAACCGTTTCTGGAGATTTGTTGAACTTACCGAAGCCATAAACCTACTATTTATATATCAGAGAACAATTTAACTTATTAAACCAATGCAGTATATGGCACCTTTAAAACATTCCATTTTGAACAACCCGAGAACAATGTTTTCAGAACTCAGTAGGAACCAAATGTTCTTAGAACTTGGTATAAAAACAATGTCAAACTTAATTACAATTCTTGCTTGGTTTCAATAAATGTAATAATTCATACTAACCCAATTGTGATAGAATAAAAAAGTACAAATCGTTAGTCAAATCAAAACCTAGCTAGGAGTAGCGAGTAGAAACAAAAGCTGATAAAAGTGATTAATGGGATCACTGACTATTGAAGTATGGCATGAAGTAGAAAAGAATGAACAATTCAGATTTCACTTGGCATAAAAGTAATAAACATATCCGACATCCAAAAGTGAATTATTAAAATGGAAATATTACATGCTTTCTGACTTATGTAGAAAGATTGCATAATGATGATAATACCTCAGGACATCCAAAGTGCATATCCATTTTTTTTTTCGTCTTTTTGTTTTATACTTATGTATTTTTTGCCTTTATATGCATTACTAATTTTGTTATGACTGAGGTGAATCTCATAAAATGTGTCAGATTTCATACCAAAATCAGGTAGACAGAAGAGATTGTGTTTAGCATTAAACAAAACTAATTTCAGATCCATAAAGATTTTTTACACACCCTCTCAAATAATAATAATGCAAAATAAAAAACATAACATTACATAACATAACATAACAATAAAATATTTTTTATTAAAAATATAAATTAAATAAATTAAAAATAAAATAAAAAAATGTAAAAAAATAAATAAAAAAATGTAATTAAATTACAAATAAATAAAATAAAAAATGTAATTAAAATTAAAAATTAAATTAAATTAGTTAAATTAAATTGAATTAAATTTTATTTAATAAATAATTTAATTAATTTAAATAAATAACAATTTATTAAATTGAATTAAAAATTAAATTTAATAAAAAAAATTGAAATTAAAAATATTAATTCAAATAAATTATAAATAAAATTAGATACAATAAAATTTAAAAAATTTAATTAAAAATAAAATAAAATTAAATTAAAAATAAAATTACGTTAAATTAAAAAAATTAAAATTAAAATAAAATAAAAAATAAAATAAAATATGATTTGCTAAAACTAAATGACAAAAACTCTCATCGTTATGATCATCTTTAATTTATTGATCAATGAAATCTGATGTTTTCATGAGATCCACTCAGTTTTTTAAGGTGACCTATTGTTGCTAACTGGAAAATTCTGCCCTTACCACAAACTTTAGTAACAAAAGAAAGTATTAAAACCTCCTAAACAGAAACGGGAGGAATCAAAATGGTCCCTTTAATACAGCAAAAAAAAAAAAAAAAAACACTGAATGCGACCGTACGACCTAAAGCTGTCTGGTATGGGTCGAAAATAAATAAAGCCTATAACTTCTATAACATCTTCACGATTTGATAATAGTTCATCATGGCACAACACGAGCTATATTGCTGACATTTACAAATGTAGAAGCAGAAGCGGTAAGCATGCATCCCTGAAAGTGCTCCAGGTCACGGATGAAACACCAAACCCAACCAGAAATAAACCAAACCAACCCGCAGCAGCAAGAAGACTAGTCAAAATCAGCATCAGCATCTGTTTCAGTGCAAATAAACTCTCCTGTCTGCAAGAATCTCACAAAACACGTCCTGCGGATCATATTTCACCTCACACATCACATGTCATTCTTAGGCTTCAAAAAATATATATATACTATACATTTAGTCAAAGAAATTACATACTTTTACAGTTTAAATAAATATTCATATTATTTATTGACCTATAAACTGGCATTTTTAAATATAAAATAGTATTTTAAAAACATTAAAAAAGCAAATAAAAAATAAAACAAATTATAAATGTGGAATCTGGGTATACCAAGCCATAGTAGAATAATAGAAGTTCAGTATATGGAAAATGGGCATACTGTAGGCCTTAGACACTACTGTTTCCTCATTCTCATGTACATTCCACGAGTGTACCCCAGTGGACAATCAGAGAACAAAACAAACTGTGATGAGACTCACGGGCCATGCCCTCCTCATTTGCATGTAGACCTACTTTAGGTCATTAATCCGGACCTGACGAGCAGCTGATGTCATCAAGAGAACACGACTCATATGCAGCTCTGAGATCATAAAAAAGATCTGAAATCATCAATATGCTGCATTTGATAAGCCAAACGTTTTCCAGTAAGACAACAGTGATCATTGTCCTCCCTTAATTATTTTAAGCGTATATTTCACTTATTATGTATGTGGGACTTTTATTTTGAAAATGTGAGCACCAAATTTTTTACTGTGCGTCTCTGGGCAACGACAGTACGATGTTTCAAACTGGCCTCAGGATTCAAAATGCAAGATTTACAGATTACACAGTTGTTCATCTCCACTCTGAAGAGGCATGAGGTATGTTTAGTGAGATCTTTTGTTAATTTACTGTGTTTATTGTGAAATTTAATTACGTATGTTTCAACAAACACATGTAGATGCTGAATCGTTCATCACATCAATAAGCTGCATTTAATAAGCCAAACGTTTTCTAGTGAGACAACTAGTAAGTACTGTAAGCCTTATGCTGTGATCACACTATACGCGTAACGCGTGTATAAATCGCGCTATTCGCGCGTAAATAGACGCATGAACATTTGAGCTTACTAGCTTGATTCGCGCGTCAAATCCGGTTCATTCGCACGTCAAATTCACTTCAGAACACACGTGGATTTGCGTGATGGGCAGGGCTTCTGTCTGCCCGGTGACTGTAGCTTCATTGCTAAATGGTTAACGTGGATTTTATTGATAAAATAACTGTGTTTATGTGCTTATGTTAACGCGGCACGAATGTCCGCAGAAGTTCAGATTTTTGAACTCGAGCGATTCGCGCGTTAAGTGCATCAAACGCGCAAAACGATCAATTTGCGTCGCGCCATTCACGCGTATCGCGCTGCGCCACTCGTGCAATTTGTGTCATTCGCGCCATGCCATTCGCGCGTATCACGCCGCAGGATGTCTATTCGTGCATTTGCATTGACTTAACATGTAAATCACTTGCGCTTGATGCTTCTTCTGCGTCTGGTGTGAACACAGCATTAGACACCACTGTTTCCTCATTCTCATGAGTGCAAAACCTCGGTGGACAATCAGAGAACAAAACAAACTGTGACGAGACTCACAGGCCACGCCCTCCTCATTTGCATATATGCCTACTTTAGGTCATTCATTCGGACTTGATGAGAGCTGAGAGCAAGAGAACACGACTCATATGCAGCTCTGAGACCACAACAATGCTCTGAGATCATTAATGTGCACACCTCAGGCTGTGTTTGAAAAGCCAAATGTTTTCCAGCGGTACAACAGTGATCATTTTCCTTCCTCGGTTATTTTAAGCATGTATTTCACTCACTATGTATTGTGGGACTTTTTTGTTAACTGTGCGTTATTGGACAACGACAGCACGAGGCATGTTTAAACTCGCCTCAGGAGGCAAAATTCAAGATTTACAGATAACAAATGAAATAAAATGTAATTAAATTAAATTAAATAAATGTAAATAAAATAAAATATGATTTGCTAAAACTAAATGACAACAACTCTCATCATTATGATCATCTATCATTTATCTATCTATAAAATCTGATGTTTTCATGAAATTCACTCAGTTTTTTAAGGTGACCTATTGTTGCTAACTGGAAAATTCTGCCCTTACCACAAACTTTAGTCACAAAAGAAAGTATTAAAACCTCGTAAACAGAAACAAGAGGAATCGAAATGGTCTCAGTAGTTTTAAAATATAAAACTAAAAATACTTAAATTTACCTCTTAATCTTAATATCAATATAAATCTTTAAGTTTTTCATAAAATATAGCCCATATTGCACAAAAAAATGCTGACTAACATTATTAAAGTAGATAAGCAAATTAAAGTTCATTTATAAAAAGAATAATAAAAAGCAAATAAAAATGGCCATATTGTGTGTTCAGAGATGCTCTTCTGCAGACCTCAGTTGTAACGAGTGCTTATTTGAGTTACTGTTGCCTTTCTATCAGCTGGAACCAGTCTGGCCATTCTCCTCTGACCTCTGGCATCAACAAGGCATTTGCGCCCACAGAACTGCCGCTCACTGGATATAACCATATAGATGGTTGTGTGTGAAAATTCCAGTAGATCAGTAGTTTCTGAAATACTCAGACCAGCCCGTCTGGCGCCAACAACCATGCCATGTTCAAAGTCACTTAAATCACCTTTCTTCCCCATTATGATGCTCGCTTTGAACTGCAGCAGATTGTCTTGACCATGTCTACATGCCTAAATGCATTGAGTTGCTGCCATGTGATTGGCTGATTAGAAATTTGCGTTAACGAGCAGTTGGACAGGTGTACCTAATAAAGTGACCGGTGAATGTATATATATATATATTACAATAAACAAAATGCAAAACTCCTAATAAAATTCCTAAATCCTGAATGATTTTCTGAAATGAACATGTATATTTGAGGTGAAATATGACCCAGATTTGTTTGTTTATTTTTACATTTTTTGGTCAGTGACAGCTGATTTCAATCAGGAAGTGTGTTTGTGAGCTTCTCCCATTAAAAGTGCACTGAGTAATATTTGACCACAGTGTCCCAAAACACAGCCAATCAGCAGTAAGTGGGCGTGTCTAGTAAAGATAGAACATATCAAAAGGGGGCATGGCCTGTTGGGTTATGGGCGTGTTTGATTAGCTGCTCTTAAACATTTGCATGGTTTGTCAATATTGTCTCAGTGCACCTTTACAGAAAACTGATGGTTCTACAGTGAAGATCTGCTTCCTCTTTCCAGGTCATCAACAGAGAAGCAGAAATCTTCATCTGTCTCTCAGTCTTTCTTCTCCTCCTCTGTGTCGTCCTCTGACTGTGTGAGTTTCTCCAGTGTGGAGGACGAGGGAAGCATCTCCGCATCTCCATCCTCAGTCTTTCTCTTAGTGCTTTCCTGCACAAACTCTTGGATCTCCAGCGGGAGCCGCCGGAATTTATCCTGGTATTCCTGATCCAGGTCATTCTGGAGCTGAAAATACAGGAGAAGATATTCAAGAGGAAACCGAAACTGACCATTAGTGTACAATAACATACAGTAAAACTGACCCAAAACTGACCATTAGTGTACAATAATATACAGTAAAACTGACCCAAAACTGACCAATAGGGTACAATAATATACAGTAAAACTGACCCAAAACTGACCATTAGTGTACAATAACATACAGTAAAACTGACCCAAAACTGACCATTAGTGTACAATAACATACAGTAAAACTGACCCAAAACTGACCATTAGGGTACAATAATATACAGTAAAACTAACCCAAAACTGACCATTAGTGTACAATAATATACAGTAAAACTGACCCAAAACTGACCATTAGTGTACAATAACATAAAGTAAAACTGACCCAAAACTGACCATTAGGGTACAATAATATACAGTAAAACTAACCCAAAACTGACCATTAGTGTACAATAATATACAGTAAAACTGACCCAAAACTGACCATTAGTGTACAATAACATACAGTAAAACTGACCCAAAACTGACCATTAGTGTACAATAATATACAGTAAAACTGACCCAAAACTGACCATTAGGGTACAATAATATACAGTAAAACTAACCCAAAACTGACCATTAGTGTACAATAATATACAGTAAAACTGACCCAAAACTGACCATTAGTGTACAATAATATACAGTAAAGCTGACCCAAATCTGACCATTAGTGTACAATAATATACAGTAAAACTGACCCAAAACTGACCATTAGTGTACAATAATATACAGTAAAACTGACCCAAATCTGACCATTAGTGTACAATAATATACAGTAAAACTGACCCAAAACTGACCATTAGTGTACAATAACATACAGTAAAACTGACCCAAAACTGACCATTAGTGTACAATAATATACAGTAAAACTGACCCAAAACTGACCATTAGGGTACAATAATATACAGTAAAACTAACCCAAAACTGACCATTAGTGTACAATAATATACAGTAAAACTGACCCAAATCTGACCATTAGTGTACAATAATATACAGTAAAACTGACCCAAATCTGACCATTAGTGTACAATAATATACAGTAAAACTGACCCAAATCTGACCATTAGTGTACAATAATATACAGTAAAACTGACCCAAAACTGACCATTAGTGTACAATAATATACAGTAAAACTGATCCAAAACTGACCATTAGTGTACAATAATATACAGTAAAGCTGACCCAAATCTGACCATTAGTGTACAATAATATACAGTAAAACTGACCCAAATCTGACCATTAGTGTACAATAATATACAGTAAAACTGACCCAAATCTGACCATTAGTGTACAATAATATACAGTAAAACTGACCCAAAACTGACCATTAGTGTACAATAATATACAGTAAAACTGACCCAAAACTGACCATTAGTGTACAATAATATACAGTAAAGCTGACCCAAATCTGACCATTAGTGTACAATAATATACAGTAAAACTGACCCAAAACTGACCATTAGTGTACAATAATATACACTACAACTGAACCAAAACTGACCATTAGTGTACAATAATATACAGTAAAACTGACCCAAAACTGACCCTTAAACTAATCCAGAACTGACCATTAGTGTACAATATTATGCAAAACTGACCATTAGTGTACAATAATATACAGTAAAACTGACCCCAAACTGACCATTAGTGTACAATAATAAACAGTAAAAATGACCCAAAACTGACCATTAAACTAATTAAAAACTGACCATTAGTGTACAATAATATACAAAACTGACCATTAGTGTACAATAATATACAGTAAAACTGAACCAAAACTGACCATTAGTGTACAATAATATAGAGTAAAACTGACCCAAATCTGACCATTAGTGTACAATAATATAGAGTAAAACTGACAAAAAACTAACCATTAAACTAACCCAATACTGACCATTAGTGTACAATAATATACAAAACTGACCCAAAAATGACCATTAGTGTACAATAATATACAGTAAAACTGACCCAAATCTGACCATTAGTGTACAATAATATACAGTAAAACTGACCCAAATCTGACCCTTAGTGTACAATAATATACAAAACTGACCCAAAAATGACCATTAGTGTACAATAATATACAGTAAAACTGACCCAAAACTGACCATTAAACTAACCCAAAACTGACCATTAGTGTACAATAATATGCAAAATTGACCATTAGTAAATATTAACATAAAACTGACCCAAAAACTGACCATTAGTGAATATTAACATAAAACTGACCCAAAAACTGACCATTAGTGAATATTAACATAAAACTGACCCAAAACTGACCATTAGTGAATAATAACATAAAACTGACCCAAAAACTGACCATTAGTGAATATTAACATAAAACTGACCCAAAACTGACCATTAGTGAATATTAACATAAAACTGACCCAAAAACTGACCATTAGTGAATATTAACATAAAACTGACCCAAAACTGACCATTAGTGAATATTAACATAAAACTGACCCAAAACTGACCATTAGTGAACAATAATATGCAAAATTGACCATTAGTAAATATTAACATAAAACTGACCCAAAAACTGACCATTAGTGAATATTAACATAAAACTGACACAAAAACTGACCATTGGTGAATATTAACATAAAACTGACCCAAAACTGACCATTAGTGAACAATAATATGCAAAATTGACCATTAGTAAATATTAACATAAAACTGACCCAAAAACTGACCATTAGTGAATATTAACATAAAACTGACCCAAAAACTGACCATTAGTGAATAATAACATAAAACTGACCCAAAACTGACCATTAGTGAATATTAACATAAAACTGACACAAAAACTGACCATTGGTGAATATTAACATAAAACTGACCCAAAACTGACCATTAGTGAATATTAACATAAAACTGACACAAAACTGACCATTAGTGAATATTAACATAAAACTGACACAAAAACTGACCATTAGTGAATATTGACATAAAACTGACCATTAGTAAACATTAACATAAAACTGACCCAAAAACTGACCATTAGTGAATATTAACATAAAACTGACCCGGAACAGACCATTAGTAAATATTAACATAAAACTGACCCAAAACTGACCATTAGTGAATATTAACATAAAACTGACCCAAAAACTGACCATTAGTAAATATTAACATAAAACTGACCCAAAACTGACCATTTGTGAATATTAACATAAAACTGACCCAAAACTGACCATTAGTAAACATTAACATAAAACTTACCCAAAACTGACCATTAGTGAATATTAACATAAAAATGACCCAAAACTGACCATTAGTGAATATTAACATAAAAATGACCCAAAACTGACCGTTAGTGAATATTAACATAAAACTGACCCAAAACTGAACATTTGTAAATATAACATAAAACTGACCAAAAACTGACCATTAGTGAATATTAACATAAAACTGACCATTAGTAAACATAAACATAAAACTGACCCAAAAACTGACCATTAGTGAATACTAACATAAAACTGACCCAGAACAGACCATTAGTAAATATTAACATAAAACTGACCCAAAACTGACCATTAGTGAATATTAACATAAAACTGACCCAAAAACTGACCATTAGTAAATATTAACATAAAACTGACCCAAAACTGACCATTTGTGAATATTAACATAAAACTGACCCAAAACTGACCATTAGTAAACATTAACATAAAACTTACCCAAAACTGACCATTAGTGAATATTAACATAAAAATGACCCAAAACTGACCATTAGTGAATATTAACCTAAAAATGACCCAAAACTGACCATTAGTGAATATTAACATAAAACTGACCCAAAACTGAACATTTGTAAATATAACATAAAACTGACCAAAAACTGACCATTAGTGAATATTAACATAAAACTGACCATTAGTAAACATTAACATAAAACTGACCCAAAAACTGACCATTAGTGAATATTAACATAAAACTGACCCGGAACAGACCATTAGTAAATATTAACATAAAACTGACCCAAAACTGACCATTAGTGAATATTAACATAAAACTGACCCAAAAACTGACCATTAGTAAATATTAACATAAAACTGACCCAAAACTGACCATTTGTGAATATTAACATAAAACTGACCCAAAACTGACCATTAGTAAATATTAACATAAAACTTACCCAAAACTGACCATTAGTGAATATTTACATAAAAATTACCCAAAACTGACCATTAGTGAATATTAACATAAAAATGACCCAAAACTGACCATTAGTGAATATTAACATAAAACTGACCCAAAACTGAACATTTGTAAATATAACATAAAACTGACCAAAAACTGACCATTAGTAAATATAACATAAAACTGACCCAAAACTGACCATTAGTGTAAAAAAATATACAGTAAAACTGACCCAAAACTAACCATTAAACTAACCCAGAACTGACCATTAGTGTACAATAATATGCAAAACTGACCATTAGTGTATATTAAAATAAAACTGACCCGGAACTGACCATTAGTAAATATAACATAAAACTGACCCAAAACTGACCATTAGTAAATATCAACATAAAACTGACCCAAAAACTGACCATTAGTGAATGTTAACATAAAACTGACCCAAAACTGACCATTAGTGAATATTAACATAAAACTGACCCAAAACTGACCATTAGTGAATATTAACATAAAACTGACCCAAAACTGACCATTAGTGAATATTAACATAAAACTGACCCAAAACTGACCATTAGTAAATATAACATAAAACTGACCAAAAACTGACCATTAGTAAATATTACATAAAACTGACCCAAAACTGACCATAAATGAATAATAACGTAAAACTGACCCAAAACTGACCATTAGTGTACAATAATATACAGTAAAACTGACCCAAAACTGACCATTAGTGTACAATAATATACACTACAACTGAACCAAAACTGACCATTAGTGTACAATATTATACAGTAATACTGGCCCAAAACTGACCATTAAACTATCCCAGAACTGACCATTAGTGTACAATAATATGCAAAACTGACCATTAGTGTATATTAAAATAAAACTGACCCGGAACTGACCATTAGTAAATATTAACATAAAACTGACCATTAGTAAATATAACATAAAACTGACCCAAAACTGACCATTAGTGAATATTAACATAAAACTGACCCAAAACTGACCATTAGTGAATATTAACATAAAACTGACCCAAAACTGACCATTAGTGAATAATAACATAAAACTGACCCAAAACTGACCATTAGTAAATATTAACATAAAACTGACCCAAAACTGACCATTAGTGAATATTAACATAAAACTGACCCAAAGCTGACCATTAGTGATTATTAACATAAAATTGACCCAAAACTGACCATTAGTGAATAATAACATAAAACTGACCCAAAACTGACCATTAGTGATTATTAACATAAACTGAACTAAAACTGACCATTAGTGAATATTAACATAAAACTGACCCAAAACTGACCATTAGTGAATAATAACATAAAACTGACCCAAAACTGACCATTAGTGATTATTAACATAAACTGAACTAAAACTGACCATTAGTGAATAATAACATAAAACTGACCCAAAACTGACCATTAGTAAATATTAACATAAAACTGACCCAAAACTGACCATTAGTGAATATTAACATAAAACTGACCCAAAACTGACCATTAGTAAATATTAACATAAAACTGACCCAAAACTGACCATTAGTGAATATTAACATAAAACTGACCCAAAGCTGACCATTAGTGATTATTAACATAAAATTGACCCAAAACTGACCATTAGTGAATAATAACATAAAACTGACCCAAAACTGAACATTAGTGATTATTAACATAAACTGAACTAAAACTGACCCAAAACTGACCATTAGTGAATATTAACATAAAACTGACCCAAAACTGACCATTAGTGAATATTAACATAACACTGACCCAAAACTGACCATTAGTAAATATTAACATAAAACTGACCCAAAACTGACCATTAGTGAATATTAACATAAAACTGACCCAAAGCTGACCATTAGTGATTATTAACATAAAATTGACCAAAAACTGACCATTAGTGAATAATAACATAAAACTGACCCAAAACTGAACATTAGTGATTATTAACATAAAACTGACCCAAAACTGACCATTAGTGAATATTAACATAAAACTGACCCAAAGCTGACCATTAGTGATTATTAACATAAAATTGACCCAAAACTGACCATTAGTGAATAATAACATAAAACTGACCCAAAACTGACCATTAGTGAATATTAACATAAAACTGACCCAAAACTGACCATTAGTGATTATTAACATAAACTGAACTAAAACTGACCATTCGTGAATAATAACATAAAACTGACCCAAAACTGACCATTAGTGAATATTAACATAAAACTTACCCAAAACTGAACATTAGTGAATAATAACATAAAACTGACCCAAAACTGAACATTAGTGATTATTAACATAAACTGAACTAAAACTGACCCAAAACTGACCATTAGTGAATATTAACATAAAACT
The DNA here is from genome assembly GCA_903798195.1 of Danio kyathit. Classification (NCBI taxonomy): domain Eukaryota; kingdom Metazoa; phylum Chordata; class Actinopteri; order Cypriniformes; family Danionidae; genus Danio; species Danio kyathit. The sequence continues at coordinate 4,853,782 of LR812535.1, forward strand.
GACCCAAAACTGACCATTAGTGAATATTAACATAAAACTGACCCAAAACTGACCATTAGTGATTATTAACATAAACTGAACTAAAACTGACCATTAGTGAATATTAACATAAAACTGACCCAAAACTGACCATTAGTGATTATTAACATAAAACTGACCCAAAACGGACCTTTAGTGAATATTAACATAAAACTGACCCAAAACTGAACATTAGTGATTATTAACATAAAACTGACCCAAAACTGACCATTAGTGAATATTAACATAAAACTGACCCAAAGCTGACCATTAGTGATTATTAACATAAAATTGACCCAAAACTGACCATTAGTGAATAATAACATAAAACTGACCCAAAACTGACCATTAGTGAATATTAACATAAAACTGACCCAAAACTGACCATTAGTGATTATTAACATAAACTGAACTAAAACTGACCATTCGTGAATATTAACATAAAACTGACCCAAAACTGACCATTAGTGAATAATAACATAAAACTGACTGATAAAACTGAGCTAAATATTTTGTTTTATTAAATTACAATTAATCAAGTTAAATTTTGTAAAATAATTTTTGTAAATTAATTTAATGATACATTTAAAATAAATTTAGTGGGAAATCTTTTGACTAACATTAATAAATGACTATTATATGCCCTATGAAAAATAAACATGTATAAAATATGTATAAAAGTAAATCTATAATGTATATAATGTAAATAAATCTATATGTATATTTATATATACACATATATATGAATCAGAAATAGTTGTTTATAAATTTAAATGTATTATTTATGAAAATATTAAAAAACATTTGGGGCAAAAGCCCTTGACTAAAATGATTAAAAACTATGAAATGGCCTGTAAAAGTGCATAAGGCATTATATCTGTCATGCTAATCAGGGTGAATGAGAGTTTAAGCACAGAAGAGACTGGATGTGCTGTGATGTGACTCTATTGATTAACACAGATCAATATTGACTAATGCAACAGCAGATCACAGACAAACACATCCAATAAACACACACCATCAAGGACAAAAAACACACTTTCCGACTGTTATTTCTGGTTTAGAGTCTGTTTTTTACAGGGGTAAAGTAAAAATTAGTTAAATTCTTTAACATAAAATGATGTGAAGAACAGACGCAGAAGATCAAGGGTTGTGTTTATGATATATTTACTGTATTGATCATCATTGTCAGAGTGTAATGTTTCAGTAAAGAGTGATTAAACAAACTTTATGGAAAACACAAGCTCACATTTACTAGTAGAGCTCATAATATTAATAATAAAAATAATAAAAAATAAATAAATATTAATAAAAATAATAATAATAATATTAGAAAAAATATTATATTTATAATTATAAATATATTATAATATATGTTTTGTTCTGTGTAATAATGTGCACAGTGAGCTTTTAATAATAATAATAATAATAATAATAATAATAATAATTAGAAAAAAATATATTTATAATTATAAACATATTATAATATATGTTTTGTCCTGTGTAATATTGTGCACAGTGAGCTTTTAATAATAATAATAATAAAAATAATAATAGTAATATTAGAAAAAATATTATATTTATAGTTATGAACATATTATAATATATGTTTTGTCCTGTGTAATATTGTGCACAGTGAGCTCTTAATAAAAAAAAAATAATAATAATAATAATAAAAATAATAATAATAATAATAACAATAATAATAATATTAGAAAAATATTATATTTATAATTATAAACATATTATAATATATGTTTTGTCCTGTGTAATATTGTGCATAGTGAGCTCTTAATAATAATAATAATAATAATAATAATAATAATAATAATAATAATAATAATAATAATAACAATAATAATATTATATTTATAATTATAAACATATTATAATATATGTTTTGTCTTGTGTAATATTGTGCACAGTGAGCTCTTAATAATAATAATAATAATAAAAATAATAATAGTAATATTAGAAAAAATATTATATTTATAGTTATGAACATATTATAATATGTAATATGTTTTGTCCTGTGTAATATTGTGCATAGTGAGCTTTTAATAATAATAATAATAATAATAATAATTAGAAAAAAAATATATATTTATAATTATAAATATATTATATGTTTTGTCCAGTGTAATATTGTGCACAGTGAGCTCTTAATAATAATAATAATAATAATAATAATAATAACAATAACAATAATAATAATAATAATAATAATAATAATAATAATAATAATAATAATAATAATAATAATAAACAATAATAATATTAGAAAAAATATTATATTTATAATTATAAACATATTATAATATATGTTTTGTCCTGTGTAATATTGTGCACAGTGAGCTCTTAATAATAATAATAATAATAATAATAATAATAATAATAATAATATTAGAAAAATATTATATTTATAATTATAAACATATTATAATATATGTTTTGTCCTGTGTAATATTGTGCATAGTGAGCTCTTAATAATAATAATAATAATAATAATAATAATAATAATAATAATATTAGAAAAAATATTATATTTATAATTATAAATATATTATATGTTTTGTCCTGTGTAATATTGTGCACAGTGAGCTCTTAATAATAATAATAATAATAATAATAATAATAATAATAATAATAATAATAATATTAGAAAAATATTATATTTATAATTATAAACATATTATAATATATGTTTTGTCCTGTGTAATATTGTGCATAGTGAGCTCTTAATAATAATAATAATAATAATAATAATAATAATAATATTAGAAAAAATATTATATTTATAATTATAAATATATTATATGTTTTGTCCTGTGTAATATTGTGCACAGTGAGCTCTTAATAATAATAATAATAATAATAATAATAATAATAATAATAATAATAATAATAATAATAATAATAATAATAATAATAATAACAATTAGAAAAAAAATTATATTTATAATTATAAATATATTATATGTTTTGTCCTGTGTAATATTGTGCACAGTGAGCTCTTAATAATAATAATAATAATAATAATAATAATAATAATAATAATAATAATAATAATAATATTAGAAAAAATATTATATTTATAATTATAAATATATTATATAATATGTTTTGTCCTGTGTAATATTGTGCATAGTGAGCTCTTAATAATAATAATAATAAAAATAATAATAATAATAATAATAATAATATATTTTATTTAAAGGCGCCTTTCTAGCAACTCAAGGACACCGTCCAATAAAACAAGAGCAATAAAACAACAAGAGAAATAATATAAAAGTATACACAACAATAGTGCAGATACAATTAAGTATTAAAAGCCACCTTAAATAAGTGAGTTTTGAGTCTTGTTTTGAATAATGTGAGGGAGTCAATGTTTCTGATGGCAGGTGGTAGTGAGTTTCAAAGCCGGGGAGCAGAGCAGCTGAATGCTTTATTGCCCATAGACGATAGACGAGCAGAGGGAACAGACAAGTGGAGGGAGGAAGAAGATCTCAGGGTGCGAGAGGGAGCGGAAATGTGGATGAGGGCAGACAAATATGGAGGGGCGAGATTGTGGATGGCTTTGAATGTTAACAGCAATTTTTTAAAATCAATTCGAAAATGATTTGATAACCAGTGGAGCTGCTGCAGGACAGGGGTGATGTGATGAGAATAAGGGGTTCTGGTGATGATACGGGCAGCTGAGTTCTGGACCAACTGAAGCTTACGGAGGGATTTATGAGTCAGACCAAAGAGAAGGAAGTTGCAGTAATCTAAACAAGATGTGACAAGACTGTGGACAAGAACAGCAGTGGCATGAGGGGGAAGAGAAGGGCGGAGACGGTTAATGTTACGTAGGTGGAAGAAAGCAGATCGGGTGATGTTATTGATGTGAGAGTCAAAAGATAGGGTGTTATCAAGGATGACACCCAGACTCTTGACCTGTTTAGAGGGATAAATCAAACAGTCATCAATAGAAAGAGAAAAGCTGTCAGTTTTGGAGAGTGCTGATTTGGTACCAATCTTACCTTGGGTTTCTCGTCTAATATCTGCTGTAGGATGTTCTTATGAGTTTCCAGCAGCTTCTCGTGTCTTTTAGTTTGAGCGTCTTCAAGCTGGAGAGAAAAACAGGGTATATACTGAACTTCTTAAGTTGAATTTAATACCTTTTACTACCTTTTTAATACCTTCAAAAAATGTTTTAAGACCAGAACTGAGACTAAGAGATGCATCTGTAGTGACGTAAATGAAATATCTTTCCAAATGGAATAACATAATGCAGATTACATATACATTTAAGTAAAGCAGAGGGATTAATCAAGATGTCACAATGGGCCTTTGTCCATAAGAACAGTGCGGTACGGTTACGGTCTCCACTGAGCCTGGAACTGCGCGGCACGATTACAAATAATTCTCGGCCCGGTTAGACAAACATGCTGAACTGTGCCAATTGATTCTGTGTGTTGACGTCGCGGCTCTGTTGCCAAGCTACCACCAGTGTTGCCATATATAGTGGACCTTTTCCAGCCCAAAAGTTGTCCAAAACCCACCCAAACGCACAATAAAACTGCCTAAAATGTTAGGTTAATATATATATATATATATATATATATATATATATATATATATATATATATATATATATATATATATATATATATATATATATATATATATATATATATATTTTATTGATTTAAATAAAAAATTTTCGAAATTAACCTAGTTACTTTAACTGTCATAATCGTTAACCATACAGCAATCAACACCAGCAGTCACAGAACCACAACATAACCAGATCACACTGGAACACTGCCCCCCTCTCACCCACACACTGTACTACCTATCAGAGTATGTTTTACTTTTGAAATGGGGTATAAATTCATCCCATTGGGCGTTTTAAATTCTTTTGAACATGATTAGGTGCTGCTTGTCAATCAGACAACGCTTCTATGTTTGTTCTTGCTGTCAATTGCGGGAAAAAATGATCAATAAAAGTGTGGTAATAAACCGCTGAGTTTAACTGCAGGCGCTGCGAGATGCACGTGCAAGTAAAGCAGAGGGATGAATCAAGATGTCACAATGGGCCTTTGTCCATAAGAACAGTTCGGTACAGTTACGGTTGTTTCTCCACTGAGCCTGGAACGACGCGGCACGATTACAAACGGTTCTCGGCCCGGAATTCTCGGCCCGGTTAGACAACCATGCTGAACTGTGCCAACAGATTCAATCAATCAATCAGCTTTTATTTATATAGCACTTTAAAACAACCACGGTTGACCAAAGTGCTTTACATAAGTAAAAGGAAATTATACAACCCAACAGAAAAGTAGACTATGCAATATCAAAAAATATAGACGATACATTTTATTTATATATATATACACACCTCAACAAAATCCAACAAACATTAAAACATAAAGTGTCAGTGTTATGCATTAAAAGCCAATTTAAACAAGTGGGTCTTAAGCTTGGCTTTAAAAAGTGGCAGGTCAGTGATTGTGCGAAGCTCAATAGGAAGGGTATTCCAGAGTTTAGGACCTGCCACTGCAAAAGAGCGATCACCCCACTGCTTATATCTTGACCGCCGGACTTCAAGCAGAAGTTGGTCAGCAGATCGCAGAGCTCTGCAGGGTTTTGTTCATGTGCAAAATTTCACATAAATAAATAGGAGCAAGGCCATTGACGGCATTAAAAACAAACATCAAAAGTTTAAAATCAATTCGGAACTTAACTGGGAGCCAGTGGAGGGAATAGAGAATTGGTGTAATATGCTCACCTTTCCGACTGTTAGTCAACATGCGAGCAGCAGCATTTTGCATTGATTGATTGATTCTGTGTGTTGACGTCGCGGCTCTGTTGCCAAGCTACCACCAGTGTTGCCATATATAGTGGACCTTTTCCAGCCCAAAAGTTGTCCAAAACCCACCCAAACGCACTAAAATCTGCCCAAAATGTTAGATTAATATATATATATTTATTGATTTAAATCCAAATGAACCTAGTTACTTTAACTGTCATAATTGTTAACCATACAGCAATCAACACCAGCAGTCACAGAACCACAACATAACCAGATCACACTGGAACACTGCCCCCCTCTCACCCACACACTGTACTACCTATCAGAGTATGTTTTACTTTCGAAATGGGGTATAAATTCATCCCATTTTTCGTTTTAAATTCTTTTGAACATGATTAGGTGCTGCTTGTCAATCAGACAACGCTTCTATGTTTGTTCTTGCTGTCAATTGTGGGAAAAAATGATCAATAAAAGTGTGGTAATAAACCGCTGAGTTTAACTGCAGGCGCTGCGAGATGCACGTGCAAGTAAAGCAGAGGGATTAATCAAGATGTCACAATGGGCCTTTGTCCATAAGAACAGTTTGGTACAGTTACGGTTGTTTCTTCAATGAGCCTGGAACGCGGTGGCACGATTACAAACGGTTCTCGACCCGGAATTCTCGGCACGGTTAGACAACCATGCTGAACTGTGCCAACAGATTCAATCAATCAATCAATCAATCAGCTTTTATTTATATAGCACTTTAAAACAACCACGGTTGACCAAAGTGCTTTACATAAGTAAAAGCAAATTATACAACCCAACAGAAAAGTAGACTATGCAATATCAAAAAATATAGACGATACATTTTATTTTTATATATATACACCTCAACAAAATCCAACAAACATTAAAACATAAAGTGTCAGTGCTATGCATTAAAAGCCAATTTAAACAAGTGGGTCTTAAGCTTGGCTTTAAAAAGTGGCAGGTCAGTGATTGTGCGAAGCTCAACAGGAAGGGTATTCCAGAGTTTAGGACCTGCCACTGCAAAAGAGCGATCACCCCACTGCTTATATCTTGACCGCGGGACTTCAAGCAGAAGTTGGTCAGCAGATCGCAGAGCTCTGCAGAGTTTGTGCATGTGCAAAATTTCACATAAATAAATAGGAGCAAGGCCATTGACGGCATTAAAAACGAACATCAAAAGTTTAAAATCAATTCGGAACTTAACTGGGAGCCAGTGGAGGGAATAGAGAATTGGTGTAATATGCTCACCTTTCCGACTGTTAGTCAACATGCGAGCAGCAGCATTTTGCATTGATTGATTGATTCTGTGTGTTGACGTCGCGGCTCTGTTGCCAAGCTACCACCAGTGTTGCCATATATAGTGGACCTTTTCCAGCCCAAAAGTTGTCCAAAACCCACCCAAACGCACAATAAAACTGCCCAAAATGTTAGGTTAATATATATATATATATATTTTTTTTTTTTTTTTTTTTTTTATTTTATTGATTTAAATCGAAATTAACCTAGTTACTTTAACTGTCATAATCGTTAACCATACAGCAATCAACACCAGCAGTCACAGAACCACAACATAACCAGATCACACTGGAACACTGCCCCCCTCTCACCCACACACTGTACTACCTATCAGAGTATGTTTTACTTTTGAAATGGGGTATAAATTCATCCCATTTGGCGTTTTAAATTCTTTTAAACATGATTAGGTGCTGCTTGTCAATCAGACAACGCTTCTATGTTTGTTCTTGCTGTCAAAAATGATAGATAAAAGCAACACAGGCTCATTCTGAAAACGTAGAGTCCCGCGGACGTTTCTGGAGACCGCGAATTATGTAGCAGGAGGTACGTATGGCTGTATTTCATTTTTTAAACGAACGCTACGAGGCGGTATGACATCATTCCTTTTGGCACTTACCGGCTGATCGCTTACCTCCATGTCGAGGCCTTTCCCGCCGCAACCAGTTTGTCCCGTTAGCTCATCATGTATGTCGGCGGACTTGAGACGCAGAGAGGAGTTGACCACGACAACGGCGACCGGGTTCGAGTCCGGGGAAGAGCGGTTCCAGAAATCAGGTAAGACAAAAACAGAATCCAAAAAAATTAACGAGTGAACAACGGGGTGAGAATGAGGTAAAATCCGAAAACGTGGTAAAATTCAGACGAGGGCTTTTCTTTTTCTGGACGGCTTTTGTAAACCGTTGGTTGGGTTTAGGGAAGTATGTGGGTTGGCGGGTCAATCGGTAAAATTGGTTGGGTTTAGGGAAGGAGGAGGGTGGGTCAGTCGATTGGCCGGTCGCCCAGTCAATCATTCAGTCAAGACAGACAGACAGACAGACGGTAGGTCGACAGCGGCCTCTGGTGGGTTTACGCGAGAACAGTGCAGGCGCGAACGGCACTCGCGAGAGAAGTTTGATATAGGAAAAAAGCACACACAGCCGCCTCTCGAGGATTCGCGAAAACAAAAACTGCAAAAATACGTACCTCCCGGGACGTATGTCGCGGTCTCCAGAAACATCCACTGGACTACGTTTTCAGAATGAGCCTGGGTTGGATAAAAGTGTCGTAATAAACCGCTGAGTTGAACTCATCAGGCATTGCGTGATGCACGTGCAAGCAAGGTTATATTAATCGTCTTCTTGCAGACGTGGCAATAAGCCTCGTGGCTGTTGCCAACTACAGGCCTAAGCCTTTAAATCTTGAGTCCTCCAGCCAGAGGTCCGAAAACTCCCCATGTTTTAATTTAATTAATGAATAAAGCGAATGAACGAAATACTCTTAATCATAGTCTTATTTTATTTACTTTTATTTTAGTTTATCTTATCTGTTTTATTTCATTCTCTAGATTTTTTTTATAGTAGTGCACAGTCCCGTGTCATGTTGTCAATTTATGTTGTATGATGTAGCACCTTGGTCCTGGAGGAACATTGTTTCGTTTCACTGTATACTGCACTGTATATTGTTGAAATGACAATAAAGGCCAACTTGCCCTGACTTGAGCTTGTCTATATGGTTGGCAGCAAGCCAGCCAGGTACCAAGTTAGTTTCAGCCTGCGCGCAAACGAACACCACCTCACACTATATAGCTCAGGTCCTACTCTCAACATGCAAATAAATCCACACAAATTTTAAAATAAAGGCCTGCACTTAACACAAACTGAAAATTTAGCTAAAAATATTGGGCTCGAAAATGTAATACCTCGTCAGATGATGTTTATTACTTTTTAATACTTTTTAATGACCTTAATTTCGGCTAATTTCATTTACTACCTTTTACTAGCTTTTACAACCCTGCAGACACCCTGAAAAAAGACAGAACTTGTTAGGGTTCAATGTATGCCTTTTTTTCTTACATGAAATCCGAAGCTATTGATCAAGTTTTATTTAGCTGAACTTGATGTGTTACTGTCAAAACTTAAATAAAATTAAAAATAAATATAAATATAAATATATATATATATATATATA